>PVJH01000407.1:218094-327370 GCA_004026705.1 Nesogale talazaci | reverse complement strand
AGTGAAGTTGGAAACATGGGAAACTTAGGATAGATGATCCATCAAGACTAGTGATGGGAGTAGTAATACCAGGAGGGTGGAGGGATGGAGGAATGGAGAGGGAGAGCCAACTTCAGGGATCTACACGTAGCCTCCTCTCTGGGGCATGGACAACAGGGAAGTGAGTGTTGGGACACATTGTACAGTGTACAGGATGAAAAAATAATTTGTAAATTACTAAGGGTTCAAGGGGAAGGGGGGAGGAAGGGTAATATAGGGAGCTGATAATGGGGGCCTGGAGGGAGGGAGAATGTTTTGAGAGTGATGATGGCAATGGGTGTGTAAAAATGGCCTGAATACAACTGATGTTGTTAGGGATTGTGATGGGAGTTATAGGGGCCCCCCAATAAAATGATTAATTTTTTTAAAAAGTGGGGGGAAGGGAAAGGGGAGAATTTTTTTTAAAGGAGCTTGTATCAAGGGTTCAAGTGGAAAATGTTGGGAAATGTATGTGGAAATATGTGTGCAAATGTGCTTGATACAAATGATGTACTGAATGTTGTAGTAGCTGTAAGAGCCCCCAATAAAATTTTTAAAAAAGAAAAAAGCATAAATGTTAAGTCATTCAAAAATAGCTAAGTGCCCTACATAATAACACTTTGTGACCAGACTAATTTTTGTCATCTCTGACTTGGTTTCTTCTTTATCTATAGATCTATAGTATTTAGAAAGACAAACTATTTCTGTTGCCTACTTTGCATGGCTGGTGGGAAATTAATGAGTGACACTTTCAGAAATGTTTTGAATTTATCACAGAATGATCTAAAAGTTATAATATGGGATCCAGAGCTTTGAAAACTTGTTGAGCATTATAGTAATAATTAATACTGGTACAAAAGAAGTGGAGACTATAAAATATTACTTGATGAAAATAGATATCAGGTCTAAGTATTTGAGTCATTTATGCATTTCTATGCATAACATTTAAATTTTAAAGTTAGAAAAAGTTATTTGGCACAGAATTTTCTTAGAAAATCCTTGTATATATAAAATTATGAACATCAATTCTGGTAACAATACCAATAAGAATGTAAAGGCAATAAAATATCTGTGAGACTAAACCTCTTAACCATATCTCCAATCTTCAGAAAGCTCAAAAGTTGATTCAATAATTTTCACAGGGTCATATTTATTCTTGTCATTTATGAATTCTTCTAAAGCATATTTCCTTAAAGCCTCCTTTCTCAAGTTTCTGTTCATTCTCCAGGTTTCAGAATACATTTGAACCCCTTTGCTGGAGTGCTCTCAAGCGAGGTTTGCATTTCCGTAATCTGAGACTGTCTCGTGTCTCATAGCTATGACTTCTCCCCTGACCCTCCAACACTGCCCATAGACTGGAGAAGCTCAGTACAGGCCTGTTTGGAGGTGGCAAGGAAATAGCTGTCAAATTAATAAATGATAGATATGTTCTATGCTAGCAAGTGGTAGACAGTATTCTATGTAAAGAACACTGCATAGTCTATGTAAAGAATACTGCAGGATTCTTCACCTCCAGGAATTCATAATAATACACCAATAAAGGAAGTCTATGGACAAACAAACATCGCTTAAGTGAAATGAAAGAAGGCACCTTGGTGCTCTGGAGGGTAGAATGTCAGGAAGACTTTCTAGAAGAAGAAGTGGAGTAAGTTAGATAAGGAGACAAATAACAAGTGACAGAACCTATCTGGACTATATTCTCCTATTGGAAAAAAAAGAAATGAGGCATTTGCACGACAAGGATCCTAAGATCTTTTGCAAAACTGGGCTCTGGAAATGTTTAAAAGGCATCATACAATTTTTTTTCTTTTCTTTTTCTTCGCATCCCTGTCCTGATGGGAGTAGGAAGCCCAGTCTTGCTCTTGGAGAGTTGCTGCTGGCTTTGAACCATCAACCCTGTGAGTCGCAGTCCCACACACAACCACTGCGCCACCAGGGATCAGCTGGCATCATACAAATTTAAATGACATTATAAACAGCATGAATTGTACATTAAAAGATGAGTTTTGAAAAAATGTAAAAGAACTACATTTTCTAAGCTGAGTTTCTCAATATCTTAGTGAAATATTAATAGTTACTTGCTGAAGAAAAAGGAAAAGAGTTTCACTGGCAAATAAATAACATGTGAGACTTATTATTCCATGGGGAGAGTCACAGTGATCATAAAAGCTATTGTAGATTATAGGCACCCCTTTCAAAAAGAGCCTTGCAGACAAAAATCATCATTGATTCATTTGAATTACGATGCTGACAAAGAATATTGAAGGTACCACAGACTGGCAAAAGGACAAATGTGTGTTAGAAAAAGTACAGCCAGAATACTTTTTAGAAGCAAAGATGGCTATCGTGCATCTTACATACTTTGGACATGATATTAGGAGACCCTCACCCCTGGAGAAGGACGTCATGCTTGATAAAATCAAGTGAGCGTGAAAAGAGGTAGATTCTCTGCTAGATGGATTGGCACTGTAATAACAAAATTGGGCTCAAATGTAAAAACAATTGTGAGGATGAGACAGGACTGGACTGTTTCCTTCTTTTGTACATCGGGGCACTGTGAATCAGAGCTGACTCAATATAACATAACAACAAGGACTGTGTTTAAATCAGATTTCCAAGTCTGTTTGGTCAGAAGAGTGTGCTATCTAAATTCAAAAATGCCAATATAAATATTCATAAAACAGCTATATGATGCTGTCTTTATCCAGAAATTTTGCTCTTATGAATTAAAGTGTAATGTTTCAAATGATATATATATACACAGTGAGAAGCATTTCAAAACTCATCTCAATGAGAACTTATATATATATGTAAAAATGTAAAGCTCATGAAAGCTTCAAACATTGATTAGAGAAAGAATGTACTCCACATACCTAAAGTCCATTTTTTTCTCTAATGCTGAGTTGATAGATGAGGGGCCTTATTGCCTTATTACCTTCTCAATCTCCTGGGAAAATGGAACTGCAGACACAGTCTCTGAACATGGCCTCTGAAGACCTTGAGATCATCCCACAATGATGCCTTAATATATATTTTGCCCCCTTATTTTCATAATCAAACAGCTGATGGAAAGTTTCCATTGTTTCCTTTAATTCTAATCACCTCCTTAATGATAACAAAGTCATTAGTAGATAGCAATGTTTAATAAGAGCTTTGATCTGCCAACTTTCACTCATGTGCAGAAGTTACTTCAAAGATTAAGGTGCACCTACCCATGTCATAGTATTTTCAATTGCTTATTAGGCGTGGGAAAGATGGGCATTGAATAAAGAAGACCAAAGAAAACCTATGCCTTTAAATTATGGTGCCGCTGAAGAATATTGCAAGTACCACAGTCTGACAAGAAGTGCAGTCAGAAAGCTATCTTAAGAGGAGAGAGAGATAGTGAGATAGTGAGACGTCCTCTTACAACCTTTGACGAGTTGTCAAGAGACCTGTTCCTGGAGAAGGAAATCATCATGCTTGGTGAAGTAGAGGGACAGCGAAAAAGAGGAAGAGTCTCAACGAGAAGGATTGACACAGCGCCTGCAACATTGGACTCAAACAGAGGAAGAATTGTGAGGATGGCCCAGGACCAGGGAGTGTTTCCTTCTGTTGTGCATGCCATGCTATCAGTCTGAGCCTATGCGATTACACCACGCAACACCAACAACGAGAGGATTGAAAATACCATAGCTTGGGTCAGGTGCACCTTAGTCCTCAAAGTAACATCTTTGCTTTTCTTCACTGTTGCTTCCGTAATCCATGCAAGAAAAAATCCTTTACAATTTCCATCTTTCCTCCATTTTTCATGTGGGTACCTATTGTTCTAGTTTTGAGGATTGTCATTTTCATTACTTTGAATTATCATCCAGACTGGAGACTGCAATCCTTGATCTTCTTAGCAAGTGCCTCAAGTCCTCCTCAATTTCAGCAAAACAGACTGTGTCATCTGCATCCACCGGTGGATAATAATCCTTCCTCCAATCTTGATGCCCAGTTCCTCTTCAGATAATCCATTTTCTCTGGAGATTGAAGGAATATCTAAGAGGGTACAACCAAGCACATACTTTTCCTGATTTTAAACCCACTTGCAGTATGCCCTTGTCCTGTTTATACAACTTCTCCCTGGTCCATGCACAATTTCCCCATCAGCACAAGTAAGGGTTCTGTAATTTCCATTTTTCTCAAGTCTATCCATAATTTGCTATTTATTTTTTTAATAAATCATTTTATTGGTAGCTCATACAACTCTCATCATGATCAATACATACATCAATCTTATTCAGACCACACTTGCACATTTGCTACCATCATCTTTCTCAAAACATCCTCCTTCTACTGTGACCCTTGGTATTAGTTCCCCATATTTCCCCTCACTCTCCACTCACCCTACCCCATGAACACTTAATAATTTATAAATTGACATTGATTTGTCATATCATACACTGTCTAGTCATCAACTTTCCTGTTGTCTGTTTCCCAGACATCATGTATATCCTTGAAATTGGTTCCCCCTTTCTACTTCACATTCCCTCCACCCTCCCAGTATCACCACTCTCATCACTGGTCCTGAAGGGATCATTTTTCCTGAATACCCATGTTTCCAGCTCCAGAGTACATTCCCTGGTATAGCTGGATTTGTAAGGAAGAATTGGGATCAGGATAATGTGTAAGAGGAAGCATTTAAGAGCTAGAGGAAAGTTGCATATTTCATTGCTGCTACACAGTAACTTGACTGGCCTATCTTCTTCCTGCAACCCCTCTGTAAGGGGATGTCCTTTCACCGATTACTGGGTTTTGAGTCCCCAATCTGTACTTCCCCTCATTTATATGATATAATTTTTAGTTCTTTGATGCCTGATACTTGATCCCTTCGACACCTCATAGTCACACAGGTTGGTGTGCTTCTTCCATGTGGGCTTTGTTGCATCTGAGTTAGATGACTGCTTGCTTACTTTCAAACTTTTAAGACTGCAGACACTGCATCTTTTGATAGCCGGACACCATCCCCTTTCTTCACCACATTTGCTTATGCACACCTTTTTCTTCAGTGATCATGTCAGGAAGGGGACCAGAACGGCCATTCCACAGAGAGGAACCATATGGTCAGCCCCACTATAAAATACAGTATCTCTTGCTGACCCAAGGCCCTACAGAGACAACAATGGAGAAGTAGGGTCGGGAGTGACGCCACCACACCGAGATGAGCAGAGCAGCAGGAGGGAGTGCCAAGGATATACCTTGGGGTCAGGATGTGGCAACCCATCTATGATGGGTAGGTTTGTTATGCCAACATGGCCACAGAAGATTGGTGGGTCTGTTGTGACGGCACGGCCAATGAACACATGGGATGAATTGAAGGGCAGAGATAGGAAGGGCTCGGCAAGTCCCACCCTCTCTCTTGCTTCTGGATCTTCATACCAGAGAGCTGCCTTGTTCATCCTGTGCCTCGACCTCCAAGCAACACTACCTGTGGGACACCTAATTGTGGACTGTGTTGCTGTGAGTTGAGGATCCTTCAAGCCCTACTTCGCCATGCTCCTGGGATATACATCTCTTGAGCTGGGGACTATTGGACTTTGTCATCTGGCTGACTGTTGGCGACCTGCTCTGCCGTTTGCTGCCTGTAACCAGATAGCCTGGATTGCTCTACAGAGGACTACTCAGCAGCCCTCAAGACTTGAAGGACTGCCAGTCTTCTAATTGCCTCACGCAAATGAGTTGCACCGAGCAATCAGTATTGCTTTATAGTTAACTTTTTCTTTCTTATCTTATATACCTTTCTCAATATATAAATATATAAAAAGAATTACTAGTGTCCTGAATTTTATTTCTCTAAGAGAACCCTGCCTGACACAACATCTGACTCAATCAGGTAACACTTCTGGAGATCAATAACAAGACTTTTAACTACTTACAGGTTTTTCCTGTGATAATATTATTTTTTCCAGAAATTGGTTTTCACTGTTGTTGTCATCCTTTTGGTTTCTTTTGTTGCTTCATCTTGCGACATCCTGTTTATTTTTTTGTATACACCATTATCTCTGCAAGTCTAGCTAGGTAAGATAAGCTGGATGAACAGTCTGGAGGAGAAAACAATGGTATTGACGGTTCTGGGGAAACATCGGAGATGAGGAGGTGGAGGAAATCAGGTGGTGTTGACTATCTCAGGGACAAAGAAACAACAACAAGAGATCCAAAATCAGTGGCAAGGTGGGTGTGAGAGCTAAGAGGAATGGATCAGGAGTAATGTAACAGAGAGAAAATACTGAAACCCTCATGGAGGCTGAGCATGATAGTGGGAAAAAGGAAAGAAGAAGGAAATAGAGGAGAGAACTGTGGGGGAGGCCTTAAAGGACATTTATACATGTCTGAATACAGGCATGTACATAGGTGAGCACATTTATATATGATGATGGGGAAATAGATCTATGTGTGTATACTTATAGGGTTAGTATTAAGACATCAGATGGGCATTGAACCTTCACTCAAGTATGTCCTCAATGCAAGAACACTTTGTTCTATTAAATTGGCATTCCATGATGCTCACCTTCCCATAGTATGCTGTAATCAATATAGTAGAATTCATTGACATAGTCAATAAAACATAAGGAAACGTCTTCCTGGTGTTCTTTGCTTTCCGTCAAGATCCATTTGACATCAGAAATAGTATCCCCTGGTCCACGACCTCTTCTGAATCTGGCCTGAGCTTCTGGCAGCTCTCTGTCATTTTATTGTCACAACCTTTCTTTGTTGGATGAGCTTCAGCAAATTTTACTTGAATTTCATGTCAATGACACTGTTCTATAATTTGAACATTCTCTATGTCACCTTTCTCTGTTGACACACACCTATTCTTGGAATGAGTATGAATGGGTATGAATTCCAGTCAGTAGGTCAAGTAGCTCTCCTTCATATTTTCCAGCGTAGATGAATGAGTGCTTCCAGAGCTTCATCAGCTTGCTGAAATATTCTACATTGGTACTCCGTAATCTCCTGGCTCTGTTTTTGCCTGACTTGCAGCTTGAACTTCTTCCTTCAGCACCATTGCTTCTTGCCTATATGCTACCTCATATAATGCTGGAATGTAGACTAGCTCTTTTTGGTACCATGTCTCTGTAATCTTTTCATCTTTTCTTGGTGCTTCCTGCATCATTCAATATTTTTTCTATAGATTCTTTCAGTATGGCAACTGGAAACTTGAATTTTTTTCTTGTGTTCTTTCAACTTAAGATATGCTGAGGATGTTCTTCCTTTTGATTTTCTAACTCTGGGCCTTCGCACATTTCATTACAATATTTTACTTTGTTCTTGAGCTGCCCTTTGAAATTGTCTGCTCAGCTTTTTTACTCTCTTGCCTTAGCTTCTCACTGATTAAGAGCAAGTTTCAGACACTCTTCTGACGTTCTCTTTGATCTTTTCTTTCTTTCCTCTCTGTTTAATGATCTTCTGCTGTCATCCATGTTCAATGTCATCCCACAGCACATGACTTCTGTCATTTGTATTCAATGAATCAAATCTGTTCTTGAGATGTTCTTGAAATTCAGGTGGGACATATTTGTGGTCATAGTTTGACTCTCGTGGACTTGTTTTCATTTGCTTCAGTGTCAACCTAAACATACAGATGAACAGTTGATGGTCTGTTTCACAATCAACCTGGGGCTTGGTTTAGCTTCTGATATTGAGCTTCTCTATGGTCTCTTCTCACAGATGTAGTCTTTTTCGTTTTTGTATATTCCACCTGAAGTTCATATGTATAGTCACCATTTGTGCTATTGCAAAAAGGTATTTATGATGAAAAAGCCTTTGACATTACAAAATTCTATCATGAAATTTCCAGTTTCATTTCTATCACCATTACCATACTTTCCAACAACATTACCATTTTCTTGGCTTGCAGCTTCTACAGTGCAATTATCGATAATTATCAATGCATGTTGATTGCATTCTTGATTGACTTCATACCAAATATATTGGTAGAATTCTTCCATCCCTGCATCACCAGCTTTAGACACTAGTATGGTGAGTCTTCATCTTATAAATTAGGTTATATTTTCATGTAAGATCAGTTCCTGGAGAAGGGCATCATGTTTGGTAGATAGAAGGGCAGTGAAAAGAAGGCCCTCAATAAAAATGGACTGACAAAGTGGCTGCTACAATCATTCCAAGCATAGGAACAACTATGAAGATACTGCAGGTGCTGGCAGTGTTTTGTTCTGTTGTGCCCTGGATTAATATGGGTTGGAACTGAACCAGTGGCATCCTAGCCAAAGTTTTAGTGGTTGCTGCATAAATTTGAATGTTGGTTGTATTGATTGGGTTCCCTGTATGTCGATAGATATTATCCTATCACAGACACCATTGTACCTCAAGACTGATTTTGAAATGTTTGCTTTGATAATGAATGAGATGCCTTTCCTCTTGATTGCGTCATATGCAGCATAGTAAACCACATGATTTTCTATGGCAAAATAACCAATACAAATCCATTTCTGCACGGTAAAACCTAGGATATTGATTTTTTTTTTTAGGATATTGATCTTTATGTGTTCCATGTCATTTTGAAAATATTCTAATCTTCCTACTTTCATAGTTGGTACATTCCAAGTTCTATTTATTAATTGGTGTTTGCAGCTGATCCTTCTCGTTTTGAGTCTTGCCCCATCATCACAGGCAAGTTCTGATAGTTTTCTTTCTCAGGCTTTACTCCCTCCAAGTCATCCTAGGGAGTGCCACGTGAGAAGGCCCCTCTCCCGCAGTCATGGTGTGAGTGTCTTCAGCATCATGGGCTCACTTCTGGCCCTCTCGCTGACATTATTCTGCTCAGAGTCACGAGTTTCCAGTGTCTGACAATGTGTTGGTCTTCAGGGGCTCACTCCTCTGAAACCTATTCCTTCTCCATAATCTATTGTTAGTCTTGAAATTCTGCTGAAATCTATTCACTTTAGGCAACACTGCTGGTATTTGAAATACCAGCGATATAGATTCCGGCATCCACAACAATACACAAGCCACCACAGGAGAAAACACGGACAGACAAGTGGTGGCACTCCAGGATAGCCAGCAATTTTTACTCATGGAACACTTTTTTTTCCAGGCCAAATCACCAAGCATTTCATTTCAATTCTGGAAAAATTACACTATTACCATTTTGATGACTATTGTATAACTTGTTCCTAAATTAAGTTATAAAGTGAACTCATAAATCAAACTAATCAAGTCTATACAAAAATTCAGAAACTTGCAACTGATAGGATAAGCACAACCCCTTTAGGAGAGTTGGCTTTTTGTTTTTGTTTATTTCATAATCCAACAGATAGCATAAATGTTTAAAAGATACTAACTTGCTTTTCAGAAGACCCTAGATATTAAATGCCACAAACTATAAAGCCTTTAGAACTTACACAAACTGAAACTTTTACTATAGACAAGTCAGAGGGCCAAGACAAAATCTGAAGAAACACCACAGAGTCAGCAGCAAGGAATTATTCCTGGATAAAAAGAAAAAATTCCTTTGTACATTCAGATGAATAGTCAATAGCTTGCTAACACTTTTTCTTAAGTAAGTTGAAATAACAGGGACTCTTGAATGTCTTAAAGGTGAAAATTTTGGGTTAATGCATTTGAAGCCCAGGAAAGTACATTAAGTGCATTCCTATGAAAGGAGGGCAGGTTAGCTTCCATATGGTCCTTTTTATTATTTTTTTATTTGAGCGTTGTGCCCCTGGAAAAGATATAAACTCTTGATTCTGGCCCATAAATCTTAAGTGGTTTTTCAAGGTTTGAAAATCTTACCCTTTTTGAATTACAGCCCTGCCCTGCTTCGGCATTGGAAAGCATTCATGACTGTTATCAAGGTAAGATAGAAATTGATGGATTGAGAGACCATGTTTCTTTAACCTGTGTCATTTGGGGTTTACTAGCGAGAAGTGGGATTTATTATGTGCTCCTAGTTCCAGAATTATGAAGTCATGGTGTGTATATTTTGTGTTAATGACCCCTTGATTCAATTATGAGGTGAAAGGGATGAGAAAATCTATACAGTTTGTGTAACCCACATCATAATTGAAATAATTATGATTATTTCCTACCAATGTCCTCTTTCAAGAGTAGCATGGCTCAAAAGTTTTAATTCTTTAATGTTAACCATATTTGAAAATTATGGGTTGTAAGTCTCAAAAATCAATAAAGATAAGTGTGTATATAGAGATCAGGATATTGCCAAGGTTAGGGATTGAATTGTGTTCCTACAAAATATGTCTTGGAATCCTAACCACTATTCCTGTGACCAAAATCTACTTTATGTGCTATGTTAATGAAATAATATCAGTATAAGATGTATCCTAAACCTATTCCTTTTGAGCTTTAGAGAATAAACAAGAAAGAGATACAAGTACACCCAAGCTAAGGGAGAAGGACCCCCCCCCCCAGAGGCTCTCCATGGAGCCATGGAGTGTTCAGAGATACCAACAAGGAAGGAATTGAGATGGCAAAGACCCTTATTTATACTTTCAGCCTCCAAAATTGTGAGAAAATCAATTCATGTTCTTTAAAGCCACTCACTTGTGTTATTTGTGTAACACTAAAAGTGAGGGAGGTGGTTATGAGGAGAAATAAATATCTGAATAAGGATTCGCACATACACCCCACCCTTGTCGAATAATTTGCCCTACATGAGAAAGGCAGGTGAAAGCTAAACCCAAGTCATCTGAGAAGTGAAAATACCTAAAGGGGAAATCCATTCATGCTAAAATTATCTCCAAAGACAAATATTCTCTGCCATGGAGTGAATGCCAACTCACAGTGACCCTATTCAACAGGCCATACCTGCCCATGTGGGCTACCAAGACTGAGACTCTGTTAAAAAGCCTCATCTTTCTTCAGTGGAGCGGTTTGTGGTTTTCAACTGCCAGCCTTGGGGTTAGCAGCCCAGTGCATAACCACTACACCACCAGGGAGAATCGTGAGCGGGATGATGGTGACTGGAGCATAGAGAGCAAGAAACAGATACCTGCAATGTGTGGCACTTGGGCCTCAGGAGCCTAGCTCTGCGACAAAGGTTTAATGATCACAGATGTCCCTTGGTAGATTTATATTAGAGATTTGAATTGCAAAATATAAAAACATAAACGTGATAAAACTATGAAAGCTAGCATTGGCCCAATAACGCTCTCTCAACAGGGCTTTAAAAATTATTATGAGGGCTATTCAAAGACAGCATTACTGGGAGATGGTTATGCCCCAGGGGGATAATTGATAAGGCTTACTACCATAAATTAACAAGGAAGTTTGAAAAGGGAGCCAAAGGCAGAAATTGTATGCACACACACACACACACACACATACACACAATGAGTTTGGAGCTCAAACTAAATCCTAGCTCCAACTGAAGAAGAATCAATTCTAACATTGTCATCTGACTCCACACACCCTCAGGAAAGGAACACAGAAGACAAGGGTGCCAAAGCAAAGTGTGGTGAAGAACTTAGATGGTGCCTACATTCCACATCTCTGTTGACAAGACTGCCCGAGTGCCAGCACCCTGGCTTGGTGGCCTCCAGTGAGATGGAGAGGGTGCTAGTGACTCCATAGCAACAATGTTGCCAGAACATTTTCAAATACATGATCACTTTGTGCTTTCCCATCCCTGGGAAGTCAGAGTGGAGATGATGACACTAACCAGCTATATGATATACATGATCATATTTACTGATACTGATAAGATGTGTGGTTGCAATTATGAGAGTCCAAAGTTTGAAGAGGATGTTTTCAGCAGTGAGATTATAATTCTGACAATAACACAGTGCATAGAAATCCTGTATACTTAGTTCCAGTTCCAGAAGTTATTTCAACTTGGACCCAAATAGATTTAAGCATTGCTGACCACTTCGCAATTTTCTCAAGTTTGTTGTTTAGTGTAGTTATCATTTATTTCTTCGATAAAGAATTGACTGACTTGAATTTGCCCTGAGTTCTAATTCACAGGCTGAAAGAAGGGCAAATATTGCTCACATAACAGGAATTTTAGGTCTCATATTCACCTTTCATGCTCTTGCTGACTGTCTTGTGATTCAAGTGGGTACCACAACAGGAGTGCATCAACTGGAAATCATGTGCTGTTGGGGCTACAGTTCTTGCCAAGCATTTCATGTTCATGACTTTCTTCCAGATTGTATGTCCTTGGTATTAGAGCTTCCTCCGGAAAGCTGGGAGGGTTGTCCTAGTCAGCTCAGCCATTTTACACGAGTTTTAAAAGAAGAAAATAAACCAAAGCCTGTAACTCAGAGGTCAAGATGATTATATCTCTAGGCCTGCTTTTCATTATGCCCACAGTCACTGAATAGGCAGTCTTTAGCCTCAAACAGTACAGCAGAAAATTGTAAGGCTTCACTAGGATTGGATGAAAATGTGTCCCAGAGAATTGAAGACAATGTCTCCCTCTGGCAATGTTATCTCTCCAAGATGGTCAGCATGGCTATTGAACAAGTCATTACTCTAAGTTTAGGTCTTCTGCCTGTCAGATACATCTTCTTAGAACAAGCAGGGACAGATTCTACACTGCCACTAAAAACCCCCATCATATCTCCTACAGGGAACCAAAAGAAAGTCCCGGACAGCTGTTGCAGATGTGAACCTACACTGACCAGAAATAACCTGCAAGCTCACCCAGTGGAAAGGAGACTGGCATCAACCAGAAAAAGCAACACTGAAGTTATAAAACCCTTAGTGGCAGAACAGAGCCACATGTGCAGTTGGTAACTCTTCTGCCCTTGTTCCTGCGCCACTTCTGGAGACAAGGGAATCTGACAAGGAATGTTCCCAGGAGCCTCAGCCTAATAAGAATGTTTGAAGATCCTTGGGGATGCTGAGAAAAGTGCAAGATTCCTTAGTGATGCTGAGATCATCCGATTAGTCAATGCTAAGCATATTCCAGCTTATAAATTGGAAATCCTGATGGAAACTCCGGAGCAAGGTGTATCTGGTCACCTACACATGCTTTCCAGAAGGCTCCTAGGGCCTTCTTCTCTGCAGAATCTACCTTATAGGAACTATAATTACTCAGTGGTGTTGGGGTCACGCTGTGAAAATGTGATTGGATATATGCCCATCCCAATAGGGGTGGCAGGATTGCTGTGCTTGGATGGAAATGAGCTTCAGGCTCTGATGACAACAACAGAAGGTTGTCTTGTGGCCAACACAAACAGGGGCTGCAGAGCCATAGGCCTTGGTGGAGGCGCCAGCAGCTGAGTGCTTGCTGACGGAATCACTCAGGGCCCTGTGGTGCATCCTCCTTCTGCGACTCCGCAGAAGTGAAAGCCTGGCTTGATAACCCCCCCAAAGTCTTCCCAGTGATGAAGGAGCCATTTGACAGCACCTATAGATTTGCACATCTACAGGAAATGCACAGGAGTCTGGCTAGACACAACCTTTATATTCACTTCAAGTCTAGGACAGGTGATGCAATAGGGATGACCATGATTACAAAGGGTACCGAGAAAGCACTATCAAAACTTCATGAGCTTTCCCCAAAACTGCAGGTTCTAGCCATTAATGGTAACTACTAACCAGACAAGAAGCCTGCTGCAATAAGCTGGATTGAAGGACTGAGAAATTCTGCTGTTTACTAAGTTACCATTCCAGCCAAGGTGGTTCACGAAGTATTAAAGATGACTGCAGAAGCGATGGTTAAGATGAACATTAACAAGAACCTGGCGGGCTCTGCCCTGGTGGGGAACATTGGCAGCTATAATGCCCCCGCAGTGAATATTGAGACTGCTGTCTGCATTGTGTGTGGGCAGGAAACAGCGCAGAATGTTGGTAGCTCAAATTGTAGAACTTTAATGGAAGTCAGCAGTCCCACAACGGAGATTTGTATATCAATTTCCTGATGCCATGGAGAGATTGAAAGTGTGGGTGGAGGCACCAACCTGCTACCTCGGAATTGTCCCCAGGGTTGTCTGCAGATGCTGGGTATGCAAGGAGCCTGCAGAGACAATTCTGGCCAGCATTGTGGGAGGGGAACTGTCATGGTGGGGGAGAGGTCCCTGATAGCAGCATTGGCTGCAGGACAGATTGTCAAAAGTCACATGATTCACAACAGGGCAAAGATAAATTTACAAGAAATTTGCACAAAGAAAACAGTTTGGATAGCCTGATATTTCTGAACTGAAACATAGGCACTGGGTTCTGAAGGACTAACATAAAATCTGTTCCATAAACAACTCAATGCAGTATCGTGTTGAGGATAAATAGACTTGCTCAAGGAGACAGAAGCTTAGTGGGCTCCATCAGAGAAGTCTAAGGTCCTCTGCCAGGCCTCTGATCTAAAAGTGCCTTACATGTTGTGTCTTTGGGAAGCTCTCTGTGTGGATCTTCTGCATGAAGACCTCAGAGATGATCAGCTGCAACTCTTTTCTTACAGAGACTCCAGGCTGGACAACAAGTGTCTCGATGAAACATATTAAGTTCTAGGTCATCAGTGAGATAATCTTACTCTGGGTTGAAAATAGATCTATAATTACATGTAGCTAACAAAACCTCTGAATTTATAGTAAAAATATAATTAAGTCTGGGTTATAGAACTTTAAGAACTCAGCTTATTTTTTGTGAACTCACAACTTCACTGGGTGCTGGTCTATCTTGATTCATTGTTGTTGGGACGGGGGTAGCATCTAAACATTATTCTTCAGAAGAGGACCTGCCCTTTTAGAGTGAAGAATTGCTCTCATTTCCAAACAACAAAATAATGTGCCAACAGCACACTATAAGAGAAAGCAAAGAGCTGAATTTACAGCGCTAGTCAATCAGTTCCAAGGTCTCTTGCCCACATGTAAGTGCTTGTCCAGGTTAGCTGTGTTCACAGAAGACTTTACAAAATGCAGTTTTGTACTCCATACTAAAGATACAAGGGTCCTCCTTGTTACATCACAGATTCCATTGATGGACGTTATGACTCTGAATATAAATGTACTTAACCTACCCATTAAAAGACAGAGACTAGCGGACTGGCTTAGAAAACAGCTCATCGATAGTCTGCTTCCAAGAGACACATCTCAAATTCGCAGAGAAAGATAGAAAAGAAATAATAATAATAATAATAATAATAATAATAATAATAATAATGGCAGAAATAATTGAGTGGGAAAACTAAGAAGATGATGTAAAAAAATCAATACAGCAAAAAGTTGAATTTTGGAAGGATTAACAGAATTCACAGGCCACTGGCAAACCTAACCAAAGAAAGAACAAATGTGGTAAAACAGGGGCAATTATAATGGACCCTAATGGAAATAAAAGGCTAATTACACAGTACTATGAAGACTTGTACTCCAATGAATTCAACAGCTTGAAAGACATGGACAAATACTTGGAAAAAAATCCCTCCCTACATTATCCCATATGGATGTCAAGCAACTCAACAGACCCATAGAAATAGAGAAAATAGATAAAGTTATCAAGGAAACACCAACTAAAAATTCCTTGGGCCAGATGACTTCACAGAAGAATTCTAACAAACATTTTAATCTGACACCAAGATTGGACACCAATCCTACACAAACTTAAAAAAAAAAAAAAAGCAAAATTCTAACCTCTTTCCATGTACCTAACATAACACTGATACCTAAAGGGGACAAGGATCTCACAAGAATTGAGAATTATGGAGCAATATCTCTAATTCACCTTGATGCAAAATTTCTTAACAAAATACCAACAGAATACAAAAGTTTATAAAACAACTACATCACCATGGCCAAGTGTGATTCATTCCAGAAATTCAGGGATGGTCCAACATCTGAAAATCCATCACCATTATTTGTCACATTGAAAACAAAAATGATAAAATCACATAATAATAACAATAGACGCAGAATAAAGCATTTGACAACATCCAACACCCATTCCTGTTGAAGACACTCAAAAAGATAGGAATGAAAAGGAAACTTGTCAATATAAGAAAAGCTTTAAATGAAAAGCTAACAGCCAGTGTGGTAGTCAATGGCAAAAAGAAGAAAACAATCCCACTGAAAAGTGGGACCAGACAAGGATGCCCCTTGTACCCACTTCTATTTAACATGGTACTGGATGTCCTAACAACATAAGACAAAAGAAAGACATCAAAGTTATTTATCTGGTGGAAAGAGAGGTGAACTTTTTCATAGATGATATGATTTTATAAATGGGAAACCCCCAAAGCTCCACAAGAGCAGTCCTGGGAACAATAGAAAAATATAGCAGAGTGGCTGGACATACAATCAACAAACATAAGTCTATCAGGCTGCTATATACATCAGACAAGAGGAGATCAAAAAGGTAGCACCTTTCACAATAGCCAAGCACCCTTCACAATCTTTCACAAAGTGAAATGTCTAAGGATATCCCTTTTAAAAAAAAGAGATTTGTGGAGCTGAACCCTGGTGATGCAGTGGTTGTGTGCAGGACTGCAGCCCACTAGGTTGGCAGTTCAAATTCAGTAGCAGCTCTCCAGGAGCAAGGTTGGGCCTCCTACTCTCACCAGAGGGCCGTGATGCCAAAAAAAAATTTAATTAAAAAGAAAGAGAGATTTGTACAAGAAGAGCAACAGAACATTATTACAAGAAACCAAGAGTGACCTCCAGAAATGGAAAGATATCCCATGTCCATGGATCAAAAGACTTAACATAGTTAAGATGTCAGTCCTGCTCAAAGCACTATACAAATTTAATCCTATCCTAATAGGAATTCCAATGTCCTTGTTTAAAAAATTGGAAAAATTAACTACCAACTTCATTTGGAGGGGGAAGAAGCCCAGAATGAGTAGAGAAGTCCTCAAGAAGGAAAGAGTTGAAGGGTTTGCTTTATCGGACTTCAGCACTTACTACACAGCTACGGTCAGAACAGTGTAGTACTAGTATAATGCCAGATATACAGACCAGTGGGGAAAACAACTGAAAATCCAGAAATAAAATCATTTCATACAGACAACTTATCTTTGATAAGGGCCTCAAAATATCAAATGCCCTCTTCAAGAAGAGGTGATGGGAAAATGATATCTACCTGTAGAAAAATGAAGCAAGACCCTTACCTCACTCCATGCACAAGAATAAATTCAAGGTGAATCACGGACCTTGATGTAAAACCCCAAGCCATTAGAGCCATCAATGAGGGAATTGGAGCCACCCTAAGAACTTTTGCACAGAGAATACATAGACTGGTGAAAATGGGAAGGATACAAACAAAGAGGAAGCACAAACTGACACATGGGAAATACTGAAAGATAAATCACCTGTGTACATTGAAACATGCTACCAAGAAAGTAATAAGACAGTCCACACACTGGAATAACATCTTTAGCTATAATACATCAGACAAAGACCTTATTTCTGAAATCTACAATACTCTGCTAACCTACAATAAGAAAAAATAACCATCCATTGAGGAGATGAGCAAAAGACCTGAAAAGGTGAAAATTCAATGACCAATAAACATATCAGAAAATGTTCCTGATCATTATCTATAAGGAAATACAAACAACTATGAGATACCATCTAATACACTCAAAGATAGCCCATTTCAGGAAAACAGAAAGCAACAAGTGTTGGAGGGGATGTGGTGAGTTCGCAGCCCTCAACCACTGCTAGTGGTCCTGTAGGAATGTGCAGCCACTATGGAAATTGATCTGTTCGCACCTAAAACAAATGGGAATCAAGTTACCCTATGACCCAGCCATCCCCCAACTGAACATAGCCTCAATGGCTATCTCCAGATAGTAAGTAGTAAAAAATAGTCCATGATCACACATCTGTGCTCCAATGTTCTTCACAATTCACAATCGCAAAGAATTGGGAACAACCAAAATTCCCTTCAATGGACAAACGGATTTAAAAACTCTGGTACATACATACAATAGAGTACTATGCACCCCTGAAAAGTAGCAAAGAGTGCACGAAGCACATCAGTGCATAGGAAGAGTTGGAGAAAATCATGCTAAGTGAAGTAAGTCAAGCATAGAGGGACAAGTATAACGTGAGTCCATTGAGTTAAGCTTTAAAAAAGTACAAAGGGCAGAGGGGAAAGCCACCGAGTATATAAATTTCCAGGGGATGGTCCAGGCCTTCTAGCAGGGGTCAGACCCAACCCAGGAATGCATATGGGAGCCCACTAAAAAGGAGGGGGAAAGGGGAAGGAAAAAGAAAGCAAAAAGGGAAGAAATGAATAGTGATGGAACAGGGGGGAGATTTTTTTTCATGTCTCTGCAGGAAAGCAAGGAAGGGACGAGGTGTCAACCTGGGGCACCAAGTCTCAATGGCAACATAACCAGCCTGAAGCAGGGAACCTACAGGAAGGTCTGTAGAGTAGCCCCAATCACACCTACATCACTCCCCTCGCCCCAGAAATGAACTGTATAAAGAAGACAGCACTGAAGATAAAGCCTGAGGAGAGTGGCGAGTCTGCCCAGACCACACAGGAGCAAACGAAGAGGGAGAGAGAGAAATCTGGTCCAGCAAGCCTCGAGACCACTATTCATGCTTGGAACAGGCAATGCACAGAGAAGACCAACAGGGTGGCCCCACCATGAGACAGGAGGCCCCCTCACTGACTCACAGGGCTACATGGGGATGGCATTGGACATCCACAGATTGGGAATTGTGCACAGTCTAACCCGGCCATCCCCACCCCCCCCACCCACCCCCCACCCCCCACACACACACCAGAGTGAAACATGAAGGAAGCACAGCAGAACAGCAAGGGAAGCAAAACAATGGCATATCCAAGGAATCCTGAAAATAGACCTTAGAATTGGTGAGTGGGGCATGGCACTTCACCTGATCACCTTGGAAAGTATTCATGAGGGTCAGCAGACAGATCTGGAACTAATTATAGGGTTGGAGTTTTGTGTTTTTGTTTTTTTCTCTTTCTCTTTGTCTCATGTCTATCTTTCTAGGACAGGCAGGATAACCGGATCTGAGAAAACAATGGGATCCATTGCTGTGGGGGACATGCTGTGGAGGAAGTTGTGGGCGAAAAGGAGGGAGAAGCCAACAAACCCAGGGACAAGGGAATAATAAGAGACCTAAAATCGATTGCAAAGAGACCGTAAAATGCCTTTTGGGGGGTGATTGAGTGCAATTAGCAGAGAGGAAGGACTGAGGGTTAAATGAAGGTTGAATATGATTGTGGGACAAGAGAAAGTAAACAGAAATAGAGAAAAGAACTAGAAGGAAAATACATTTATAGAAATATAAATATAGACATGCATATATGTAAATACATTAGTATATAGTGATAGGGATATGTCTAAGTACACATATTTAAATACTAATTATTAAGGTAGCTGAGATAAAGTTTATTGTGAAAATCTGGTCGATAAACACATGTGGGGTTAATTGAAGGACGGAGAGCTAAATCGCTCGGTGAGCCTCACCGTTAGAGTTCTCAGGTCTATTCCTGACTGATGATTAGACCAGGGTGTGGCTGCCTTAATCAGGTACCTGCTTCAGTTGGCAAGGTTCATTTCCTGTGAGACATCCCTGAGGAGAAGCCACATGGACCGACCCTGATGCTTCCCTGGGAGCTGGAGCAGTCATGTGGAGACCGCTGCCAGCACTGAGATGCTTACATGCTCACTGATTTGACTTTCCTCCTACAGTTGGCATCATTGTGTATGTTTTGTGAGATGGAGGCAGACTTTTGTAGATTGGTGTCAGACATATGGGCTAATATTGGACTTGTGGACTTGAACAACACATTGTAAACACCTGGGGGGCTTTTACTATGTTTGCATTTGTGTGTGTTCCAAATATGTTCCTCTATAGAGGGACATCAAATTTATTGGGAAATTTTTCATTATCTTTTCATTCCATTTTCCCAATTCTTCTCCAGAAAGATAATTCCTCACAGGCTGCTTCTAGGAAGACCACACTACTTAACTCCATACTACTATCCTTCAGAAGGGACCCCAGGTGTGAGAGTGATTCTGTGTGTGGCTGCTAACTGAGGAGTTCTGTTTCTGTGAAGAGTCAGTCTCAAAATTTCACTGGGGCTGCTCTACCATGTCTCACAGAGTCACTAAGCATCAGAGTAAACTCAAATAGCAATGAGTTTGGTTTTATGGTTTACATTCACTGGGCGGGAATTACAAAGTCTATGTTTCTCTCTGCAATCAACTCACTTCTGACTAATAGTGACATTTTTGGACAGAACAGAAATGCCCTCAGCGGGTTTCCCAGTCTGTAACTCTTTATAAGAGCAGAGCCTCATCTTTAGAGCAAAAATTGCCTATACCATTTCTTACAAGGATAGATCTTTGCCAATCAGATTAATACCTGACATAGTAAGGAAAGGGGAGCATTGAAGTACTAAATGTATGGTGGTTCTGGATCACCTTTCATTAATTTAAGCCAGGGGTCCCACCCCAAATTCCACAACAGCCATTCCCCCAGTGTCGAGGTGGCTATCCAGTGCTTTTTCTCCCATTAGGGCCATTCAGTCCTAAATCCCAGGGGACAGGTAGTTGTTTTATTTTTCCAGTTTATAACATATAAAGGTCACATTTATTTTGCCTTATAATTTATTAATGTGCATTGATTAACGTTTTATTCTATCTTTATCTTTCATTGCTCTTTTGAGGATTTTTTTGTTTTTGTTTTTATTGGTTTTACTTTTAGGGGAGGGCATCACTGCCCTCTGGTGGTCGTGGGAGCTACCCAGCGCTGCTCCTGAGAGTCGCCATTGGATTTGAACCACCATGGGCCGCAATCCCGCACTCAACCATTTATGCCACTGGGGCTCAGGTGCCCGTTTGAGAAAAACAAATATCTACCATCCTGCTTGAATGCGTTTTTCTTTTCTGTTTTTTTTTTTTAATTAAAAATCATTTTATTGGGGGTTCATACATCATTTTTAACAATACATCAATACATATATTGTGCCAAGCACTTTGACATGTCTGCTGCCATCATCATTCTCCAAATATCCGCATTTCCACTTGATATAAGCTTCCTATCCTTTCCCTTCTGTCCCTACTGCTCCCTCCCCCACCAACCCTCAATATGTTATGATACTATTATTGTTCTGTCATATCTTACACTGCCTGACCTCTCCCTCTGCCCACTCCTTTGATGTCTGTCCTCCAGATAGGAGGTTACGTGTAGATCCTTGTAGTTGGTTCTGTCTCTCTACCCCACCTTCTCTCCACCCATCCAGTAACTCCAAGGGGCTCATGTGTCCTGGTTTCCCCATACTTCCAGCTCCCATCTCTATCAATGTACCTTCTTCTTCAGTCCAGCTGGATTTGTAAGGTAGAATTGGAACCATGATAGCTGGGGGGAGGAAGCCTCCAGGAACTAGAAGAAAGTTGTATCCTTCATCGCTGCTTCACTGCACCTTGACTGGCCTGCCTCCTCCCCATGACTCCCCTGTAAGGGGGTGACCACTTGCTCACAGTGGGCCTTGGGTCCCCACCATGCTCTCCCCCTCATTCATAATGATGTGATTCTTGTTCTTTGATGTTTGATACCTGCGCCCTTCGATTCCTCTTGATCACACAGGTTGGTGTGCTTCTTCCAAGTGGGCTTTGCTGCTTCTGTGCTAAATGGCTACTCGTTTATCTTCAAGTCTTTAAGACTCCAGACACTTCATCATTTGGGAGTTGAGCATCATCCATTTCCTCCACTCTGTTTGCCTCTGTATCCATTTGTCTTCAGTGATCATATTGGGAGGGTGGGCACATATTGATTTTGATTTTTGTTCTACTTTGATGCCTGGCACCTGAATTCTTTCAACACTTCATGATCGTACTGGCTGGTATGCTTCTTTTATGGTGGGTTTTGTTGCTCTTGAGCTAGATGGCTGCTTGTTTACACTCAAGCCTTTAAGACCCCAGATGGTATAGCTTTTGATAGCTGGACACCATCAGCTTTCTTCACCACTCTTCCTCATGCTCCCACATGTCCTCAGTGGACGCCTCGGGGACAGGTAGTTTTGAGATAGGGCTTAGTTCATTCAGTCAGGCTTCTAAGTCAAATGCTGTGGGGTAGCCCTTGGGTGTAGCCATGGTCCCTGTAAGGCCAGGAGTAGACTCATTTTTGGACTATAACACTGTAATAGCTTGTGGGACTAAATCTCTGAATTTATTCTCAGCTGTTTTAAAAGAAATCTTAATAGAAACTCACTTCTGATTTAAGGTGCACACATTTAGACTTTTCTACAGATGGTTTAATTACCTTTCACAAGGTTTATTCCCCTACATTCTGTCCAACACAAGATCAACCAACTTAAAAAAAAATCTTTCCGTTTCACAAGTGAAAGGACACCCCTTTTAATTTTATCCTCTATCAATTGTATTCAGAGTTGTCTTTCTTTATTTAGCCATTTGTATTTCTCAAAAATAAATTTCATGTGTTTTTGGCCCTTTTCCTTTTCTGAATTCTTATGAACTTAGAAAACTTCTTTAATGCAACAAAAAAGTTTTTTACAAGAAAATGTATTATTATCCCTTCCCTAACATATATGTGACCACATCTTTTTGATAGCTTGTCTTTTTATTTTATTTAGAATGCTTTTTTGGTTCATTAGAAAAGCTTGCTTATTCCTGGAACACAATATGCTCTAAAGTTTTCACCAGAAAGATCCAATTTGGGAACTCCACTAGGTGAAATGAACTCTACCTCAAACACACTTGTTACCTGAGGACTTCAGATTGAAGAAGCAGAAGACAGCTGTGCCAAGATTGTTGAACTGTCAGTAAGCAGACAATCATTGATTTACTACATCATTGCTCTATATGCTATATTAAGATATATATTATTCTGGCAAACCTGTGACTGACATTCTCAGTGTTCATTCTGGCAAATTTGCCCTGACAACCAACTCTTATTGTTTGTATAAATAACATCCAGTCACGAAAGGATTGATTCTGTCCAAGTGAGTAATTCAGGCATTGCTATCTGGAGTTAACCTACATTGGGTCAATATCCCTCTCTCAAGAGGGCTTTTAAAAATTAGTACCATAGGCTCATCAATGACAATATTAATGGAAGATCATTATGCCCCAGGGTGATGATCAATAAGACTATCTACTGTAAACAAGGTTGTCTCTATAGGGAGTCAAATGCAGATTTTTTTTAAAAAAGTCATAGATCCAGAAATGGGTTTGAGGCTCAAACTAATTCTTAGGTCCAATGTAAGAACAATGAGTGCTTGTATCATGATCTGGCTCCATGCTCACCCCCAGGAGGGAAACACAGACGATGGCAACTGTGCTGAATGAGATGGTGACTGGCTGTCAGATAAACTAGTCCTGGGGGTATTAAGCTCACATAAAGGAGCCCACCAACAACAGTGACCCAAGGATTGCTAATCATATAATCCAAAGTCAAAAGAGGGAATTGTATCAGAGATTAAACTGGGAGAATCTGGTTTGCAGAAAGCTATGGATGTCAGTTATAGTTCAAGATCCCATGTGAGATCGAGATAGGAAATAACCCTCCAGTGATTTCCCTCTCTCCATAGCAGAGGAATGGGAAGAAGCTGGTTGACAAACAGAGAAGGGCATTAGGCAGATAGTCATAGGAAGTCAATGTGACAAACCTGGCTTGAATGATTAAAATCGTGTCTGTTGCCCCCTGCTCTGATACATGCTGGGCCTAATCTGGTTTTCAACATTCTATGTGGGGGTAAAGGGAGTGGTTTATTTGTTCATATTGGAGTTTATCTCAGAGGTGCTTTGTCATTAGGTATAACCCTCTTGAATTTTTGTTATATCCAGGGTTGATGAACCTGTAGGGACAGAAAGTAGAATAAGGGCTTCAGGGGCTGGGGGGAGGATGAGGAATGAAGGTGGTAAAAGGGACTTTATGTCAAGGAGTTCAAAAAGGAGAATGTCTTGAAATCGTCTGAGGAATTAATTGTACAGTACTGCTTGATGTGATTGGACAATGGAATGATATGATATCTGTATTAGCTCAAAATAAAATGGCTTGGGGGGAAGGGGAAAAAAAGCAAGAAAAACTTGTTCCTTGTTTAGTTAAATCTGTCAATGTCTTCTGTGTTGGTTTCTTCTTCAGCAATAAGATTTCAGAAACTTTCCCGAACCACAAGACAATATTAGTATTCACCTCAGGTTCTCATATAATTTTAAATTCTAGTTGTTAACCTTTATAATTTTTTACCAACTAAAATTGATTTTTATATATACTAAAGAAATCTAGCTTCATTTCCCTCTCAAATTGTTCACAGTTGTCATGACATACTATTAGTAATTTTAAATTCCAACTTTATTATATATTGAAATTACATTAAAGTTTAAACATATTAGGACATGTACTGAGTTTCCAATTATGTTCCATTGATCTTGCCTATATATTCCTGTGCTGATCCACTATGTGTAATTGTTATAATTTTGACAAATTATTAGGTGTCATTTGCAGAACTGCCTCTTGTTAGTACTTTTCTTAAAAAAATTAGATGCCAGTGCTTACTTATTCCTGCATATAAATGATACATTCATTAAAATTCCATTGAGAATTTAATTAAATTTAGATATTATCTTGGGGTACAGCGGCATCTCCTTCCTATCTTTGTCACTGAGAACAATTTCTGAAACAAAGAAAAGGCTGTATGATCATTGCTTGATTTAAGCAGACTCTATTATTTGGGGGTTCAGTTCATAGAGTTTGGTGTGTTAGGTCTACCCTCCATAGGGATCCAAAGTGTATAAAATATATTTAGATATTTTAAATATGTAAGTGTAGATATATATATTTATTCATTTATATTTTTATATCTGCATCACTATTTTAGTAGAACTACTGAAGCAAATTGGCAGGATCCCTCTGGGTGACTAATATAAATAAAGCCCTGTGTATCAAACGTTTTAGGTCTTGAAACCATGTGCTGTTGGTAAGTGCCCCTGGGTCAGTTTCCACTCAGAGTGACCTTAAAAACAAACCCAGCACAGTCCTGCGCCATCCTCACAAAGGCCTGAGCCCAGCAATGCAGCCACTGTGTCAACCCATCTCAATCCACTTCACCACAAATGATGTCTTCTCCAGGGCCTGGTCTCTCCAATGCACGTAAGACAAAGTCTGGCCATCCTTGCCTCTAAGGAGCACTCTGGCTAGCGTGCCTTCCAAGGCACATCAGCTTGTCCTTTTAGCAGTTTGTTCTTTCAACAGCCATCTCCAGCACCCCAATTCAAATCACATTGATCAGTAAGGTGCAAATTCTTATATTGCTAGTAGGCTCTGGCAGTTAGATCCCACTTGCTGGTATTTAGATAAACAATAGTCTTGGTGATGTGGGCAAAATTCTGAGGCAGAAAAAATTACCTATGCGCTTTTCTGAATGAGTTTTGCAATTGTAATGAAGTTCCCAGATTCTAAGAAAGAGAAGTTATTCAGGGTGGACCTGAACTAATCAGGTGAACTCCGAAAAGAGGAAGATTTTTCCTGGGAAAAGAGATCCAAAGGGGAGCTGTTGTTTGGTGCTGTCTCATTGGTTCCGGTCCATAGCGACCCTATGTGCGATAGAATGAAATCCTGCCTGCTCCTGAGCCACCTTCCCTCCCTCCCCCTGTTAAGTCTGAGCCTATGGTTATGGCCACTATAAACCAAGCGGCTTTTGATATCTGGCTGATTCTCCATCACTGGGTTGAAGAAGGGAGAAGAGGTCACATAAGGACTGTGGAGACTTGAAAGAGCTAAGAGCAGCCTCCAGCTGATGCAACAAGTAAGGAGATTAAATCTTCGCTCCTACCGCCAGGAAGAATGTCATTCCGGCACAGCTACCTACACTCAGAAGAGAACACTCCGCAGCACACTTACTGATAGACTGAGGAGACCAAGAGCAGACCTACTCTGGCTATATGTCTAGCTTATAGAAGCTATACACTAAAGCATTATGTGCTAGTTCAACAAGTAAGTGTATGGTGATTTGTTATACAGTAACAGAAAACAGAACAAAACAAAAAACAATATTTCATTTTTACCCCCAATCCGAGGAATTAAATGTCACCTAAATCCACAAAAAAAATTTCTTGCCTCATTGATCAGAATTGGGAATGTCAAAGAATCCCAAAGGCAGCATAGAAAAATGTTGCAAGAAGGACTTTTCCGAAGGATAGAAGGGCACAGCAATCCCCTTCACAATCATCACACCTGTCGATGGTCTCCTTTGTAATTTTATTGTCTTTAATAATGAAAGACAACATGTGAGCCTTTCTTTCTTCTCTAGAAAATAGTGTCAGTAGCTAGCCATGAGAGTTTGAAGTTATCTCTCGCACACAAACTGTACTCTGCCATGGTCCGCCTATTCCTGTAATAAAGATTATAGCATAAATGCTGGGGAACTACAAATCACACATCATGAAAAAGGTTATAGCATGGTAACATCTCGGTGACGTCTAACACCCTCAAAACATGGCACTGACACATGTCACGATTTCAGGAAGGTTCTCGTGCTTGCCAGACACATTTGAAATGAAGAACATCCTACATGGAAAGAGGTGAAGCTTTTCCTTTCTGTTCCGAGGACAAAGGAGTCCTGCTGAGGTAGTGACATGTACACTCATCTGCCAACCTCGTGAGAAGGGTGAGACTGGCTGCTCCTGGAAAGACACGACGTCTTAGAAAACCACAGGGGCAGTTCCGCTCTGTCGTACAAAGTCCCTATACATGAATTTACTCAAAGGCACTGGGTTCAGCGTATAAATGTGTTTTAAGAAAGAGAAGAACGCCCACTCTCCCCCATCCAAGCGAAGGGTCTCTCCAGCTCCCCGACCAAAGCGCAAGCTGTCTCATTCTCCACCCCGAAACAGAGAAGCTCCCCTGGCACCAAGAGACGCTCACTTCCATGATCATTCCGATACACGTAGGAAAGGGTCTTCCCCAAGCCGATCACCCCAATTGAACAAATGACATCCACACTCGCCACGACCTCGAGCTCCCCAGACCACCTCAAGGCCGTGGCTGCTCCAAGAGGCGTCTGCTCATCACCCCAAAGACCGCAGGCCGTGTCTCCGAGCATCAACCCCATTAGGAGCGTCTCCAGGATTCTGGAACCTAAGAAGACAAAAAAAAAAAAAGAACTGCCTCCCCAAGGCTTCTGTCTGTCCAGAGGGTCTCATCCTCTCCATCTGGCTCCGCATCTCCTGAACTAGTAGCTGGAAAACCCCCAGCACCCTTCCACCGTCCAGGCTCAGTCACCCTCTCCACACTGGGCATTAGCGGTACTGCTCACAAAGACCGAGAGTCCAGCATCAAGCCTATCACCGCAAGGAACTCAGACCAAGGAGACGGGAAGAAAAAGAAGGACAAGAAACACAAAAAGGATAAGAAGCACAAGAAACATACAAAACACGGAAAAGAAAAGACTGTGGCTGCAGCCAAGGCAGCTGCTGTGACTGCGGTAGCCATTGCAGCCCGGACACCCACATCCACGCTGAGAACCAAAGAGGAGACTTAGAGGGAAGCAGGAGACAACCTTGAGGACTGTGCAAAACTCCCTCAGCAAAGGGAGAGATCAATGCGGAAGCCTCGAGTGTCCCCACAGTCTTAGAAGGGAAGGTTTGATAAGACATAAATTTCATTTGGTTTGAACTCAATTCGGTTTCAAAATTGCTAACATGTGTCTTATGTTGTAATGATTGCTAGGCTGAAGTTCACCATGTCAGAAATGGGGGGCATGGATTTACATTGCAAAAGGTGTCCGCAGTGTGGTAGTGATATTCTTTCATTGACAGGTAACGTCAATTCACTTAGTGTTAAACGTTTTAAACCAAAAAAAATTCCCCCCTTTTTTTTTTTAAAAAAAGCACCCATTTAAGTTATACTTTGGCCTTATGATTTGTAAGCTTGCCCAGAAATAAGACCACTGCTGAACTACCACAAAAGTATAAATGAACATTTAACACCATAGTCTTCCCTGCTGTCTGTGGAGTCTTTGCGGGAATGAATCAGGATTTGAGCTCTAGAATGAGACAGAAAACAAAAGCATGAAGAAAAAAAAAGAAAACAAAAACATGCTATCTGAGAGGACACTGGGTTTATATTGATGTGTAGCAATTTGATTTGGAACACTGGAACTTAATTTTATTTTGGTTTCGTTTTGTTTTTCTCTCCTCCTCTTTCATAAAGGCAATTAACTAGTCCCAGGAAGGATCCTTCAAGCTATGTAAACTTTTGTTTTATGAAATGTTATGACTCATAATTTTGTCTTGTTCTTCCAATTGGCATATACAGTTTTCAGAGTTCTTGTGTTTGGAAGGCTAGAAGGGCCCATACTTTGAAATAGTATTTTTTCCCACTGTTTATGGTTTTTTGTTTTGTTTTTCAACTTTTTTTGTTTTTTAAACTAAGGTTTGTGGATTAAACAGAATAAATTTCTAAATTTATAAGTGATAAATAAAAGTGTCTTAAGGCTTTCCCTTGGGTCTTTCTATAAGGGAAAGCACAATAGTTCAATCTTCTTATATGGGAAAATACAAGAGCAGACACATTGATGTATAAACATAATCAGTATATAACACAATCACAGAGAATCAAGGGCTGCTCTAGTCTATTGAATGAAGAAGTCTCCCTTACACATACACACACTATGCGTGCACACGCATGTAAGGCAGCTCAACAAAACACAGATGAAAAAGGAAATGACCATGGTAAATGTGGGCATAGAAGAACATGATTCCCTTTACAAAAAACATGCCTCGTTATTTTGCGACTTTACAAATAAAATAAACAACCTACTTAATCATCGTAGTTGTATCTTGAACAAGGTTATAGCAGCAAGTTCATGTTTTCTCTCAAGGCAGAGTAGTTCTGAAAAATAGAACTTTCCCTAGCCAGCATCCTCTCAGTAAAGAATAGTGTGGCTTCTAGTGTCCGACCTAACATTTCTTCCTCATTTGCCTGCCTTGTCTGAGAAATAGTGGCTGTCCCAGTGGAGTCCGGATCATAGTTTATCATCTCTGACAAAAGGAAATCAGAGCTTAGGAGCTTCTTTTAAAAGGATGAACACAAATGTCATCTTTATGGTACAGATTTAAGAGACTTGTATTGCCTGATAGGTGTAAGGAGTCTTTTAACACTCTGTACCCCTTTATGCCAGCTCCTGGGATAAAAAATGACTTTATTCTGGCTTTCAACCAAATTGGAGCTACAAGAGCTAACCTGATAACCACCAGCAGATCAGTCTCAAGGAAACACCCTGTTGCATACAAATGGATTCTGTAAGTATTCCAGCAATGCAGTTGAAAGAGGGAAGAAATAATTCCATTTCTACACTCTAATGATCTTTCCTTTGTTTAGATAAGGGATGGGGTAGTGCCCACATCTTCTTAGAATGTTACCTAATCATAACATTACTGCAAACTCCCTGCCCAACCCTGGAGCCTATCTCAAATATAACTTCTGAAATAAGCTATCACACTACAACAATGCCTTTAACTAATTGTTTGAAATAAAAATGTTAAAGGAAGCAAAATGGCACAAAGGCAGAAATTAGCATGTTTTAGTCTTCTTATTACAACTTTAATCTAAATTGGACTTAAATCATAGCATCACATTGGCATGGTTTTTGAGACCAGATTAAACTTTAAAAAGCAATATCAATGTGAAAACTATTCAATTAAAGTTGGGGGGGGGCGGGCAGGGGTATTAAAAATGTCTGGCTTTTCTCCTCTCCAAAATCCTTGAGTGATGAATTGGAAGAATGTGCAGCCAAGGTGACAAGAGAGAGAACAAAGGTATTACAATGTGATTGGTTGAAAAATCTACCCCAGGGTACCTGAACAGGCTGTGGAGCCTTGGAGAGATATGTATAGTGATCCAGGAAGCTTGTTTGGTATACAAGTCTATTTCTTTCTCTCTTTTTTTAGCATATGGTAATGTGCTTGCTCTGTGTTCCTGGGTATTCTCTTGAACTCCTTGGAAGATTCTGTGCCAGAAGGTGATGTCCAGTAGCATTACCTCCTGGAGACAACAAAAGACAGCTTCGATGGCTTGCATTCTGGAGAATCAGAAGTAATCTGGCAGCAGGAAGGGATTCCCCCAAAGAATCTGTACATTTGTACTAAATAATGGATGAAGAATGGCATCACTTTCATTGGAGATCGGTCTTGTTAGAAAAGAACCCACACAAGAAATGGGATCACATATTGTCTTATTCTGCTTTGGTGTATTTGTTCTCATGTTAATTCATGATCATAAAATCCCTGAGAGGTAAAGAACGTTCTCTCCAGGTTACAAAAAAAGGAAATTGTGGCTTTAAGGAGGTTACATGACTTGACCAACATCATATGACTGGTAAATAACAGGTGCAAAGTTTAGCATTTTGATTTTTAACACAGTTACGTTTTCACCAGAAGTTCCAGAAGAAATATTTCCCTAAACCTGGCCTCACATGTGTAAAAAAAAGATATACCATGATTCAGCCTTTCATAAGGCATCTAATCAGTGAATTAAAGTATTCTACCACCTGGTAGGTAATAATTAGAAGAGATACCCAAAAAATGGAATAAATTATTGCAAAAAATTGCAGCTAAAATAAAACAAAAGCAAAAAAGAAAAATTGTGTAGCTAAGTAAAAGCTCAAAGAGATTAATTGAAAGAACCAAGAACTTTGCATAAATACAGAGTTGCAGCTTTTTAAAATTTTTTCATTTTATTGGGGGCTCATACAGTTTTTATCACAATCCATACATCCATCCATTGTGTCAGGCACATTTGACATATGTTGACATCATCATTTTCAAACTGTTTTCTTACTTGAACCCTTGTTATCAGCACATTTTCCCCTCCCCCACCTTCCCTACCTCATAAACCCTTGATAATTTATAATTTGTTTCCATGTCTTATGCTGACCACTGTCTCCCTTCACTCACTTTTCTATTGCCAGTGCCCCTGAGAGGGGCACTACATGTAGATCTACATGTAGATCACGTGTCTTCTCTCTCTCTCTCTCTCTCTCACACTCTTACATTACCTAGAAAGAAGATGAGCACATAATTTATCAGAGAGGAACCAAAGACCCTATTCAAAATTGTCTTGCAGCAACACGTGTAAGTCAGGAGTTTGTGACAACAAGAGATAAACCTTGTGAAAGAAAAAAATGACAAAAAATGTATTCTTGGCAAATAGTTGCTTTTTTTCATAGGATTGAACCTAAATAAGACACCGATTTCTCTAAACATATCTCTGCTTTTTTAAAATTCATGTTGAGTAGATGTTGACCCATATCTCCACTGTGTGTGCAGAGTGGAACTTGCCTGTGGGGTGCCATGTTCCCACACTGGCTTTTCAGAAGCAGAAGCAGAGGCACCTGTGAGACAGTTCAAACCGTCAACCTTTCTGCAAGTTGTTGAGGGTTTTAGCCATGTGTGCTACCCAAAGATCATGCTATCTCTCTTTAATTCCTCTAAACTTCCCGGTGATTTGTAATTAAGAAATCTGACTTTCTCTGTCTACCAAAAGTGTATTCTCTGCAAAAAATAATCTTTAATAACTGACTATATTAGGTTTACAGTAGCAGTTGTGTTTTAACATAAAACTATGTCCGCTCTAGGAATAAATCTCTATTGAGGTAAGGTATAAATAACACAGGTATTTAGAGAGAACAAGAAGCTCCTGCACCTGTTAGAACATACCAACCACCCACTCTATTTATAAACTCTCCTCCAGAAAAATCTATAACTAACACTAACTCCAGGAATAGACCTTTATTTTAACAGTAAGGTTATTTGGAAATAAGCACTGAGAAACCCAATTTAAGTTGTAAAATATACACCAGAAGAAATGCTGTATGTCCTAGGTCTCAGAATATTTTCTATTGATATTCTGAAAGGTTATCATTAGGAATAGCCATGGTGCATAATGGTCCTTCTAAGAGCTTCACCAACAGGCATCACTCAGCACAGAAGTCTTGAAATACTTCTCTATTTCAAACGAAGAATCCAAGATGAGACTGACTTTAGCACTTGTGAACAGGTGTTTATTTGGGACCATGGCTGACACAGAGAAGACATAAATGTATGCTAAATGAAGTCAAGAGTTAATGAAAGAAAAAGTGAGTGAATTTACTCACGCTCTCTTGTCTGTCCAGTTCATCTGACTCCAAGTACTCACTCCTTCTAGTATGTAAGTTTCCAATTCAAACTCTGGGAAGAAATAGGATTATACACAGAATAAAAACTATTAAAACAAAATGAAATACTTGAGGGATAACATTCTTCAGTTCCACTGGAAAAAAGGAGATGGCAGTATGCATGAAACAGAAAGTAAGAGGCTTTAATGACTAAAAAAAATGAACTTCTTTAAGAATGAGGGAAGACTGTAAAGATGATTGTGTAGAAAAGAAAGATAAAACGCAGAAAGAATTCCCATTGTCTTTATTTTCATCTAGTAACTCTAAAACAAGCTTCCTTCAAAAACAGCTAAATGTAAAAAAAAAATTAAACAGCTAAACATACTATGAAGGAAGGGAGATACAAACAGCAGTGTTTGAAAAAAAGAAAAGAAGAGAAACATCAAGGCCAAGGAATAAAAACATACAAAGTTATAGCACATGGGTGTAAGAGAGGATGAGATAGTGCTTCAAAATATATGAGCGAGATAACGTAGTGCAGAATCAGCAAAGAAAATGTGACGTGAAGTAACAGATAAGCAACAGAACCTCGCGGAGGGAAATTCCAAGCGTGACATTTTAAAATCAGGTATAATTAGATAGAAGGAAAGCAAACAGCACAAGCCGTAAAAGCAAATACATAAACCAGGCACACCCACATGTGCACATGCACACACACACACACACACACACCACACACAAATAGTGATGATAATAGAACAAAGAGGCGGGGAGAGAGAAAATGCAGGAAAGAATTACAAAGACAACAGAGGGATCGTTTTTTTTTTTTTGTTTTGTTTTCATTTGGTTTAGAAAACTTCGCCCCAAATTTTTCCATTTCCATACACACATTCTGTAAAGAACCAGACACACAACTCTTTTCCCAGACATTGAGAAGGTCTTTGCCCCCAGACGTCACCCCTCAGCCCCCCCTTACAAAAATTCTCCTCTGTGTGCGACCATCTCCTGGGAAAAGCAACTGTTCAGGCAGCCGTGGCTGGCTAGGTCCTTCATTCGAATAGTTCCCACAGGCATGTGTCCTCGCTAGTAATACACAGGAATCCCATATGGCACAATCTGGAGCTCGCAGAGGTGAAATCTGCATAAAGTAGGACGTCGGCGGGGACAGCACAAAAGCGTAGACATGCATGTAGCGACATTGGCTTCGTGCCCTCTGACCCAGCTCTGCGCCTGTTCCCACACTTCGTACAAACCCAAGCAAGTGTGTCTGAGTGACTGTAGGTAGCAGCAGTCTGTCACAGAATGCGGATGGAGCTGAATGGAAGCCTAGAATGAGTCCCTCGACAGTGTGCAGATCCATTTTAAGGCATTGCCCTGTCATTCAAAAAGAAAACCTTACGTGTGGCTGCAATTAACCCCGTTAGCATGTGTCTAGCATTGTCCTACTGCTGAGCAAATGACCCTTAGGGAGATGACCAGAGTACAGCATCCCTCTGGTATCTGATGACAAGAGACTACCCCAGGCCTGCGCAATATGTGACCAAACCCAGTGGAGGGAACTAGCAAAGAAAGGGGTGTGTGCGTGTGTGAGTGTCTGTGAGAGTGTCTGTGTGTAGGAGTGTCTGTGTGTTGCTAGCCATTACTATTTTTTGTTTTGTTGTTGTCATCGCCATTGTGATTATGCCCATCTTGAAATAAAGTTATTCTTATATCTGCAATTTCTGGGAAAATAAATTGCAAGCAAACGGTTATAAATTAGTTAAGCACACATGATAATATTGTAAGCGGTTAGGATAACAGTCTTTAACATACATCTATTTACAAGATTCTCTTAATAGAAACCATATAAACATGAACACTAGCAACACTCACACAAATGCACACATATGACATCACCTCCCAGCTGCTCAGCATAAGAGTAACAGCAAAGCTATCATTCCGCCCTGACAACAGCTAGCCAAATTGTGCCACTACTTGTGTGTGACTCTGCACTTTTTGAAAGAAGGGAACTGGGAACATTAGAAAGTGAGAATTAACCGATTCATCTTCCAATCATTCACTTCAATTTATAAATTTTTATACTCACACAGGAAAAAACATGTAAGTAAATAGACATTTAAAGCGCAGTGTGGACAATTAATTGCCAGACACAGAAATGCTCCCTTTGTTTATGAATATTTTTTTCTAAGTGTATTTTAAGTACTTCAAAATGAAGGTTTAATTCATATCAAAATGACAATTTTAAACTTCCTTACTCAACTTCATCTTTTTTAAAAATTGTGCTTTAAGATATATTGTTTCAAAATCTTCATTTTGATGGGGAAGCAATTGTAAGCCTTTCCCCGAAAGTGTTCTGATATCCAATTCAGGCTTGAAAGAGAACAAGAGCTCAGTGAAAGTGCATGGAATCACTCAGGAAAAAAGACACGCCACAGTCTCATCTTGCCAGACATCCTGGCCTTTAAGAAGTGGCGCAGTGGGGCCTGAACCCACGGCTCTGCTCAGGACCCTGAATTCACTTCTAACACAACAACTTCCTTCTGAAGACTCTTCCGTCTTGATTTGCTGCTTATCCCCCCACCCCACCCATTGACACAAAATCCAGGCACACTACCACCTTTGAATTTTAAGACATTCCACTCATAAGTGAGCCCCCACCCAAAAAAAATTTGCGATATGGGACACAGAGACACCAGAAGGCATCTGCGATGAAGCTGCATCAATGTTCCTGACGGACACCCCAGCCCGTCTGCTAAATCACAGTGTCCTGCACCCCGCCACTCTCCACCCCACACATCTCTCTGGACGCAGAGCTGCTTCGATGTGAGCAGGAGCCGTGGCATGGATTCCTGCTTTGTCCCGAAAAGTATACCTGATCCCAGAGCAATGTGAGGAGTGGGCACATAAAGAAAAGAGGAGGAATATAGGAAACCAAACAATTTTACCATAGCTGCACTCTCATTTAAAATTGGAGTCCCTAAAGGGTGCACTTGGCTTATGCTCCAGTCTGCTAACCCACTGGCTGGAGGCGCGGGGCCACCCACAGAGGCTTCAGAACTGAGACCCAGCCGTCTCCTTCTGACAAATGAAATGAAGGAAATCTTCCGGGGCGCAGTGCTGCTCTGACACACACACAGACTGAAAGGGCTACGGATTTGACTCAACAGCCATAGCCATGTAGAACTCATGGAAGAAACTCATCGTATTTTGTTGGTCCGTTGTTGGTCAATTGTTTCCTGAATTAAAAATAATCCTATCTTAAGCAATAATATTGATTAACTAGTATATTAAACCATTTTAAAGATCTTTTGTTATCCTCCAATGAGGCTTCAAGCATATTCTATCATCTTTTCATCAGAAGAAAAGAATAATGTTGTTGTTAGGTACCAGGGCATTGGCTCTACATAGTGACCCCATGGACCGTGGAAGGAAAGACTTTGCAGTCCACTGCCATCCTCATAATTGTTGTCTTCTCGGAGCCCATTGCTACAGCCACTGTGTCCACACGTCTGATCAAGGATTGTCCTCGCCTTCACCATCCGTCTACTTTACCCAGCACAATGTCCTCCAGACAATTACTATTCTCAGGACAAAACGACACCACGAAGGGGCCCCTTCTGCCCAGAGCTGGCTGCAGTCACGGGAGAGGGTCATGTTCAGGGGCCCAGAGCATTCCGTAGTAAGACTATACGTCTATCACTTGGGGGTCTGCCCCAAAGGAATCTTGGTGGGACCATGGTTAAGTTTGACTGATAACCAAGAGGTCAACATTGTTAATCTATCCAACGGCTCCACGGAGAAAGATGTGGTAATCTGCCCCCCAATGACCACAGCTTGGGAGCAAGTCAACCATGGAGCAGTCCTCCCCGACACGTGGTCACCACGAGCAGGAATAGGAGTGGGAATAGGGCACTCAGGGGCACCCAGCAACAGATAGAGAAATGATCCGTGGGATTATTTAGGGGGTGGGGACTTTGTGTGTGTGTGTGTGTGTGTGTGTGTTGTTTTAGAGATATAAAACGCTTCTCATTTGATTCTTATTTTGAAGCCACTCTAGCTTTTTATAAATAGATGTCCACTTCTCAGTGGCTTTCAGAAGAAAACAAGAGACTGTTTTGCTCGCCGACACTGGCAGGGCCCTGCCTTCCCTCCAATATACCAGGAGCGTGAGCCCTGCCATCTACTGCCCTCTTCCTCCCTTCTTCCTCGTGATGTGTCCATTGTCTCAGTTTTCTTTCAACACAAAGCATTTGAGAGTAAAGGAAAATAAGTTAACTTATTTTGGAGCAACCCTTAAAGTGACATCCAACAATTAGCAGAACTAACCAAATGCATGAAGTAGGCATCCTACGAGTGTTTCTCCTCTGACAGTCCTTCCAAATCCAGAAGGCAGTCATCTCTCCGGCCCTCCACCCCATCCCCTCAGCAACAGAAACCCTCTAACGCACAGGTCACTGGACTGCAGCTTTAACAAGAACAAGCGCTCCATGGGTGGTCTGACTTTTATAAGTGTTTGAGCACAAATACATTAGTGTGGCTGCTGCTGCTTTTTTTTTTTAATCAAGCAGCTGGTCCTTCTGTGCTTCCATGGGGGTGGGAGTGGGGTGGGGAATCATCACCCCTGTTGACTGCTTCCTAAAGATACTATTCCTAAAATCTAGCAACTCCAAACTTTACACAAAGTCAAGTTGTTGTTGTTGCCTTCTGGATGGCAATCCAATTCCTCCATCCCGTGCAAGGTATATGCAGTGCATTCGTGTTTTCAGCGTGTCTGTCCTCAGAGTTTCGCCATGCCTTGCTGCCCTGCAGGGCGATGCTGTGTTCTTTCCGCAGATGCCCCAGTGGCACAGAGCACATGGTCTGCTACTTCATGGGCATGAACAGCAGCCACTTAGCCCCAGCCACATGAGGAAGTTAGATTTTGACCAAACTATCAAAATACTTTGTAGACTAAGAAAGACATATAGACAGACTAGTGAAGTGTGCTTTCAGATTTTCCTTCAAATTTAAAAAAAAATCATCATCATAAAACAGTATTTGGGGGACCCATTTATATTGATATAGGCAAATGAGGTTAATTAAATTCAGATGAGACTTTGGACACATTTGCCTTGCACATGCCTGGTTGGGCAGAGTGTCAGAAAGTCTCAGCATATTGGCTTTGTGATTAGAGGGAAACATTCTTTGCAACGGCTGTAACTTGAGGGGGAAAATGCCTAACTCACTCGTGGATTATTAAGAAGCAGCAGGACATATTCAAAATGAAAGGCCCTTAGTTCTTCAGATTGAGGTGACTAGTTAAGGAAAGAAACAGCAGGACTTTTCAAGGGTTCTTTTTGAGCTCTGAGTTCTAAGAAAGTTGCAAAGGCTTCTTAAAGTTCCGGTGGTGCAAGAAGGAAGCTACCAAATTAAACTGATGGCTTTTAAAGGGACAGAAAAAAGAGAGTGAACAGGGAATTATTCACAAGACCCAACTAATGAAAGTATGTGTGTGTGTATGTGTGTGTGTGTGTTTAGCTAACTAGCTGACTTTCAAAACACACAAATAGGTGTGTTAGCTCCAAAAGAACTAGAGAGTGAAATAGGTACAAAAGCCCATTTCAAATACCTATCTGCTAAGTCTTGGACGTCCTTGTACCACAACGAGCACACCTCCTGTTTCGTGCTGCTACATGTGTCCGACACTCCATCACAGTGTTCTGGAGATGTCCTTTTTGTCTCCTTTGTTCTGGCCAGCCTCTGCCTGGCTCTTTCTTCTCTTCCCTGTACCCTCAATCATTCTTCGGTGGGCTCTTGTTCTGTGCCACGACCTTTCCTCTGTTCTTTCAAGTCCGAGATCCTTGAACTTCTCCCTGACCCTGTCTCTTGTTCCGCTTCCTTCTTATCCAAGAACTGCTCACCAGAGAGCTTCCTGCAGGCTTCTCTGTGGATTGAGGGCAGTGTCAGCATGACTAAACAGCCTGATCAGTGCGCATAAGCCCCTCATTGACAGTGTCTTCCCAGAGGTGGAAAGCGTGAGTCAATTTTGAACTTGAAAATTTTGCATGGTTTCTAAATGTCCTGAATGTATTCTCCTGTTTCATGTGATTATCACTTTGCAGCATGCTGCTGGCTACCTAAATCCCATGCAAATCGCTTGGAAGATGTAGACTCGGTGAAAAACACTCTCCCACATGTACAATTAGAAGCCAGCATTTATTCCCTACCAATCTCCCTCCAAGAAATGAAAAAGGGAGGTTATTATTATTTTTAATATTAATAGCATCTATTAACTGTTAATTTAGCCTAAATCATCTGCAAAGGGAATCTGCGCTGCTTGCTTGTTAGTAGAACAGAGTGCATGATAATATTCTGTTGTATGCTATGTGGCATACTCAGTTGCTAGGTTACCCCGAGCATCAGAAATTCAGGGAACAATGTACTTATATCTTTTTCAATTTTGAAAAATAAAATAGGTATTGACATAAAATACAGTGTGGCACTGAAGTAATTTTGTAGTGGAGAGATCAGAGGAAGGGGGCCTTTCATCTCGATGACAGCAGTTTACTCCTCGTTGTGACTTACTGAGGGCAGAGACAGGACAGCACAACAGGATGTCAGGCTCTGGCAGAATGCTTGTGGTCCCTGTACCCCAGCAACTGTTTTTTGAGTCAGGCTCCCCAAAGCCATCCAGCAGCTGCTGTTCTGAGCTGTGTCAACTGGTCCTACAGAAATGCATGACAGGCCCGGTGATGTATGGGCCTGCAAGGGAACAGCCAAGCCTTTCATGTTAGGAACAAATATGACAGATCTGGCTAAGGTCCTCAGTCAACTGGGGCCATGCCGGGAGCTTTTTTTTTCTTAAATGATTATTATGATTATCACCTTCCTACTCAGAGATAATGTCATAATTTACAGTCAGGCATTGTGTGACCTTAATGATTGATGCCAGTTGGACATGAATTGGTGGGGTTAATAATGGTCCTTCAGTGAGGCTCAGCATGGGAGGAAGTCCTCTTAGAAAGGCCTTCACTTTGATATTCTGCTCAAGACAGGAAGGTGGAATTCTGAGAGTCAACACTCCATCATGCTCCACTTCTGAAAGAATCCTTTGGACCTGGGGAAACCTGAAAAACTCCTTTCTGTTCTTCTAGAAAGTATTTTTGGGATTGTTTGTTCTTTTAACCTTCAACGGCAGATATCACTGTAGACACTCTATTAAGTGGTGCAGCCTAAGTTCTCTGAAGAAACAAGAGGTAGCCCTGGGGGGTACTCACAAGAACCAGCCTCAGTCCCAAGAGCATTAGTCAGTCTGAGTTCAAGTGCAGGCGGCTGCTCTGAGTGCCTCACTACAAGCATCATGGCATTCGGTTCAATGCCAACCACTAGACAGGATGTTGAGCACTGAGAATGGGCCAACATTAATGAAGGCAAAACCCTCTCCTTTAAGGAGCTTAAACCTGGTTGAGAATGCTGTAGGAAATTTCAGGAAGAATTGGCAAGACAGGAGAAACTAATAGGTGTCTTATCCCAACATGGTCAATCCTGCAATGTTATGTTGCAAAGCTTGAAGGCAATCAATGCAAGAACTGGACAACATCCTGCCTAAGATCACACCATGAGTAGAGAACGAGAATTCCAAGCTGAATCGCTCTGAGACCAGGGTCTTTTCTCTTTCCTCCACTCCACATGCCAATGCACATATGCAGTGTGTGAGGGGAATATTCAAAACCTAGCAGAAATGAATGTGAAAATGAAGGAAAGAAAGGATTTCTTCTGGCCAAGTCCAGCAAAAAAACAACTTTAAGAAAAGATGTGGCCCTTGGAGAATGAGTAAAGCACAGTGGACAGAAAAGGCATCTAGCCGAGGCCGTGACAACCTTGTGGGGAGGAGCACGTGTTCCCTTTGAGAAGTCACTGCACCTTTTTTCCAGCACTGTCAAAAAGGAGGGCTACTTTTTAAAATGATTAAACTTGGACAGCTTGTACCATTAAATAGTAACATTCATTTTTCTCAAACACTGCAGTTCACCTGTCCCTGTGAAACACATTATTAAGCCATCACTGTATAAGCATCATTCATCTTGAATTCCCTTTTTAACTTTATACCACATCCAGTAATACTTTTCTTCCAAAGGCCCTAAAGCACTTTAAAAACAGATGATATTATTACTATTTTACTAGCACTGACATTGAATTGTGTCCACTGTGTCTAACACTCTCTGTCCCTAGAATTATCAACATGTATTGGTGATAAAGTTTTATTAACTTTATTCTTTATTAACAGGAGGGGGCACAAATTCAGTGAGTACTCTCAGATAAAGGAGTAAGACAGAATGGATTTACCAGCACAGTACATTTTCCATAAATAATTAATGAATCCACTCAAACAATGTCTCAACATCCTCAAAAGTCACTGAAAGTGACTTTCTATTCTAAATCTACTAATCTTGTCGATCTTCAATAGCCATTGATAAGTAGACTAGCCAAACTCTTCATCTTTTCATCTGGTAATGCTCCACAATTTGACCCTAACCTACATTTCCCCAAGTCTTGTCTCTGTGTGAGTTTAGATTAGTTGGTCACAAGAAAAAGTTCCAGAAGTGGAAGCCAAAAGTGAAGTGGGAGTTATCGCATTAGGAAGGTTCATCATATAGAGTGCCAGGTGCCATTGTGCCTCACATACAATAATGCTGTTCTGTTGGCTCCCCTGGTTATCCTTCTCTAAAGCACCCATGGAAGGGTTGGGAGTGGTGAAAAACAGACATAAACTGCAATTACTTTTCATTTGGGTTTCACTAGTTCACTCTTTTACATCCATACATCTGGCCCTGTGGCCTTCAGTCCCACTTCCAAAAGTAGAGGTAGTGTTTATTAGACTCCTTTCATAGCTCCTACAATCATGTGCTGTCTAATTTCTGCAATAAATCTTTCGATGGATATCATTCGCAGTACATCATCTTCCCAGATCAACTCTGCATAAATACACTAAGCATCTTTATGTTATACTCTGTCTGTTATGCACCATCCCTCAAATTGAGTTTATTATCCCATTTCATTCTATTATTTCACCCTAGGAAACTATTCCTTGCTTCCCTACATTTGCGATAATAATGCATGCATAGAACTTATCTAATAGTAACTGTTATAAGTGTTTGATATATTAACTTATTAAATCCTTATAATTATATGAGGATGACACTATTGTTAAATTAATTTTAGAGATGACTAAAATGAAACTCAGAGAAGCCAATTAACTTGCCAAATATCCCACAGCTATCCCTGTTTTAAACCACTGGTCTATGTTGTCTTTATTACACCCTACAAGGCAGTGGTTCTCAACCTTCCTAATTCCGTGACCCAATAATACAGTTCCTCATGTTATGGTGACTCCCCCAACCATAAAATTATTTTCGTTGCTACTCCATAACTGTAATTTTGCTACTATTGTGTATCAGGCAACCCCTTTGAAAGGGTTGTAAGGCACACTCTTGTTGTTGTTGTTGTTGTTGTTGTTTAATCTCAATGGTTTAACACAGTAAAGTGAAATCTGGCCCCAAGGTGACTGTTGTAAAGAAAGGGTCACAGAATTTTTCATCCAAATTTAAAGGTATGTCTTATGACTGCCTTACATCACTTCCACCCATATTCCAGTTACATAGTTTCCATGTACATAAAACAGTACATGGGCATTTTCCAAGCACTGGCAGTCTCTTCCACAGTCAACCTTCAGGGTACATCTTTCTCCATGAAACTGCCTTTGAGGCAGAATTAACCTCCCCTTCTGCAATTTCCACAGCTTTTATGTTGCTTATTATCTCTTTGAGGTCCCTGGGTGGCAAATTGGGAAGTTCAAACTATCTTAGTAATACTAGCAAGAAAGGTCCAGTGATCTACTACTGTAAAATTGTTGTCATAAAGTTCCATGGAGTCAGTTTCATCTCATGAAACAACCATCTTCATGATCATTTTGATATTTTAGCCCATTGTGGCAGACACACTGTCAGCTCATCTCACGGAGGCTCTTCCTCTCGCAAACCAAGCATGATGGATGCCCTTCTCCAGCAACAGCCCTGTCTTAAAAATATGTTTTTAAAGTACGTAAGAAAAAGTCTTCCATCTGAATTCTAAGGGACATTCTGGCTGTAGTATTTCCAAGTCAAAAGTACTTTTGGCAGTCTATGATGGTCTACACAATAGTCTTTGCCAACACAATAATTCAAAGGCCTTAATTCTACTTTTGTTTTTCTTTTTCATTGTACAGATTTTATATGCTTATGAGAAAATTGAAAATATCATGGCTTGAGTTAGGTGCACATTAGTTCTCAAAGTGACAACTTACCTCGGAAAGGTTTAAAGTGGCATTATGCCACCAATCTGCCCAATGCAAAAAGTCATTGGGTTTCTTCACTGCTGCTTTCATAGATTTTAATCGTGGACCCACGTAAAATGAAAATGTTTACTACTCTAATCTCTTCTATTTTACTATGATAGTGCTTCTTGGACAAGTTCTGAGGATTTGGACTTTCTTTATGCCAAGGTGTAATCCATATTGGAGACCACATCCTTTGATTTTCATTAGTGAATAGTTCAATTCTTCTTTGCTTTCAACAAGCAAGACTGTGTCATCTGCATATTGTAAATGATCAGTGATATTTCCTCTAATCTGAATATGTGAATTATTCTTCACGTATTTCAGTTTCTCTGATGTATTTCTGAGTATATACATGGTATAAATATAGTAAGAGAACACAACCTTTACAGGCACCTTTATATGCCAAGGGCACAAGTAGAAAAAAATGACTTGGACATATTTATGGCAACATTTGTATAAGTGTTCTTAATTTAACTGAATGCTGGGTTGTTATAAGATCTGTAAGAACTCCCCAATAAAATGATTAATAAAAAAGTGAAGACAGAAGAAAAAGATTTTAATTAAACAAAAGACACCCTTCTGATTTTAAAACATGCACTCTTTCCTTGTTCTGTTCAAACTACTGCCTATAGGTTTATACATAGGTTCTGCGTGAGCACAATGAGTATTCTGACTGCCCATTCTTAGCAATTGGTTCCAATAGCCCTCGTGGCAGTGTGGAGTAAATGGACCTGCTGATCCGCAGGGAAAAGATTAGGCTATCTGCTCCCCTAAATGTTTGAAGCCCTAAGAATGCTAGATAGCGTTACTTTGAGTCAGAATAGACTCCACAGCACAGGTTTTTAGTTTTTCACAGAGCCTGATACCTTTGCACAGTCAAGAAAACACAGGTGACTATATTTCTGGCATAAATATATATTGCTGGTCAGACAAGATCCACCTGACCTCAACAAGGATATCCCGCACTCCAAACCCAATTTTAATCCATCTGGAACATCTAGCTGTTCACTGCTGATAGAGTGCTGCTACCATCTTTGAAGTACTTCCTCATGATTTTTTTATTTGTGTGCAACATTACTGGTATTGCTCACGATCTATTCAACCTCTACCAATTGGTTGCCCAGGTAGCTACCTTCCAAGCTCCTTGGTATGAACAAGGGAGCATTTTCAGCATTGCATCATTTGTTGACACATCTCCTTTGATAATTTAAATTCATAAAGTCCTATTTTTCACCTCATCTTCAATGTAACCTGGACTCCATCCTTCAGTACCATCAGTTCAAGATCATATGCCACCACCTAAAACCGTTGCACATTAATTCTTTTTGGTACCATATTCTGTACATTCTTACATCCTCTTTTTTTTCCTTACATTTTCTTTTGATGCTTCCTGCATCATTCTGTCTTTGCCCATTTAATCCTTTAGGGTCACACCTTGGAGCTTACATTTATTCTTCATTTCTTTCTGCTTCAGAAATGCTGCGTATATTCCTCCCTTTTGATTTTCTAAATGCTGATCTTTGCCTATTTAATTATAGTATTTTAGTTTGTCTTCACAAGTCACTTTTTGAAATCTTCTGTTGAACTCTTCTCATTTCTTTCCTTTACCTCTGCAAGTCTATGATGAAGAGAAAGTTTCACGATATCTTCTGACATCCACTTTTACCTCTCTTTTGTCTTTTTAATGACCATTTTGCTTTCCACATGCATAATCTTCCTGATATCATTCCACAGCTCATGTGTCTTCTGTCACTAATGTTCAGTGAGTCAAATCTTTTGGCCCTTCTGGATTTATTGTAATTTTCTTGAGTTTCAACTTGAACAGGTATATGAATAATTAATAACCTGTCCTGGGCCTTATTCTGACTGCTGATATTGAGTCTCTCCATCATCCTTTCCCACACTTTTCTATGGATTCACTTTGTTTGTTTGTTTGTGGCATCACTGCCCTGGTGGGAGTAAGAAGCCCAGCCTTGCTTCTGGAGAGCTGCTGCTGGATTTGAACTGTCAGCCCTGTAGGCTGTAGTCCCACACACAACCACTACGTAACCAGGGCTGTCATGGATTCACTCTTGTGTGTGATTTTATGTGTATTGTGATTTGAAAATTGGTCATAGGTCTTGTAAAATTCTATCATTTGATCTCCAATTTTGCTTCTATCATGAAAGCCATACTTTTCAACTTCTGATCCTTTATCTTTAATTCCAATTTTTGCACTCCAATCATTAATAAAGGCATAGCTTATTTCATTGCACTTGGCTTTATTTTGCTTCACAATATTTGCATCTTTACCAAATTGAAGGTTTATGGTAGTCATAAATCAAGCAAGCATATAAGTGCTATCACTGATAGCATTGCATTTGAGGACAGATCTTGAAATGTTCTTTTAGACAATGAATGTGACACTGCTTCTTTTCAGTTCGTAATTCCTGACATGGTAGACTATATCCTTGTGTAATTCAAAATGGCCAATACCAGTTCATTTTGACTCACTAATGCCTAAAAAATTGATGTTCAAATGTTCCATTTCATTTTTGACCACTTTCAACTTTCTTAGATTCACACTTTGCACATTCTACATTCTGAGTACTAATGAATATTTTCAGCCATTTCTCCTAAGTTTGAGACATGCCACATCAGCAAATGAAAGTCCCAAAACTTTTACTCCATTCAAATAATTACGATTGTGTCTACTTCATGTAGGCCATTTCCCACATCGCTTAGCAATATGAAAGACTCAAATTTCCACATTACATTAGACAAGATTAAAAGCAAAGAAATTCTGAAACAGCACTACTCTGCAGTTCTTGAGGCTGACATGAGTCAGAATCAATTCAAAGTTAATCAACTTGGTTTGATTCTGTTCTTGGTATTTTTTTTTCCAAAACAACTTCATTAGGAGTTAATGCAGATATCATGTCCCAATTCTGTATTTCAACCACCTAAAGCAGTATTGTACAATTGCTACCTCTGTCAGTTTCAAACGTTCTTTTCCTTCTTGAACTCTGAAATCACCTCCCTTTTATACCCCCACCCATCACAACCACCACCACTGTATACCCTAGAAACCTTCATTCTGCCTCCTGTCTCTATTAAGTTGCCCAATCCTGGATTTCATATATTAAAAAACAGAAAAACATACAACAAATATTCAAGAGGGTTACCCCCAATAAAATAACACAGTGGTTCTCAACCTTCCTAATACCTTTAATACAGTCCCTCAGGTTGCGATGACCCACAAAGACAAAATAATTTTTGTTATTAGTTCATAACTGTAATTTTGCTACTGTTATGAATTGAAATTATCTGATATACAGGATGTATTTTCATTCTTACAAATTAAACATAATTAAAGCATAGTGATAATCACAAAAGAGTATGCAATTATATATTTCTTTTTTTTCTCAAAAATCATTTTATTGGGGACTCATACAGTTCTAATCATAACGTATACATACATACATACATACATACATACATTGTGTCAGTAGTTACATCTTTTCTGGGGTGGGGCAATTATATATTTCTAATGACAAATAAATGAAATTTTGTCTTGAAGCATGTTGTAGCATGGGTAACACTCTTCTCACCAGGTACTTTTACATAGGCATATCTGCATGTTGGTGGACCCACCTGGAGATGGATAGAGAAGCAGTGCCTTGGTTCCTAAGACTATCTGAAATATGTTTTCTGATGGTCTTGGACGACCATAGAGAAAGGGTCACTCGACCCCCAAAGGGGTCATGACCAACACATTGAGAACTGGTGACATAATACATCTGAGATAAACCCCAATATGAACAAACAACAACAACAAATATATAAAATATTGAAAACTAAATGAGGTCTAATGTACATCAGAGGAGGGTATTAGTTGACAAAGTTTAAATTGCTTGTGTCAATTTCATCTTTCTAATCTTCTATAGTCATCTTGCCAATGCACTCTGTTTCCTAACCACTTTCCTCCTAGTTCTTTCTTTTATGGATGGAAGGAAATCACCGGAGGCTTACTTCCCATGTTGTTCTCACAAACGAATCTTGGGGTCCAGCTGTCATCCATAGCCTTCTGCAAACCAGATTCTCACACCTTATGCTCTTCACCCTCTTTTGGCTTTGGATTTTATAATTTACGATCCTTATGTAACTGCTGTTGTGAGTCTTCCATGAGGCCTATTGACATCTCATTTGGATGATGGCTCTTTTAGACACAAGCCTTTAGGATCCCAGATGCTATTTTATCTGATAGCTGGACGTCCTCTGATGCCTTCACCATACTGTGCTATAGCACCCATAGCTTCTGTGTTCCCTTCCCGAGGATGAGGACGGAGCAGGGTCATGATGCAAGAACTAATGTTCTCAAGTTGGAGCTAGGATTTAGTGTGAGCCCAAAATGTGTTCCGGGGTCTATGGTTCTTGTTGTTTTTGCTTTTGTTTTCCTCTGCCTCTGGCTCCCTTTCAAAACTTCCTTGTTAATTTATGGTAGAGTCTAATCAATCATTCCCCAAGGACAGTGGTCAGCAAACTGCGGCTCTGGAGCTGTTTGTGGCTCTTTCAGTGTGAATGTGCAGCCCTGAAGTAACATTGAAAACATTTGAAGGTTATAATTTCAGATCAAGGTGATTTCATTTGTTTGGAAAACATATTTAAGGTCCTTATGTGATTTTAAAGTTGTTAGGAGGGACAGGATTGGCTCTACAGGGTCAGGAATTTGCCGACCCCTGCCCAAAGACATAATGGTCTTCCATTAATATTGTCTTTAATTAGCCCTTGGGACTAGTTTTTAAAGCCCTGTCAAAAGATAGATATTGAAAATTTTTTTTAATTTTAAAAAGATAGATATTGAGCCAATGTAGGCTAATACCATATTGCAGTACCAGAAGTATTTGCTTATACAGAACCAATTCTTTTATGGCTGGATATTGTTTACACAGAAAATGGGAGCTGATTATCAGGGAATAAATTGATAATAATATTAAGTATTCCAAAATGACATATATCTTAAGACATCGTGTAGCAAGACCATGTTTGTCAGCTTACCTACAGTTCAACAATTCTGGTACATCTGTCTTCTATGTCTTCAGACATCATAAATTTTCAGCCTTAATTCCTCAAGATATGAGTGTGACTGAGAATGCTTGGTCCTTTTTTTTTAGGCATCACCTGCTTGGTCCTTTTAAATAATTTTTTCAAAGTTATTTAATTATTCTATCAAAATAAAAGAAGGGGCTGCATATTTGAAGTCAATTATTCTTGCAGCCTTAAAATCAGAACGAGTAGTCTCTTGACTCAAACTTTCTAGAACCCTGGAACTTGTATCTGCCTACTCAGTTGTCATCTCAGTACTTGCTTCTCTTTCTCTCCTGTGTTGGATCCCTGTGTTTGAGCTGCTGTAACTTTCTAATCTTGGTAATGTCTTCATATGGATAATGCAAGTCTCAAGTGACTTCTGCAAAAGGGTGGAGTGAAAGCATCTCTTATGTGGGATCTTGTGCATAAGGCAAATTCATCATGAGGTGCATAAAGCTTACAGTTTGTGTAGATATGGAAATTTAAGCTTCATTGTTGATGCGGACAAGTTGAATGCTATTATGATCTTTCAAGAATGTGAAGGGCTGGCCCCAGCTGGACACATGACATCCCCTTACTGGCTCAAAGTGCTACAGAGGAAAACACTGGAGACACAGTGCAGGAGATGCACTCAGTCTGAGTCCCCTGCAGTGAAGTGAATCATGAAGGGGCATGAGGAACCCTGAAAATAGACTGCAGTCTTGGGGGACAGTACTTGACACCTCATAAAAGTCAGTAGGTCCACCTACAACTATTTACAGGTTTGTTTGTTTAGTATGTGTATACCTATTAAGATAGACAGGATAAACAATCCCAAGGAGAAAACAATGGAATCCACGGTTCTGGGGAGCATGGAAGAGGGAGTGGGTTGGAAGGAGCAGTGAGCCAACAAACTCTGGGAAAGGAGACCCACAAGGGATCTAAAACCGATGGCAAGGAGGGTGCAATGTATCTGGTGTTGTTTAACCAATAGTAATGTATCCAAGAGGAATGACTGAGAGTGGAATGAAGGATAAGCATTGTGGGAACAGGTCTGGCCTCCAGGAAAGTAAGGGAGACAGGGTCTATTCAATCGTGCACACAGTCTCCGGAGAGTAGGTCAAGGTCACAGAACTCTGATTGGAATCAACTGCACTTCCTATACCTTTCTTCCGGGAACGTCCCCACAGGTCTCCCCCCTTTTTTTTAAATTAATTCCAAGCTAAGAACTTCCATAAACAATACTTCAATACTTCATGCTGAAGTTGTACAGGTAGGCATTTCCACAGTGCAAATCCACTCCCAGCTAAAAGGAGTATACAGAAATACAGGAACAAATTACTGGGGGTCAACCATGACAAAAACTTACCTCATTGACAAAGGAGGACAAAGTGTTAGCCAAATTAATGACATCAACCCAAGCTTGATTAACATTAATTATGTCTTGAGTCAAATTATGCATAAGTTGAAACAAGTTTTGATTCCATAGTCCCTTAAGATCACTTCACTGGAGCCTTAAGGCAGAAGTTACATCAAGGAGGCTTTGGTAATGGATCCAACAAATGGCTGTGGAGCGGGGGTCACAAATGATTTTAACTAATTGCCATAAATTGTCTGCATCATCTGCTAGGAGGCCCAGTTGGTGTTGCAATGCGGTTATTCCCACTTGGAGGAGGCTGTTGATTTGGTGCTGAGTGTCTAAGGCCATTGCTGTATTGGTGGATAAACTGTTTAGAGCACTGGCAGTTTGGACAGACTGCTGAAGAGCAATGGCGGCTACAGTAGTTACCAACACAGCAGTGACGGCCAACACTATCGCAGCAAGCATTGCTGAAATGCCCAAATCCTGCTTCTGTCTGTGCATAGCTAGATCCGTGTTCCTTAGCACAAGATCCCCTTGCCAGTCCTTCGTAGCATCAACTAGGAAGCACAGCAAGGAGGGAAAGCAGACCAGGGCTGCAGTAGGGCATTAGCCAGGCTCTGGCAGGAGCTGACCAAACAGCCAAGCTTGGTACAATTAATTGAAAAACTGTAACCTTTGTCCACGATATTGGAAGAATTCCATATCAAAAAGAGAGTTCCAGGACACAGACATTAATACAGGTGGATTGAGCCAGCAGCCCATTGCAAAGGGGCAGCATACACATGAGAGTTAGCAGTGATGATAGTGCAAATTAGTAAAAACAGGGTATAAGGTCCAGTCTCAGGCCCTTCTGTGGACATATTCTGAGCTTGACGGATCAAGCCCCATAAGCACCCCCAAGTAGTGGGTGCGGTTCTGTTCCCTTCACATTGACCTCTGAGGCGAAGTCTGCATTGGTATTGTGGTCCTCCACCAGGTGTTCAGGAGTCCATTGACAGTGGTTCTCCTCTGCTGGGCTCATTCTCATCCATTACTGTGCGTAGGGGGTCCATCTGCATAGAGCTGCACTAATCAGCCACCCATCAGCCAGGCACCCAAATGGGCTTCTCCAATCCTTCAGGAAATACACAAGCAAAACCTCTTCCCTGGGTTAACAATGGATCTGGACACCACCCCCCACTCATTTGTGGATTGGTTCTTCTGTTTGACAAATGGCAGGGAGGGGTTCCCAGGGAAGAGAGAATCCCAAGACTTGTATGCAGGAGGAAGGCCAGGTTTATCAAATTGCAAAAAATTTAAAGTAAATAATATGTCTGTCAGCCTGTCCTCTGGCCTCTTTTCCCCCATAGGGGCCCCCCTTTCCAATTATTTTTTGAAAGCAGCATGGGCACATTCAACAATGCCTTGACCCTGGAGGTTGTATGAAATACCAGTGGAATGAGAGATGTTCCAAGATGAACAAAATGCGGCAAAAGATGAACTAGTACAAGCTGCTCCATTATCAGTCTTAATGGCATAAGGAACGCTCATGACAAGCATGGCAGTTTTGACCACTGAAATTACAGCCGCTGCATTTTCTTTAGACAAAACCATGGCAAAAATACATGAAGAAATAACAACATGTACAAAATTTAAATGACCAAATTGGGAAATATGCATCACATCCATTTGCCAAAGGGCATTAAAACAAAGGTCACAGGGATTTACACCCATAGGTTGAAGGGGACCCCATAGAAGCAGGGACCCACAGGTTGAATGTGCACAACTAGATGTTTACATGTTACTTTGGATAACTCAAGAAATAAATGACATAAAGAATTAGCCAAATCGAGGAACTGGGTGTGCATATCATGAGCCGATTTGAGAGAGTGGATATCTACATGTATATCAATTTGCTGATCACCTGCAGAAAAGGAACCAGGTAACATTGGGTAAGAGTGAATGTGTTGAATATAAACAAGGCAAATTCTTTGTTCTAACCACACTTGTATGGAGGTTATTGTGGCATGAATAGTATCAGGGATACAATTAATGACAGCCAAAGGGAGGTTTAAAAGGACAGTGACAGCATATTGGCTGTCAGAAAAAAGATGTTAACAGGATTAGGGTAATCGCACAAAAGTACCACATTTTTTACTTCCCACAATTCTCATTTTATTCAGTTTCCAAGCTATACAGAGTCCAATTCTTTTGTGGCTGCTGATCTTCCTGTAGGGTAATTGTTTCCAGAAACAACTGCGCAGAGGGTGAAATTCCTACGAGCTCACCCAAAAGATGGAGATAGTGTGGAAGCTGAGGAGTTTCTGGAGACTCAGTTCCCCACGAATTCTCATGGTCTGCTAAGGTCTCTGCAAACCAGGAATTAACTGGTGGGGGCCCATAGGCAGGAGGGTCCGTTCTGGGGGTCTCCAAAGGACATTTAGTAATTGGAGGAGGTGAGGTTGTTGTTTCTAACAGACACGGAGTATCGGCCGATCATGGCAGATAGAGCTGTCTTCCTGTACAAGAACTGTCCTGTGAACCAGAGCCAGCCAGGCAGGGTTGGATCTCAAGAGACAGCAGGGAGGCCATTAGGTCTGTCGACGTGGGAGAGGCTGGAGGAGTCCCATGCTCTGCCGACTGAGCTGTGAGAGTCTCGGCCTGCATTTGAGGCTCCCTCGCAAGGACCTGGACCAGAGTAGGTGAGCCCGGAAGACAACCCAAAACACCAGTAGCAGCTGGAAAAAAGGTTACTGGCAGTTCCTGTCCCTTACTCTCTCAGAGATGAGCTACAGCTGTCATATTTTCCCAGATATGTCCATCCAATATTTGACCTTCTAGGAGCAGGGGCAAAGTTCTAAAACTCGCCCGTGAAAAACCTTAATAGGCTTTTCAGAAACTTTTACCTATCTGCTCTCTAGAATTCCTTTCAATACATTCAGCTGGACTTGCTGAGTAGGAGAGGGTGAATTACCCATTGCTAGAGCAGTCCACCCACCCGGCCCTGATTCATTCTGTGCGGTCCCTGTTTGAGCGCCAGCTGTGGGAACAGGTTTGGCACACAGGGAAGTGAGGGCGACGGAGTCTATTCAATCGTGTACACAGACTCCGGGGATCAGCTTAGCAGCGCAGATCTCTGATTGGAATTGACTTCACTTTGTATGCTTTTCTCCCAGATCCACAGGTCCTGCCAGGAACACCCCCACAAAACATGATAGTGGGGCAGGAAGAAAGTCAAAGGAAATAGAGAAAATAACTAGGAGATAAAAGCTATATATAAAGGCATACATATAGGCATTATATATGTAAATATATAGACATATAAAGTTTGGGGTATTGGTCTTGTGTACATGTTCTTGTCTAGCCAGATTTATAAGGTAGAATTGGGGTTATGATAGGGGACAGGGGTAGGAAGCATTAAAGAACTAGAGGAAAGTTATATGTTTCATCAGTGCTAGTCTGTTTTTTCCAAATTTGGGGGGAGGGGGTTTCTTTATGTGTTTTTTGTTTTGTTTTGGTTTTTGACAGCTCTCTTGGGATATTTGTTTAGTTTTTGACTATTCATGTTTCAGAGTGAAACATGAATAAAGCACTAAAAAGCTGTTCAGACAGTTTGGAGGTAGAATTTGTCAACTGGTGGGTTTAATTGCTTGGTAGAAACATGGTCTTTCATATAAATGATCCCTAAGTGGCAGTATCTGCAGACAGATCTAGGCAGATATTCCATCAGAGTTCAATACTTTCTATCAGAGAACCAGAGAAAATTCTCTAATCTCCGTTCTGGCTGATAAAACTTCAACTGCTGAGAGCCAAGCAACTCAGGAGTTAATATGTCCTCATTCAGTATGAAGACTGAAGTAAAAGTCCTCCCGTTCTCAATGTAGGGTTTTCTCTACCACTCATTTTTGCCTCTCCATTTCAATATTTGACAAAATGAAAGCTGATTAGAGACCAAAAGAGGAACAAGAAGTTCTAGGGGTTTTTGATACTTTTTTAAAAAATCATTTTTTGGGGACTCATGCAACTCCCATCGCAATACATACATACATACATTTATTTTATGCAAAGCATATTTGTACACTTGTTGCCATCATCATTCTCAAAACATTTTCTTACCACTCAAGCCCCTGGTATCAGCTCCCCATATTTCCCCTCCCTTCCTGCTTCCCCCTCCCCCACAAACCCTCAATTATTTATAAATTATTATTATTTTGTCATATCCTACACTGTCTCCCTTCACTCACTTCCCTGCTGTCCGTACCCCACAAAGGAGGCCATATATAGATCCCTGTAATCAGTTGGCTTTTTAAAACTTATTATTGAAATGTCAAAGCATCTCCTACTGCTTTCAATTCCATTCCTTATTACCTATCTTACAAACTTTTTTTCTTTGTTCGCTTCTGAGATTTCTAGCATAAAATTTGATGTTTCTAATTGTTATCTGTAGACACTTACAATCAGTTTGCTCAAGATCTGCTAATTTTTTCATCCATTTGATCCATTTCCATACATTTCTTTTTTAAATGACTGCTCTGTCAAATTCTTTCCCATTTTTTAATCCTTTTATTGGGGGCTCATACAACTCTTATCATAATCCATATTTAAGTCCATTGTGTGTCAAGCACATTTGTACATCCATTGCCCTCATCATTCTCATAATATTTGCTTTCTATTTAAGCCTTTAGCATCAGCTAATTCTCACCCATTTTTATCTCACTTGTCTATTATCTTTCATTCCTTTTATCTCATGTTAATTGGATTTAGGAGATTATAATATATATATATTCAATCCATTAAGTTTACCCAGCTCATGTTCTATATATGTGCATACTTTATTTATACATATACAGCACAGTGCCCAAATAAAGTCAGTCAATGTGACCCTTCTAACCATAATTCCTTATGTGATGTATTTTAATTCAAGACTCTACCTGTGGCTCTGATCCCATTTTCGAAGAATTTCTCTACTACCAGGTCAAGGTGGGGTTAAATCCTGACCTTAGTAGAATCACACACTTTGTTCTCTTGTTGAAATCTTTAAGGCCATTTTGCTAGAGTGTATGACTTAAGATGGGGTATGGTCAGTGTGATGGTCACACTTCTATCGAAGTCATTGAAGTCTGAGAAAGAGAAAGCACACAGAGAAAGTCCAGACCTTCAGAAGAGCACATGCATGATTTCTCTCTGAAGGGGTGCAGGTTGTAAGAGCAGATTGTACCAAGGAGACTTGGAGGAGCAGTAGCAAGACTCTGAGGTACCTTCTCCTCTTTGGTCTGAGGCTATAAGGCAGTGTGACAGGCAGATTGGAGTCCTAGTCCACAGAAGCAGAAGCTAAGTGACCATGTGGCTGAGAGGCTGAGGACCAGAGAGGAATGTGGTGTGGCTTCTGGTGGAGCAGAGGCACTGGTATAGACCACTAACATTATTCTTATTGCTTACTGATTCTGACTTGTGACAACCAATTAGGTTCTCGAATAAAACTCTTGATTAGGTGTATTGTCTATGAGTTCTGTGTGGCCATGGCAATGAATTCTGGGATCCAGCATAGAAGTAGAATGCTATGGGAGGAATGATTGGTGTCAGACAAGCATAAAGAAGAATGGAGGGTGAAGGCATGCCTGACACTGCCTCTTAGCAAGGTGGGAAACCACAGGAGGTCAGATATAAGCAGCACCCCCCCACCCCCCACTCCTTGATGCTGTTTATTGTCAGGGTAATATCCTAAGGGGCAAGTCACTTCACTTAGTCAGCCTGCTATTTCCAATGTGGTTCTGCTCATAAGAGATTCTCACTAAATCTCTCCTTTATTGAAGGGGTAAAAACAAAGCAAAGCCAAATATTAAATATAAATAAACAAATAACCCGTCTGTTCTAATTCCTGGAAATATATATAGGCCAGCCTGGCTACCTTCTGACCTCATTGTTTACAAATTTCTCTTGACTAGATAAATTGAGTTTCACTCAACATTACTCTTTAATCCAAAACCACAAAGAGCATAATTTACAAGGAAGCAAGAAGCCAAAAATCTCTAGTTCTTTCAAAACATGCAAGACAGAGTCAGCAGAGTGCTATGCTGCGACAGCACAAGGTCACAGTTCTCTCCAGGAAGGAGTTCACTGTCAACCTTGACACGGCTATTGGCACCACCTGTTGTAATTGGAAGGCTCCTGGCATCAAAAATACTCAGAAGATAGAATTTCCGTCTCCCAGGGATGCTTTCCACAGTAACATGATTATTGACTACATACACCTCTTGGAAGGAGATAAAAACCAAAAACAAACCAACCCTACTGCCAGGTGTTTGATTCCCATTCGTAGGCACCCTGCAGGACAGAGGAACAGTCCCATGGGATTTCTGTGCATTTCTCTACAATCATGCTGCCACATCTTTCTCTCACAGAGAAGCTCGTAAGGAGAAATGGGCTTTCTTCCTATGACCTAACCAACATTTTCTTTATAGCTTCTTCTGTGTGTGTTGGTGAATATATATATATATATATGTGTGTGTGTGTGTGTGTGTGTGTGTATTTAAATTGCCCTCCCCATTGGGGCATTATTTTAAGCTGAGATTCTTCAAATATGTTATTTTAACTGCCACTGCTTTGTTTTATGTATTTTAATTGAAGTTTTAAGTTTTGTTACTTGCACCCCATGGAGCAATAACTACAAAGAGTACAATTTTATTAATTGAAAAAATAAATTTGAAAACAATGCCCTAAATAAGTTAGACAACTAGATTATTGATGGACTTCTAAAATGTATATGAATAATCATGTGTTAGTGCCTAATGATCTTTTTAAAATATATTTATGAATCTTTTTATATAATAGCAACCGATAGAATAGTAAAATTAAAAGTCTAAAGTACTATATTCTTGAACTCATTGCATTAGTAAATGTTTCTAATGGAAGAATTTCACTCTAACATTAGGGACAAGGTTATAGAAGAACCACTGTGTGTCAGGTGCCCTATTAAGCGCCATGAAAATAGAAACGACACGAGTTGGTGAATGGTTTGATGAAAGACATCAAGAAAAGGGAGTTACAGGGGACTAGTGTGGTCCTGGCTTGGATGGCTGTCCGGAGAGTGGTTCCCTTCACTGAGATAGAAAATAGAGAAAGCTTGTGAGGAAGAAGCAATGTAAAAAGCTGTGTTTTAGACACTTTCTGTGTACTTTGTTAATGTCACCTTGGCTCTGAGTAATCTGGCCTCTACCTGCCTCTCTGATCTCATTTCCTCCCACGTTACCTGTGTCCTCAGGAGTGTTAGGTAAGTGTTTACTGTGAACCAAAGAGAGTCTGGATGCATTTTGACTTCTCTACATCTCTTAACATTGGTCTATTGTCAATAAAAGTATTTTGCTCTTTCAATTTGTGTGGTGACATTGTATTTCTTTACTTAACTGTCAATTTAACAATTTATTTATTTTAACTCTGTATATATGGTTGGACCTACTAGTGGAATAATGTACATCAATTTGTTTTACTTAACAAGCTAATTGTCTTTAGCCGAATTTGATGATGGAAGGGTTTTCGTCCATCTAAACCCAAAACCGTGCTCGTGGGTCCCCTTCTGAGCCCCGTCTGCCTGTGTGTGCAGCCGGAGCGGCGCCCTCTGGAGCACTTTCAGGGCTGCGAACTTCCTTCCGAGGCCCCCTTGGGTCGGTGCGAACCTCCCACTTCCCATTAGTAGCTGGGCACTGGATCATCTGCACCATGCAAGCACTCGAAGAAACATTGTAGAATAGAGATGAAGCGGCTTTCAGAAGTTTGTGAGGGAAAAACCATTGTCCTTTCATTCTATGTTCTCACCAATTTAAAGGCGCTCTCTTGTGGCATTTGATTAAAATGAGAGATCTGACTACACACAAACATGACTGAGCCACAGTGTCGTTGATAACCTGGCTCATCATGCGTTGCGGGCTTCCTGTCGCCATTTTCAGGGTCTGCTGGGAGATGCTGCCTACACTCCTCCCTTCGTTTTCTCAGGGGAGGCATTTCGCAGAGCATCCCCACTTCTTTGACTATCAGACATCAGAAAGTACTGAACTATTGCTGGAAGTCTGAGGGGTACAGCGCCATCAGTTTTGTTAGCCAGTTTACCCCCAGAAGGTGACCTTCAGCTCGAGTCCGCCCAGTTCTCTATTGCCCATTCGGACAAGCCTGCTGCCTGCTGCGGGACTCGGCGTGAGAAATAGGAAGCCCGCCGCTGCTCCTGCTCTCCAGGGTTAGGCTGACCACCCACCCCGAAGACACTGTGGCTCTCCGACAGAGTCGCTTTTGTGTTATCCCTTAAAAGATTCTATAATCGAGCTGAAGCGGGCTTGAATTCATAGTTTCTTTTAAACTACTTTCTAAATCTGTCCAACCTTCCAGGGCTAGTATCCCAAAATACTTGTGTTAAATTAAATTTTAGATAAGAAAAAATAGATAGAAAAAAAGGTTAGCCTCTAAATATTAGTTTGGCTCCCTTGTGGAAAAAGAAGGGAAGAAAGAGAGAAAAAATGGTTCTCCAATCAGGTGCCTAACAATTATTTCTCCAACACAGTCACCAACTGAGCATTTATGAAGGATAAAGCATTTACCTACAAATACTAGGTAGGCCACCATCATTGTTTCTATTTCCAAGAAGCACATGGTACTAAGAGGAGACGGACGGTGCATATGAACTATTACCCAGTGTAAGGCAATTTGCTGAGTCCCAGAGCAGATAATAAAGCATCACCTCAATGTAGACAGCAAATAGAGATCTCTTTCTGAGGAGAAAAGCCTGTGCAAAGCAGGTGGCATTTCGACTGACAATAACAGGGGAAGGCGTCACAGGATGAGCAGATGTGTGGAGTTGGAAAAGCACCAGGCAAAGAGCTTTGGGGGTAGAAGTGAGAAAAAAAACTCGCAAGGTATTTTGGGGCCAAATCCGGAGCTTGAATCTTAAAGTTAAAAACGTTTGGAAAAACTGCTGTGTGGGTTGAGCAGTGAGTCAGCAAGAGATGAATAAAAGAAGTGCTGAGCAGGAATGCCGGCTCAGTTAAAGTGAACAAGCCTGCATTTGTGGCAGACTCAATCAGTACAGCTTCCTCTGGCAGCATTCAGCCGCCCAGCAGGAAAGCAATTGGAAGTTCAAGGTCAGTGGGGAGTTTGGGAGATCAACTAAAGGCACTGCTGAGTTGGCTGTCCATGGCAGGCAAGATCAACGGGGAAGAAATGAAGTCAGAAAAAAAATGTGACAGATAAAAGACAAAAGCAGGGTCAGGGTCATTATGAGAGTGAAGACTGGGGTCCGTATGAGGAGGGGATTTAGCTCGACATTGGTCCAGGCAAGAAGCTCTGAATGGGAGATTGTGGAGATAGACTGTGAGCTCCAAGTGTCTAGTGGAGTGGTGCCAAAGAGCTAAGGAACTGTGGAGTTGCTGATGTGATGCTCAGTGATAAACAGGTGAGACTCACGGAGTAAGTGGGGAGGCATCATGGGCTTAGTGTACTATGGCAGCTGGGATAAAGGGAAGTTACATGCTTAGTTTCAGGAGCCAGAACAATAAACTGGAGTTGGCCGTGGGAAACAAAGGATGCTGACCCGTTTCCTGAACCTCTGTGTTACAGACAAAAGAAGGGGAAAGGAGAAACTGCATTAGAAAGAATTTCATGGGAAGTAGGATCATTGATGAGAAAGTCAAACGCCAAACCCGTAGCCATCGAACAATTAATTCATGGTGACTCCAAGTATCCCAGAGTAGACCTGCTCAATAGATTACTCTTGCCTTTAATCTGTATGGAAGCAAATCACTGGCCTTTCCTCCCTGACACTTCCAGATAGATGAGTAAAGACAGGCTTGAGGCTAATCGTTGAACAAAAACCATCTGAACCACCTAGAGTCCTTTGCTTAGAGAAGGCAGGAATACAAAATATCTGTGGCAAAGAAATGGAGGCTACAAAAAACTCCTACAAAATGGGACCCAGGGATCATAGAGAAAAAGCAAAAAATCAGGTAACAGGAGAAGGCCATAACCATTGAGGGGGAATTCCTAGGGATTTCTCTCAAACCTCTGGTTCACAAAGCAGAAGAAAGCGTGGACTTAATTAGCCAATTAAATGTGACTGCTTGGAGGAAAAAAAGACAAAAATTGAACCCACCGCCCTTTAGCACCAGGACAGAGTAGACAGCATCTTTAGGGTGCCTTGAACTCTAATGTGTCATGGTAGCAGACAGCCACATCTTTCTCAAGCAGTTGGTGGATTCGAACCATTGACCTTGTGGATATCAATCTGACGTTTACCTCATATGGTCTCCAAGTTTCCTTTGCCAGGTAAACACCCTTGCCCAATTTGCCACTTACCCACAATCTAAACGCAGGTGTCATCGTGGCGCTTCCTTCACGGGGTCCCTGTGTAGCCCAGGAGGAGAATTCACTGGACTGCTCATGTACCATCTATCGCACAAACGAATCACTCACCTCTGGCAGGTTGAGCTGTGGGGATTTCAGGGTTGTGTGATACTGAAGCCTGATCTCTCGTACCTGACAGGCCATCCAAGTAACTGCAGCTGAGAAACCTCTTCAAACCGTGTTTTGAAATATGAGTCTATATTTTTTCCAATATGTATTCTTAATTTTATCCTGAGAGAAAGAAGAACTGAGCAGGTTTATTTTGTTTTATAATCACTGCCATCAAGACTAGTCCAATTCAGAGTGACCCTGTAGCCCAAGGTAGAACTGCCCCCGTGGGTTTCTAAGACTGAGGTTAGACAAAAACAATGCATGAGCACAAGACCTGACTCTTCGGCTCACTTGAAGGAACCCTGCTAATGAAGGGGTTAAACACTGGCTACTAACTGAAAAGCCGGCAATTTTAATCTGCCAACTTTCTTAAGAGAATGATGGAGAAGTCTGGTACTGCAGAGCACCTGTGGAGCACTGCTGCTCGGCCCTACGGTTGCTAGGACTAGAGTCGACTGTCTGGCAGTAGTTAGTGCTCAGGGACCAGGAAAAACCAGCAACAGCAGCAGCTAGCACCCACCAGGCCAACTTCCCTGGACCCCACTCAACCCCAAACTTGGCATCATGCGGTCTAGACCGCAGACTGCAGGGAGAAGGCAAGGGAAAGAAGTCCCTCTTTGGATGGACAGGCTCTAAACTGGGGATATAGGAGCAAGCAGAAAGAAACCGTTTGTGCGGGATAGTGTACCAAGAGCAGAGCTGAAGTTAGGAAGAATCTGAAACTCATGGGACATAAACTATGGAATTTGGGAGTCTCTAAGGGTTATGTAATTAATATTTGACCATGTGGCAGTGAAGAGAACACAGAATTTAGTGACTAAGAGATTGAGTTGCTGCTGTTAGTCCACCCTACATATTAGGCAGGCCACCTGCTGCTTGGTTTGGTTTGAATTTTAGTCTTTTATGGCGTTGCAGAGGCTGGCAGCCGTGTGAACTAGGTTTCAGGGTTTCTGTGATAGTTTCAGTTATACCTGCCAACACCTACAGACTTTGTCATCAGTCCACATTTTAATTTTTTGAAGTAGCCTAGCAGTGGTGACACTAGGTGAAGGATCTTGTCTCTTAAATCAAAGAAATACAAAATATGCATCTTCCCTTTTCAATTTTTTAATCAGTTTCCTTAGATCTGCCTTAATTTCTAAGTCTATAGACCCTTACTCTCCTACCTAATTGGGGTAGTTTTGGGGGATGTATCAATTGGTACCTGCTAGCCCATGACTCCAGCAGGAAGTGGCAGACTCCCAAGAGGATCATCTCTCCAGAGCTGTCATTTATGGCTTATAATATATGGTACACTGATGACTTTGTGACACCATTATTCCTTTTTTTGACTTCTCAGAGGACACCCGGCTCCACTAAACAACCAGCTTATTGTATCACACTGTAGGTCATCTCGACCCTTCAAAACAGAATTGAAGAGAGAAGGAAGCACCATGCAATTGTCACACCATTACTCCCAGTCCTTGAAATGCAATGATACAGAAGTTCAAAGATGCAAAAGAGACTGCTGGGGAGGTTGGCTGCTTTCTAAGATCCGACAAGGATAATTCCAGAGCCTTTGACTGTTAGTAATAAGACTTCAAAATGGTAGCATTTAGATGTGTGTATATGTGTTACTGACAAAATGCTATTTTAGGTTACACTAAATGCTCTCAGGAATTACCACTGTATATAAGCTACAGACTAGAAGATAAAGCAGGACTCATGTAAGCATTTTACTGAAATGTGCATCCATGAAGGGGGGCAAAGATGGCTCGAGAGGAGGGGTACTTTGCACTTGAAGATTCTAAATAAGCATCAAATATCTGTTATTGTTACCATTAGACTATTTCCATCTGTTTAGCACTTTCAAAACTAAACAGTATACCACAAGGTTTCTTTTGTTGAATTTACATTTTCTCTATTTTATAAATGACTGAGGTCTTATTTAGCACTTTCAAAAACTAAACAGTATACTACAAGATTTCTTTTGTTGAATTTACATTTTCTCTATTTTATAAATGAGTGAGGTCTGCGACCTTAATTATATAGAACCATATTTCTTCTCCCTTTTCATATGAATGCTGTTTAAACCAGGCATAAGGTACTACTTTCACTTAAACAAATTAGGTTAATGGAGTTTTGATAACTCAGTCACTTTCATTCAAATAGAACTACAGCACACATATGTGCTGCCAACTCAGAGAGGAGTTTTATTTTGAAATTAAGGCTCTGGGTAGATAAGAATTTTTCCAACTCTTACATAATATTCCCTTTGAAGCTGAGCCCTTTGGTTGTGTGTGGGACTGCGACCCACAGGGTTGGCAGTTCAAATCCAGCAGCAGCTCTTCAGGAGCAGGGCTGGGCCTCCTACTCCCACCAGGGAAGTGATGCCAGCAAAATAAATATATATATATATATATATATATATATATATATTTCCCTTTGATTTGCAATCTCTTGTCATGTACATTTCTTTGTTGTAAACCCTGGACTGTGGCTAAATTTTGCTCAGACAAGAACTTATAATGAATACTAATTTGACAAAGCTCTACCCACAATATGAAATCTTTTCATTATCTGTTCAAGGCACTGTCCAGCAAAGGTCTGAGCTTGCAACACAAACCATAGGTTCCAGCTTTGCTGCTAAAATTAGGAAGGGAGATACCAAAAAAATCAAAACCATATTGTATAGCAAGATAAGAATGCTATCTCTTTCTAAGTGGAAATATAACTGCTTTGCTTCCCACCCTTGTTCTAGAAGGATAGAATATAAACATTTCTATTTTCTCCAAGGAATATTTGAAAATGTAGCCCTCCTTGAATTCAAGATTGGAGTGATGGGTGCAGTTGATTCTGATTAGAAATTTGGGGGACCATCAAGAACTATAGTAAAAAGAAATTAAAGAAAATAGCTTCTTTTGAGATGAAAGGATAGATAACAACCAAAAACAATAAGAAGGGGGTTGAGATGCTGATATTAATTAGACATAAGCAGTAACCTCATATTCATTCTCTTGTGTTGGGGAATTAGAGTGAAGATTTGTGAAACAATTCAGTCAATTAGCATAATAAATACAATTTTAAGACTTGTTATACTTCTCATCATAGTGTCTGGGGTATTAAAACCTTAAAAGTAACCATGTAAGATACAATCATTAGTCTTTATTCATCTGGGGTGGGGGGAAATAGAAAGAAACTCAAACATCAGGAAAGGAATTGAAGAACTATAGGGCTAATTATCAACATGAATTATTGCCTCCTCCACCTTGAGACTACAAGAATGAGATGGTGCCCAGCCATCAAATTTGGCATTCTAACAAGAAACATAATAGATTAATCTGATGAAAATGTGTACTATAACTTCAAATTTGAAGGGATCTAGAGTTAGTGAACCTCTTAAGGCTGGAGGAGTCCCTGGCACGATTGCTTTGAGTTGTTCTTTAAAACTTGACTCAAAAATTATTCTCTGATATCATTTTAGTCTAAGTAAGAGTTTAGCCCAGAGAGTATAAATTGTCATCTGCTAAGCATTAAGATTATTTTAAATTATGTATGTTACTCAATACATCAGCAGATATTTTTAAGCCTAGATGAGAAGACTGGTGAGCTGAGTGATTGAGTAATGGAAGGGTGGTGAGGAAGGATAGAGAGGAAAAGGCAAGATTCACAGATGGATTTCTAACATTTGGGGCCTTGTTCTAGGAATGTTTTCCTTAAAAGAGAGAAACTTTTCATATAACCAAGGAAAACATTCAGGCTAATTAACGTATTGGCTAATAAATATGGAGAACTAATTTATTGACTAATAAATATGGAGCCATTCTCACAATCATTATCCATTCAAGAGATGTAAGTCAAAGCAACCATGAGATAGTGCCTCATCATAGAATTAATAGCAATTTTAAACATCAAATAGAAAATAATATCGGCCAGGAAGAGGATAAATGGAAATGCTTGTGAGACAATCAAATGGTGGAGAAAGCAGAATGGCATTTCCTCCAAAAGTTGGGAATAGAAGTACCATATGGCTCAGAAAACTCTCCTAGAGAAATAAGAACTGCAATATGAATAATCATATGCCCAATCGTGTTCACCTTAGCACGATTCCCCATAACAAAAAGATGAAAGTAACCTAAATGCCTATCAGTGGAAGACTAAATAAGTAAACTTTGGCACAAACACACAATGAAATACTATCCATATTTTGTTATGATCCAGACAGTTGAGTGCCTTGGCATTGTCAATAAACCACAAGTAAATAACTTTCTAGTAATTCTCTGCTTTCTGTCACTATCCATCTGTTGTCAGCAATGATATCTCTTGTTCCTTGTCTGCTTCTGAATCCAACTTGTACCTTTGGCAGCTCCCTGACAATGTAGTGCCGGTACCCAGTTGGGTGGATCTTCAATAAAAATTTACTTGCACTGATCCCCGGTGGCAAAGTGGTTGTGTGCGGAACTGCGGCCCACCGGGTTGGCAGTCCAAATCTGGCAGCAGTTCTCCGGGAGCAAGGCTGGGCTTTCTACTCCCACCAGGGAAGTGATGAGGAAAAAAAAATTACTTGTATGTGCTATCAATGATGTTCTGGAAGTTGAACATTCTGTTGGGTCGGTGACCTTTCTTTGAAATGGATACAAATATGGATCTTTTCTAGTAAGTTAGCCAAGTAGCTGTCATTGAAATGTCCTCCGTAGACAAATAAATACTTCCAATACTTCAAATAAATACTGACTGAAATATTTCTATTGGTATTCTGTCAATTCTTAGAGCCTTGCTTTTGCCTAAAGTTAATGCATTGAGTGCTTCTTGAACTTCTACCTTTAGCACCATTGGTTCTTGCTCATGCTACATCCAAAAATGCGGGCATGTGGACTAATTCTCTTTAGTACAGTGACTCTGTGTATTCTTCCTATCTACTTTTGATGCTTCCTGCACCATTCAATGCTTTGCACCATTCAATTCATTCAAAAATGAATCTTTCATTTTTGCAGTGGTAAAGCATACAGAGAGTGAAGTTATCAAAACTCTCCAGACATAATGAAACACTTTCACAGAATAAGGTCCTGGAGACTCAAGACCCTATATTGTTCACAGACAATGTTCTACATTCTCCCTTGGTAAGTAAGATCAAAGGGGCATGAATAATGATAACGACAAGAATGAAGGAAATATTCTAAAATTGATCAAAGATCGCACAATTCTTCTTAGTGTATGTAAATCATTGTTGGTACAACTTTTTAATTTTACGAGTGCAGAAATCAAATAAAAGACAAATTCTGTGATTTTGAAAAAAAATCAAAAGGACAGCATAAGCCAAGGATCAACTTCAGAGACTTGGGAAGAGAAGAGAAATGGAAACCAGGAAAGAGGCCATCTTACATTAAAGGGATTGTAATGGAGGTTGAAACAAATGGGTATGAATTATTTAATAGAAAACTGATGTGTTCTTTAAACATTCACCAAATTCACAATAAAAAAGTGAAAAGAGTGTCAAGCAAGGTCTCTGCATCCTCCCTTCCAAAGAGAATTCTGGTTATATTTTGTCTAAGACAGATCTGTTTGTCCTTTTGGCAGACCATGCCAGTACTGTAACTTATATGCATCAATTTTCCTTCATCTTTGTTATTTAATACCCAACTTTCACATGCATATGAAGCAATACCATGGCTTGAGTCAGGTGCACCGGAGTCCTCAAAGCGACATCCTTGCTCTTCAATAATGTAAAAGGTCTGTACAGCAGAGTTACTCACTCCCACACCATAATTTGATACTATGACACCGCTGCTTCCATGAGCAGGGATTACAGATCCAAGCAAGGTGACATCCTTGACAATGCCCATCTTTTCTCCATGCATGATGATGCGACCTATTCATCCAGTTGTGAGGATTTGGGTTTGATCACCTCTAAGGGACAAGCATTATATTTGACAGAGCTAGAACCTTCTGAAAGATTGAAGGGTGAATCTGTTCTCTTGCCTACTCCAGCTTCTAGACTTGCAGATGTTTCCTATTTGGCCTACTGCACACTCTCAGAAACATTAAAAATTACACAGAAATAACACCACCACCACCCCACCACCCTAGAAATTCATATCGTTTGCACTATGGCCGTGTTAATCCAGGTAGACTAGAGAAACACATTCATAGACATGCATATGGGTATAAGGGAAAGGTTTAAATACAAAAGGAGTGGAACATTGAGAAAGCATCCCAACGCAGTCCAATCCAAGGTCATAAATGCAACATTAGCTCATATGTCTGATACCAGTCTATAAAGTCTCCTTCCAACCCATGAAGTGATAGGCCAGTGGGTACAGTATCTCGGTGCTGGCAGGGGTCTCCCCATGGCTCCTCGCTTCCAGGGCTCAGGGTCCATCAACAGCATCCAGTGGTGGTAGAAGCAACTCAGTGCTAGCAGGGGTTTTCACGTGGCTTCTCCAGCTTCAGAGGTCTGGTTCCATCAGGGTAAGGCCATGTGGCTCCTCCTCTGGCTCCTTCAGTTCCTCAGACACTGCCATCTTGCCTTGTCAGTAGTTCCTTGTTTCGGAGACTGACTCAAAGACTGACTCCCAGAGACTGAGAAACAAATTTCTCTTCTCCAATTTGGAAATATTGTGAGATTTCCCAGAAGTCTCAGGAGAAAGCCATGCCCACAACAGATGCCTTATCGGCTACCCAATGGCTATCTCCAGATTGACCAGTTAGACTTCACCCCTAGATTCCCAATCATGAAATTGACATGAGTCCATACCACCACAATGGCCCACATCATTGCAACATGAGCTGTACATCATTGCTGTACATCATTGCAACATGACCCCTGGTGGTGCAGCGGTTACAAGCCAGGTTACACTCCAGAAGGTCAGCAATTCAAGAATAGCTGCGACCCGAGGAGAGCAACAGAGGGCTCACTACTCACATCAACAGCTGTTGTCTCAGAAACTCACGGGGCAGCCCAGGGTAATCTCCCCATATCAAGACCCTTCATCCACACATCTTCAAGCCCTTGTGTCAGAAAACAGGGTTAGGAGATGGATATCTTTGGAGAGTCATTAGTCTCTCTTACCCCGTGCTCAAGCAGTTGCTCCATCCACTGGTTCCTGGAATGAAAAAAAACAAAACAATTTGTTCTTCAAATATTTTCTTTGGCCACCTGCAAATACACGCCATTTAGTATTCTTTTAAATTCAAATCAGTGGAATGTGGGCACACAAATAAATAGTGGAAGGGAAGCTCCACTGGCATCATTCTCAGGGAGTCAGGGACACAGAACAGAATGAGCTTAAAATCCCAGAGCAAGAACAATGGTTAGTGTCCCACTTGTATAAAATTATTGGCAACTTTCTTAATATAAATGTAATTACAACCACTTTGAAGCTCAAGAATAGCAATCCATTAATGAAATCAACTTCAATTAGGAGTGGAAATATGAGAGAAACATCCTATTGTGTAGTTCCAAGTTCTCTAGTAGCTTGTGATGGGTTTAAATATCAGAAAATTATTTAACTACAAATATGAATGTCCTTTAGAAGGAGGAAACTTTTTTTTTCTATAGGTGGTCATTGGAAATCTAAGCAATTTACTGGGCAGTCAAACCATTTAGTACAATCTAGTCAATGGCATCCCTGTGTATTAGGTTTGGTTGGTACAGCAGCAGCGTAAAGCTGTTCACTGATTCCTGTGGTGCTCTACTCCCTTTCCAACCATGAGAGCAGCACCTTGGTCCTTACTTTGAAGAGGTGTCAATCTGAACCACGAGTGAACTAACATTCCAATACCTGATCCTTCAACAAGCTCAACACTCAAGAAAGATGTGAAAGGGTATGTCTGAAGAAAATATACTGCACAAGCACCTTACAGTAGATTTTATCAGGTGTTTAAAGAGAATTATAGATGATAATGGATCTGTGGGATAAGAGAGGCCCAGATGAACTATGAAGCTGTGACGCACATGAGGGCTCCCAAAGGGCTTCAAACCCTGAGTGTGTTGGCACAGCAGTTTATAAAGAGCCAATGCCTTCAAAGAAGCAAATTGGCTTCTTATTAAACCTGATATGACCTACCAGTATCTAATTCTCGGTAATGATTTTTATTGATGTGCATATTTCAGAAATACAAACAAATGAAATGTCTTAGAATCAGAGAGACAGGGTTATCAGTGAAAGATCTTTATTATGCATTGTGTGTGCATTTGTTTTTGTTTTTCTTCGAATGGTGTTATTGTGACAGCTTTTTATGTATTTATTCATGCGTTCATTCATTCATTCACTTAATAAACCTTTCTTGAGTGCCTGGTTTCATGATTGATATTATAGAGATATAAAAAATCATAATCTATTCATCAGTTATAGTTGTACTGTTTTTAAGGCAATTTCCTAAGTATTGTTCCATTTAGTATATTGCCAGTGAGGTAGATATTTGTACCATCACTTTATAGATGGGAATACCAAAAGCTCACATAATTTTCCTCAAGTCTTGGGGCCTTTACAGACCCATCACATCAGCTAAGTTCTTCTGGCTCCAGAGCCTCTTCCCCACATTGCAAGATCTGCTGCCCAATTCTGAAAACTTACAGCTTCCCAGGCATCTTGTTCATAAATAATTGTGTGCACACAATTCCAATACATAATTAAAAAGTCATCTACACCAAAACCTCAAGAATGTGCACGTGTTTTCCCCTGTTCTAGGACATCTCATAAATCACATTTTCAGGAGAATGACTCCATTACTGTGCCTCTCCTCAAACTACAGGTTAAATACCTTTTTAACTTTCATCTAAAGTTTTACCTCTCACTTAACAGTCATTTTTCACAAAGGAACAGAGCTTTTAATCAGTTCACAAAAGTGGCTGCCTTTATTACAAGAAAAGAAAAAAAAAGTGATGTCTGCTGAGGTCTCGCTCCTAGGCAGCGCATGCCTCACTCCCCTGCACCCCAGCTTTGCAGCAGATAAGCCTCCGGTCACACCTCAGCAACACGAGAAATGTCTTTGAATAGTGCTGTCTTAGGGCCTGGTGTGGCCATGGTTATGTGTTGGCTTATGATGTGCATGGCTGGCAGTTGAAAACCACCAGCAGCTCCATGGGGAAAAGACTGGGTCCCCACAGCTCCATGGGGAAAAGACTCAGTTTTCTACTTCTGTCAACAGCAACAGTCTCAGAACCTCACCAGAGGTTACTACAAGTCAGCATTGACTCGACACCAATGAGAGAGCCTTATAAGTATGTTAGATAGCATTCTCTAGAGAAGCAAAACCCCAGGACACTAATGGTTTTCTATACAGATCTATATATGCACACACATTATTAGACAGCTATATGCATAGATTTATACAACCGCTAATAGATTTATAACTGCTAATTAGTCCACACAGCAGTACATAGTGCTCAGTTCAACTCATTTCTCTGGAAAAATGAATATACTGGAAGCCTTCAACTCAAGAGGGCTGCTGGGTCCAAAGTCAAGAAAGCAGACAGCTGAGTCTTCCCTCAGGCAATGCAGGCAGAGTCCACCCACCAGCAGCAAACAGCAGGGTAGGTAATCAGCAGTCAGCAGCTCAGGAGCTTAGCAAAGCAAGCCCAGATGTGGTTTCAAACTCAAGCACTGCAAGACAACAAGATCCACCAGCCTCAGGTTCAAGCAATGAACACTCCAGCAGCTGGTAAAGCAGGTCTTGAAGGAACGTCAAGTTCTAGTGACATGATCCACAATTTGGTTTGTCCCACAGGTAGTGCAAGTCACAAGTTGAGGCAGAGAACTAGCTAAGGCAGCCTCACGCTGATCCCATCACAAAAGCAAGAGTGGGGGGAGGGTGCTGCTAATCCATTTATCTCTTTGTGTTCCAATCAAACTGGAACCTGATTAATTCTATATGTTCCTATTGGCCAGATTGGCACAATAGACCTACCTAGCACAGAGTAATCAAAACACAAAGGTTAAACCCTTGAGTGATTCTACCATGTGCACAAAATGCTGTGAGAGCTAAAAGAAAAGCGGACTCATACCTGATAGGGTAAAACTGAAGACCTCATGGAGGAGGTGACCTTTTATCTCTGACTACTCAATGAGTTATTGTGGATGCCATGAAATGTCATGAAAAAGGGCATAAGCATAGGGATAAACCAGACTGGCTCTGAGGTCATTAAGAAGCCAATGGAAGGATAAAGGAGGAGATAAAGAAAAGAAAAAGCTAAATTGAATCATATTAACTAATAATTGCAAATCACTGAAAGTTCCAAAATCAGGCCAATCATATCTCCTTCAAATAGGTACTGAAAGAAGCAGAAGTGCCTGAGAGTTAGTCAAAATCGTTGCCTAATCCTCATCAACAAGTAAGGATTTAAGAACACCAGATCCTCATTGTTCTACCTGCACTTGCAATGTGATGAGCACAGGAGAAGGAGATGTAAAGGAAAGTCTTCTTAGAGGAAACTTAGGAAAGTTTTCCTTTTTTCATAAGAAATGCAAATGAGTGAAAACTCTTCCCTCTCTTGCTCCTGTGAAATGCAATTGTGTGATGACCTGATGCATGGTGCTGCCGTGATCTTATTAAGAACATAAGGGGAAGATCAAGAAAACGACAAAGGGCAATCCCGAGCCCCAAAACTGCAACCTGTTAAAGCAGCTTGAGAACCTCCAATTTATGATCTCCTTGAGCCCCTATCACTTAAACTACTTGAATTCATATTCAAAGAGTTCTGTAATGATATTGGTGAAAGGTCATGAATGCCCCGGTGTTTCCAATAGATTTGGAAGTAATGTAACCCATGCAGCAGAAACATATGAGGTAGGATGAAAAGAATCTCAAGAAGTAGTTGGCGGGGCTGAGCTTCGGTAGCATAGTGGTTGTGTGCGGGACTGCGGCCCACGAGGATGGAGGTTCAATTCCAGCAGCGGCTCCACAAGAGCAAAGGCTGGGTCTCCTACTCCCACCACCAGAGGGCAGTGATGCCAAAAAAAAAAGTAGTTGGCAACATCTTTGCACAAGAGGCCTGGTGTAATGAGTTATGCCTGAGGCTGGTAAACAAAAGGTAAGCAATTGAAAGTCTCCAGCCTCCTTCCAAGGGAGAAAGACAGGACTTTCTACTCTTATCAAGAGTTATAGCTTCAGAAACTCATAGGACCAGCTCTACCCTGTCCTATAGGGTCACCCTGAGTCGACATCAACTCAATGGCAATGAGTTTTCTTTGGGTTTGGTTTTGTCTCTCCTAATAATGTGTCTAAAGTCTGTGAGATGAAGCCCGCCATCGTTGCTTCTAAGGAGCATTCTGAATGCATTTTTTTTGTTTGGGGCATCACTGCCCTCTGGTGGTCATGGGAGCGACCCAGCACTGCTCCTGAGAACTGCCACTGGATTTGAACCACCAAGCCCTGGGGCCACAGTCCCACACTCAACCACTTAATCTACCAGAGCCCAGCCCATGAATGCATTTTTCCAAGAAAGGTTTTGTGGTTCTTTGGGCAGTCCATGGAACTTTCACTATTCTTTGCTGGCACCATAGTTCAAATGCAATGCTTCCTCTTTGATCTTCCTTACTCACTGCCCCACTTTGCCAAGCATACGTGGTGATGAAGTCCTTGTCTGTCGGTTTGACCACGGTTGTGGCTTTCGCATTGTTATGATACTAGAAGTTATGTCCTAGTATCTTAAGATAAAAACAGGGTCACCCAAAGTGAAGAGCTTGCAGCAGAGCTTCCAGAACAGACTATGAAGCAATAAGCTGTTCACTTCAGAAGAATTAACCACTTAAACCCTTATGGATAGCGTTGAAACATTATCAGATACCAAAAACATCATGAATAGCAGCAGAACATTATCAAAGATTATACCAAAAGATGAGTTCCTTGGATCAGAAGGAACTCCAAATATGACTCCAAATATGCCTTTTCAAATTAGAGTTGAAAATATTGATGTAAATGGAATATAGCCTTGGGGAATAACACCTGCAGGACCTCCATTTGCTGTTATAGCATGACTCAAAATAAGAATAAACAACTGCAAACACCTAATAATAATTGAGACTAGGAAAATTGGAAGATCTAAAAACTAAGATAGAACACATACAGATAAGTAACCAAAGGGTTGGTGAGCTGAAGTGAATTGGTGTTAGCCATTTTGAATTTTAAAAAATCATATAGTTCACTATGCCAATAATGGTTAATTCAAGAAGAATGGTGCCCCATTAACTTGCAGAAAAGATATTGCAAGATCCACCTTGAAATGCAATGATGTCTTTGATAAGCCCACACTGATCCTAACACCACATGCACTTGTATTTACATTGAGATGTAAAAACAACATGACTACGAATCAGCCAAAATATTTACTATTATTTTAATTTTTTCATATGGAATAATTTCATGGGACATGAAGCATAAATATAAACTTTGTATATTTAGCCTAAAACTTATTCTCCAAATTTTGCATTTAGGGAAACCTACAAAAGGTCATCTGCAAAACCACTCAGTAAATCATGAACTCATATTTAGAAAATGAAAGCTGATAAAAACATGGGCCCTTTCAACAAATTTACAACCAAAGTAAATAGATGCTGCATATCACATGCAAAATCTAACAGTACTTGGTATTATATGATAAATTATTAGAATATTTACATTTTTATGAATAACACTCAACACCTCACTCTGTCCTTTATTTTAAATGAGCCCCTGAAGATAAAGATATTTGATGATAAATGTCTCAAAGCAAGTATATTGAAGTCTAGATTCTTTTCTCATGCAGTATTTCCACAATTAAAATTTAATATATGCAGAGGTACCATACCATTTTGGATGGAAAGTAGAACTGGAAAGTAGCTGTGCTGGGTGGAACTTTTGTTCCTGCATTTTTCCTGTTAGGTGAGCTTTGATCAACTCACTTTGAGCTAGTGTGCCCAGTGAGTTCGCCTGGAAAAGTTCTCTCTGGTCACAGTGAATTTTTTCATAGAAGCAGCTTCACTTGAACCTCATTTTCTCTGATGGCCAATTTAAGAGAACAGTGTACAGCTGCGACGTTTTGTTTCCTACTGGGGAAAAAATGCCGCATAAACTGTTGTGATGTTGCTCACAGCTTACAAGGACAGAAATATGGGAAAAACTCATGTATATGAATGGTCTGATTTCAAAAAAAAGTGGAAGGTTGACATGATAAATCTCATGTTGAATGAAAGAAAATGTCAACAAAATGCATGCACCTGTGAAAAGGGGAAGTTATCTGGCCTATCTTGAAGCTCAGTTCATTGAATTTTAGTGGAAGATTTAAGAATGATAATGCTTGCCTTGAAATTTGTGCCTCAGGTTCTGATTGACCAGCAAAAAGAGTGTCCAGAGGAAACATGCTGTGCTTTGAAAGAATAGCTCTGACGTGATTCAGACTTTTTTCCAAAGTCAATATTGGTTAGTAGATATGGTGCTATTCTTACAAGTCTAAAAGAAAACATCAATCAAGCCAGTAGAAGACACAATCATTGCCTTGTTCTCACCCTCCCCAAAAAAACCTCACCAAGTAAAATCAAAAATCAAGATAATGCTCATTTGTTTTTTGATGTGAGGGGGATAGTGTATTTGAAGTTCATTCCACCGGGTCAGATTGTGAATCAAGATTGTTAATCAGAAAGGTTCTAAAAAGATTGTGTAACAGTGTGGACAAAAAATTACCATATTTGTGGCAGGTGGGGCACTGGTTTTGTCACCATGACAACACACCTACTCACGCAGCCTTCTCAGTGTACAAAAAACAGCATGCCTCTCATGTCCCATACACCTTACTCATTTGTTTCTGTGAATGCAGAGGGACATGAAAGGATAACGATTTGAAGACATAAAAGATGTGAATTAAAAAATGATGGGGGTGCTGTCCGCCTTCCAAAAAGATGAGCTCGAAAAATGTTTCCAAGAGTTCATGAAGAGAGAGGGTGGAGAGGGAGGAGGAAAATGAAAATCTGATACCAAGGGCTCAAGTAGAAAGAAAATAGTTTGAAAATGATGATGGAAACAAATGTACAAATATGCTCCACATAATGAATGGATGTATGGATTGTGAAAAGAGTTGTCTGATCCCACAATAAAATAATTTTAAAAAAAGAAGAAGAAGAAAAAATGTTTCCAAGAACGGAACCTCGGATTTGGCAAGTGCATTAAGTATAATGGAGATTATTTTAAAGGTGATAAGATTGTTTTGTAAACTAATAATAATATATAACTTTGAAAAAAATTCCTATTTGGGGGGAAGGGAGGGGGAATCCCCTCATATATACCACATTTTCTATATCCATTTATCTATTGCTGAACATTTAGCCTGATTCTACTTGGGGACTGATGGGAATAGTTCTACAAACAAGATTGGTACATACCGATGAGTAGGATTGTTGTATCCTTTGGTAATTCTGTTACCAGGAAATGTTATTCAGCCATAAAGAAAAATGCCACAGCTTGGATGAGCCTTGAAAATATGTTATTCTGAGTGAAGTAAACCAGTTACAGAAGAGCAAATATTATATAATTCTGTTTCTAAGACACATTGAGAATAGTCAAGTATACAAGAGATCAAATTTATTAGGAGATACTAAGTGAATGGGAAGCAAAAAAGAAGAAGACCCAAAAGGAGATGGATGGAAACACTGACTGCAACAACGGACTCATACTTAATAGCCGTTGTGAAGGTGGCTGGTACAGGCCATGGGTGTCTGTTCCATGTAGAGTCATGATGAGTCAAACACAAGTTGACAACACCTAAGAACAACTGTGGTGAATGAGAGGGAGGAGAAGAACATACGATGCTCACAGGACACTAAGCATTAAGATGAGGGGGATGGGATCATTTGGAAACGGAAAACATGATGATTAGACACGATAAACATAATGTCACTGGACTCTGTATGCAAAGATCATTGAACTGTGAAATGTTATACTACATATATCAGGATTTTAAAAAACCTAACTGCTGGGTAAACATCATAAACTTTTAGATAAAATGTTTACATTCATCCATGCCATATTCATTTGCCTGATCATACCTACTTATTCAATAAGTCAGGGGGTGAGCACCTAGAATATGCTAGATATTCTGGTTCCTTGCCCTGGATATAGAAAAAGGAGCACAGCATTGTTCACATTCCCATGGGGTTCACAGTTTCTTAAGGACACATCTAGTCTGTTACCACATTGCTCATTACAAACTACTATGTACAACCAAAGAGTACATTTCCATTAGCTGAACCCTTGGAAATGCAAAGAAATATGTTATTTGAGCTAGGGAAACTGTAATCTTCTGACTGGAACCAATACTGAAACACTAAACTAAATTTTCCCCATCACAGAACACTAAACTCTTTGTTATATCTTCAGACTAAGATTTTTCTTTTCAATTGTACAAGCCAAAAAAAAAAAATCCTTGTGTTTATGCAATATTTTGAATTAATTCTTAAGAAACATGGGGGGATTATTTTCTGATTAAAATGCATCAATTTAATAGTTTTAAAGTTGAAAAATGAGGACTCAAATTCAAATGTGCACAATTGTGAAGCCAAGAGATGTGGAAGAGATAAATTGCAAAACTATCGAATACACAGGAATTTAAAATTTTAGTTAAGAAAATCAAAGATAATGTAATTAAATTCTGTGACTATATTTATTATGCTGATATGAAGGCTGTAGCTAGCCACCTTCAAGCTATTGATAAATATTACAGAGATAGTCCACACTCAATGTGGTCCCATCTTTTTTGCTACATGAAGAAACAACATTTTCTTTAAACTCCAGTGAAAGACACTAAATAGTAACAGGAAAACTATGTTCTATCATTAGCTCATTCCTCACTGATAAATTAGTTCTAGCTCCATTTTTAAGTTTCTTTTACATAGAGAAAACCTATGAGGCCTCAGAATAGGAGTTTGAAACATTTATACAGTAAAGCAACCATGAGGATTACTGCTATCATTCCCCCTTCAGTATCTGATCCTTTCCTCTTCTGTTGTAATGACCACCTTGAACATTCTTTATAGCATGTAGAACCAGGTCAATATAATAATAAGCAAATCTGATCTTTTAAAATTCACATTGAGTTGTTTAAGGATAAAACAAAAAAAAATAGGTTTAGCCTGTGGGAATGTATCACTGCAGATGGAAATTAAGGAAACAGCAGGTGGGTCTCTTTGCCCACTCCTTATACTTGAACAAGAACGGCCCCACTAAAAGACAGATGTGTTAATCTGGCTAGACTAGAGAAACAAATTCATGAACCCTCCTATGAGGGTTTCATACACAAGAGCAATTGAGTATTGAGAAAACATCCCAGCCGAGTCCAGATCAAGTTCAAAAGTCTGATATTTGCCCATAGGTCCAAGACCAATTTTTAAAGTCCACTTCAGACACACAAAACACATGCAACGTGAATGCTGAATGCAGGCAAATCACAGGCCCGTGGGTGGGAAGTCTTATAGATCCAGTGGCAGTGCAAACATCTCGGCGCTGGTATAGGCCTCCACATAGAGCCTACAGCGCAGGGAACCAGCATTAGCTCCACGTGCCTGGTTAGCTGCAAAGCCTCCCAGGGAGTGCATGAGCATGTGTCCTGCTTCCAGCGAGCTATTTATCTCCTACAGCCTCCAAATGAGGTCATCAAGCTCTGATCCCATTGATAGGCTAAACTCCACCCCTTCATTCTTACTCCTCTCAAATTGACAACAGATTATGTAACTACTACAACATATAATGTTGGAAAATAAATAGGGTAACAATGAACTATGTCTATATAGAAAAACAGAGTCAGTATGAATATGACCATCATATTTCTTGGATTTCATGAAGCAGTCCCAATAATAAATGTCATGTAATCACACACACATACACAGAAAAAAATCCTTTAAATAATCAGGAAACATTAGTATATTGACCAGTTTCCAAGACTACCTCTTCTATGGAGAGAATAACAAAATTCTCTGCCATTCTAGATATTCCAACTTGAATTTATGAAAAAAATTCTAAAAAAAAAATCTCACCATATATGAACTGCACAATAGCTGTTTATGTTAGTCCAGGTAGACTAGAGAAACAAATTTGTAAACACGCATATGTATGTAAGGGAGAGGTTTATATACAAGAGGAGTGGAACATTGAAAAAGTATCCCAACCCAGTCCAGTCCAAGCCCACAAGTCTGATATTGGCCCAACTGTCTGATACTAGTCTATAAATTCTTCTTCAGAATCATGAGGCACAAGCAATGACTTCAAATTCCAGACAATCAAGGGCAAGTGGATAAAAAAGTCTTTGGATCTCAGCCCTGGGAGAGATCTCTCTGTGGCTTCTCAAGCATCTCAGCACTGACAGGAGTCTCTATGTGGCTTTTCTGGCTTCAGAGGCCTGCTTTCATCAAGGTAAGCCATGTGGCTTCTCCTCTGGGATGTCTCACAGGAAGTCAGGCTTGTGTCTTGTCAGTAGAGTATCTCCAAAGGACTGAGTCATGAGTCTGTCCCTCCAAGGGGGAAACATGGCTGATTCTCCAGAATTCTCAGGAGAAAGCCATGCCCACACAGAGGACTCATTGGCTATGTCCAGGTTGACCGGCTGGACTCCACCTCCACACTCTGAATCCTCAAATCGACACCAGATTACATGACTACTACACTGCTTATAGTTAGAAAACTAGGTGTAGCAGTTACATAATTTCCTGTCAACTTGCAAAAGAGTGCATTCTGGCCTGTCAATCAGGTCACAACTCGATAACCTCATTTAGAGGCGCTAAGGAGATAAGTAGCCCACTGGCGCCCAGCTACTCACACTCTCAGTTTAGTCTTCCTGCTGATAGGACACATGGAGCCATGCTAGAGCCCTGCAACTGGAGGAGCCTTGTGGATACCTGTGACAGGCAGGCTTGTTGTTTCAACATGGCCAAAGAAGATAGGTATGTTTATTGTGACAACATGGTCAATGAACACACGTAAGATCAATTAAAAGTCAGAGATATAAATGGCCTGCCCTTGCTCTCTTGCTCTTGGATCTTTAGACCAGCAGGCTGCCTTGTTTTGTCCTGTGCCTCGATCTCCAAGCTACACTACCCATGGGACACCTAATCCATGGACTGGGTTGCTGCGAGTTGAGGTTCTTTCAAGGCCTGCTTTGCCACGCTTCTGGAATACACATCTCTTGAGCTGGGGACTGTTGGACTCTGTCATCTGGCTGACAGTTGGTGACTGCTGTGCTGTTTGCTGCTTGTGGCCAGATAGCTTGAATTGCTCTACAGAGGACTACTTGGCAACCCTCAACATTCAAAGGACTGCCAGTGTGCTAGCTGTCTCACATTAGTGAGTTGCACCAAGCCATTTTGTGTTAGTCCGGGTAGACTAGAGGAACAAATTTCATAGGCATGCACATGGGTATAAGAAAAGGGTTTATATACAAAAGGAATGGAACATTGAGAAACTATCCCAACCCAGTCCAGTTCAAAGTCATAAGTCTTATATTAGCCCATATGCCCAAGACCAGTCTATAATGTCTCCTTCCGACTCACGAAGTCACAGGTCAGTGGGTGCAGAATCCCAGCACTGGCAGGGGTCTCCCCATGGCTCCTCGCTTCCAGGGCTCTGGCTCCATCAACAGCTTCCAGTGGTGGCAGAAGCAACTCATCGCTGACAGGTCTCCACATGGTCTCTCCAGCTTCAGAAGTCTGGCTCCATCAGGGTAAGGCTGTGTGGCTTCTCCGGCTCCTCAGACCCTGCCATCTTGTCTTGTCCGTGATTCATCGTCTCTTAGACTAACTCCCAACAACCGGGAAAATAGCTTCTCATCTCCATGAGGGAAATATCTCGAGATTTCCCAGAAGTCTCAGGAGAAAGCCATGCCCACAGAGAGGCCTTATTGGCTACTCAATGGCTGTCTCCTGATTAACAGGCCAGACTCCACCCCTACATCTCAATCATGAAATTAACATAAGCACATGACCGCCACACATTTGTACTGTTTTATTTATTAGTAAACTGTTTACTTCTTATGTTAGATATCTTTCTATCTATATATAAATAAATAGAGAGAAATATTAGTGTACTGGTTTTGTTTCTCTAGAGAACCTTGTGTAACACAATACTCGTGCCAGTACTGAGATGCTTCCACTGCCACTGGAACCACAAGACTTTCTACCCACTGCCTGTGATCTTTCTGCATTCAGCACCATTGCATGTGTTGCATGAGTCTGAAGAGGAATTTATAGACTTGTATCAGACATATGGGCTAATATCTGGCATATGGGCTTGATCTGGACTAGATTGGCATGTTTTCTTAATATAAAATTACTCTTTTATTTAAAGCTCTTTTTTATACATATATGAGTTTCCATGAATTTGTTTCTCTAGTCAACCCAGACTAACACACAAGGGGAAATATCAACTAGCTGCATCATAGGTGTCCAGAATATTTCCAGTAAAACCACACTACTCATTGTTGTGTCAAGTTTAAATCAATCCCTTCATTAATGAGAAAGCATAATAGGATATATCGATAATGTAACTGAAAGAAATTTTATATCTGAAGGAGAAAATAAAGAAGGAACTGAAGAAACAAAAGGAAAGCTTTTTCAGAAAATATTCACAAAAATCCATCAGCAAAAAAACAAGGAAAATAATGTGCTATTAAATGATTTGTGTCCTTACAAACAACATACTAAGTCCTTTTCTTTCTCTCACTCATTCAAGTATTCATTGAATCCCTGAAATATATCCAACATTATATTCAATCAAGTTGTATTTCTCATATCTTTTATCATTCTACATTTGGGGGGGGGGCAGGATATATGGTTTATGTACAAGAGGAATGGGACATTGAGAAAGCATCCCAGCCCATTCCAGTTCAAAGTCATAAGTCCAATATTAGCCCATATACCCAATATAAGTCTATAAAGTCTCCTTCCAACTCATGAAGTCACAGGCCAGTGGGTGCAGAGTCCCAGTGCCAGGAGGGGCCTCCCCATGACTCCTCGCTTCCAGGGCTCAGGCTCCATCAACAGCATCCAGTGGTGGTAGAAGCAACTCAGCACTGGCCGGGGTCTCCACGTGGCTTCACCAGCTTCAGAAGTCTGGTTTCATCAGCGTAAGGCTGTGTGGCTTCTCCTCTGGCTCGTCCAGCTCCTTGGACCCTGCCATCTTGTCTTGTCCGTAGTCCGTTGTCTCTGAGACTAGCTCCCAACAACTGGGGAAGATAGCTTCTCATCTCCATGAGGGAAATATCGTGAGATTTCCCAGAAGTCTCAGGAGAAAGCAATGCCCGCACAAAGGCCTCATTGGCTACTCAATGGCTATCTCCAGACTAACAGGCTAGACTCCACCCCTATGTCTCAATCATGAAATTAACATAAGCACATGACTGCCACGATGCCTGATAGTTCACTGGCAGCTTCTTATTGGGTAGCCTGGTAACCTGCTGCAGTAGGTGTGTGACAAACCATGACTGCGTGAATAAATGCATGGATGAATGTTTGGAGAGAGGGCTGAATGGGGGGTGATCCATTGCTGTGTCCCTTGGAAGGAGGGACAACAAGGGCGGGGTATTCCTGCTTGGGTTCTATGGTCATTCTGATAGAACACCCCCCAGGAGCTGGCCCTTCCTCTCTGCTGAACCAATGGGCAGATTGGGACAGCATCTGCCTTCACACTGCATCGGTCTTCAAATGGAGCTCATGCTTCATGTTCTTGTCATTCTTATGTGGGGTCAGAGAAATGACTTGTCTGTGAGTCACAAAAGGGTGTGTATTTGTGTACAATCTGTCTGCTGGTTGGATCAGATATGCAAAGGAGCTTTAAAAACTTGGAACTGTGCCAGCAATGTCAGATTAAAGGAGAAGGTTAGATGAAAGGAAGAGAAAGTGAAGAGGATGGAAAATAACAGTTTATGAGATTTTCAACCTTCTGAAAATTCTTCTGAATGAATTGGGGAGTGGGGCAAGAAGAATGAACATAAATTTTTACCTCTGCAATGTCAAATAACCACTTTCAAAATTACAATTTCATCACGACATCTAGGTAAAAGCAACACAGTTTGTGTGTAATCTGGTGGAACTGGCTTTCCCCACAGCTCCTGGATTTGAGAGACAATTCAAAATATATTCTAAATATATTCTAATATATTAGGAGTCTTTTCAAGGATCACCTAAGAGTATAATCAAGAAAATGTGAGGGGGGCTGAGCCCCGGTGGCGTAGTGATTTTGCGCGGAACTGCGGCCCACTGGGACGGAGGTTCAATTCCAGCAGTGGGGCTGGGCCTCCTACTCCCACCACCGGAGAGCAGTGATGCCCCCCCCCCCAAAAAAAATGTGAGGGAAGGCCACAACTCTTAAACACATTATGTTCATGAACTAGGTCTATATAATCTATTCAAAAACAACTTCCCAAGCATAGAGATTTTCCTCCGTTTCCCCCAATATTCTAGAAACCCAGTAACCACTCACAGCTGTCCACCTAAATGAGGCTCAGTGCTTCTCATTCATGTCGTTCTACCCATGATCTTCCTCTCTATACTTGGGAAAGTCCTTTCTTGGGCCTGGAACATTTACTATTCTTCTTTACAATTCAATCCAAAACATTAACCTCTATTCCTCCTCTGGACCACTAGAGAGAAAAAGCTAAAACACTGCCATCAGATTAATTCCAACTCTTAGTGTGGCGGTCACCTAAATTTGTGTCAATTTGAGGATTAAGAGTGTAGGCTAGTCTGTCAATCAGGAGTTAGCCAATGAGACCTCTGGGTGGACATGGCTTTCTCCTCTGAGAATTCTGGGAAATCTGGTACTTCCTTCGTGGAAGCAGGAGACACTCTCTCACTCACTTGAAGATACTTGACTGACAGGCTGGCTCCCTGTGAGACATCCCTGAGGAGAAGCTACATTAATCTACCCTCATGAGGCCAAAAATGTGGACCTAGCGAAGCCACGTGGATACTCTTGCCAGTACTAAGATGCTTACTACACCACTGGATCCACAACCTGCTGGTTTGTGGTTGTTCTGCATTTGACATCATTGCTCTTGTTTCATGAGTCTGAAGACAACTTGTAGATTGGTATTGGACATATGGGCTAATTTTGGACTTGTGACCTAGGTCTGGACTGGGTTGGGATATTTTCCTCAGTGTTCAATTGATCTTGTGTATAAACCTCTGTCTTATATACATATGCATGTTTATGAATTTTGTTTCTCTAGTCTACCCAGACTAACACACTTAGTGACTCTATGTAGGATTTCTGAGGCTGTAAATATTTACAGGAACAGCTGAGCCCCGGTGGCATAGTGGTTGTGCATGGGACTGCGGCCCACTGGGTTGGAGGTTCAATTCCAGCTCCCAGGAGCAAAGGCTGGGCCTCCTACTCCCACCACCTGAGGGCAATGATGTCTAAAAAAAATTTTTTTTAATTAAAAAAAATTTTTTTAATTAAAAAAATATTTACAGGAGCAAACAGCCTCAAACTTCTCCAATGAGCAGCTGTTGGGGTGAATTATAAGCCTTGAGATTAGCAGAGCACCATTACCCAGATAGTGGTCCCAGGGTTCCTCAGAGACCATCACTAGAACTGAAACACAAAAGTAGAAAACTTGTCAATAAGAACACCTAAAAGCTTTTTTTTAAATACTTTACTAGGTTCTTTTTTGGAAATTGAGAAAGGAATACTATATTTTCCCTTATAAAGCTCAACAGAATAAATAAAAACTTGGGAGTGATGAGAGAGGAGGGATTCAAGGAATTAGTTGTATACAAGCTTAAACATACAATAGCCATTTTCTTAGTTAAAAAATAATCTAACTCTCAGCAATGTCATGCACCTCAACCTAATACCTTTTTTTTTTTTCATTCAGAGCTACTGTATTTTCTGGAGTTTTTTTTTCATTAAAATGTCTCTTAATTGATGAGTTATTTGAAGATCAAATTATATCCAACATAAAAATGTATGTGCATTTCAGCTTTCCCCCCCAACACAATTATTATTTGAAACTACTCTCAGGGACATTTGGATATAATGTGTGTAGTCTTTAGGTCCTACACACCTACCTAGAATGCCACATTGTCCCAGCAGGTGGGGAAAAGTACAAGCGAAAATAAAACCTAAGTACCTGGATGAACTGTTCATCAGATCATCTTAATTTCAGAGAGAATTTTGAAAATAATTTCCTAAATAAAAAACAGATACATTTTCATTCTCCTTGAGGGTAGCATATTAATTAATGAAATGACTACAATGACAGGACATGAAAAACTGGAAAGGATGAATAAAAAGAGAAGTTATATAACCTATAACCTATAACCATTTATTATAGGTATGGAATGCTTCCATTTTTCTCTAAAGCTAAATTATGTTCAAGAATCTTTTCAATCTTTTACTTACCTCAAAAACAAAATCTCCAGTGATGCCACACAAAAAATCTCAATTCAGCATCAATTATCTTTAATGGCGACAAATATTAAGTTAACAGGTATAAGAAACTATAGAAATAGGAAATGAGTCTTCATTCTATAATAGAAAGTGGATATAACTCCCAACCAATGAAGAAATCAAAGGAGGGGGCCACAGAGTCGCTCACACTGGGTATCCAGTGTGATTGATACAAACTCTTCTGAATATTTCAGCATTCCTTTGCCAAAGATGCAGCCCATGTCCCAAGGCAGCATATTTCATTAGAGGTCATTAGCGTCTCCATTTATCTAATTTAATGCTGCACTTGGGAGAGTTATGATCTCCCTGATGAGTCTTTTGAAAGGCATTGCCCTGTATTTACTGTCTCCTCATATTCCCCTCTTCTCTTAATCTTCTTTGGGGTCCTACCTCCCAAAGATGAAAATCTTGTACTTTCTTAGGAGTACAAGAAAAGGCGCTCTCTTGAAGACTGATCTACCTCAAGGGGACCAGTGCTACATAAAACTACAAAGGACGGTCTCCAGCGATCTCCTATATAGGGTTAAGGGTTTGCATGCATAGAGAAAAGAAGGAAGATGAAGGATTCATAACTGATACATGGTCACCTGTGGAACTCTTTGAATGGCAAAGGCTAGCCCTTTGGTAAAGAGTGGTAAGTTTTACTCGCTTAGGTAAGTGACACCAGAAAGTGCCACTTTCCAAGGAGCAAATTGTTCACATCTTGATCTTTTGCTTCCTGGGATGCATATTGGCCCTTTTACATTTGATATGAGTGCTTCCAGTTTCAACTTTTTCTTTTTACATTTCCTTCTTTTGATCGATGGGTAGTCTTTCTTTGGAAAAAGACTGTTTTCTTGAGGATATCTGGTTAGCAAAAATATTTGCTTCAATTTGCCAAGCCAACTTGCCTCAATCATCTTCAGCATATGAAAGCTTTGTGGGAAACATCTTAAGGATAGGCCAAATACAAGGAACATGTTTGCAGTCAAGATAAAATGACAGCAACAAAAAAAACATATTAAGGGAGACAAAGGGAAATCATTTAACACTGTTTTCTGGTGAAAATGTGTGAACCTCGCGTGATGTTATGTGTAATTAAATGACTTTGAAGTATAGCATTCTATGGATTAGATTATTGAACTTAAACAAAATAGGATTTTATAATTATCATAATATTAATAATATCTCCAGGAACAAGGCTGAGCCTCCCACTCCCACCAGAGGGCAGTGATGCCCCCCCAAAAAATAGCAATAATAAAAATATAAAGATTCAGAAGAAAGTAGTAATTTTTCCACCACCTAGCCCAAGAAGAAAACCAATTACCTATAATATGAAGAAAGGACAAGGGAACCAATAGAGAAGACTTCAGGACTGGCCCCAATCCCAACTATATGAACATCCCTGCCTTACCCCCACCCTCAGAAGAATACACTTCAGAGGACAATACTGGTGCTACAGTTTGGGGAGAGGGGCTTGTTGGATTAGAGCACATGGGAGAAATGAAAAGGGATGGAGAGGGAAGAGAGGACATTCTGGACCACCAAACCTGGAGAACAATACTCCTGCTCAAGCAGACAACACACAAAGACTGTAGGCCCAGTTCCACCTAGGGATGTGTCCCTCGCTGAACCATGATGCTGTGTGAAACAGCGCTGGAGATACAGTGCAGGAATAGTGCACGGCCTGCCCCATCATGCTAGGGCATGCAGCAGAGCAGCAGGGGGAGCAAAGTGATGAAATCCTTGGGGAATACCAAAAGTAGACTTTGGAGACAATGTGTAACACCCCATAAGACTTGACTGGAAAACACTCATAAAAGCCAACAAACAAACTTTGTAACTATTTACAGACTTTTCTATTTTTGTCAGTGGCTTTCTTTTCGTTTCTGTTATTTTGCTTTTGTTTTCTGCTATTGTTGTTACAGTCTTGTTGATTTTTGACTTCCTTTATTGTTTTATTTATACTTTCCTGGTTTTTGCATTTATTAATATCTCTGCATATCTATCTGGATAAGATAAGCAGGATAAATAATTCAGAGTTGAAAGAATGGGACCAATGGTTCCAGAGAGATATGGGAGAGGGAAATGTGGGAGAAAGGAAGGGGTAGGAACTACCCAGGGACAAGGGAGCAACAAAGGGAACTAAAATCAGTGGAAGGAAGGTCAGGAGATGTTTACTGGGGGGCTTAATCAAGAGCAATGTAACAGCAATGAATTACTAAACATGAATGAAGGTTGAACATAATGGTGGAACAAGAGGAAAGTAAAAGGAAATAGAGGAAATAATCAGGAGGCACAGAACATTTATATTTACATTTATATGCATTTATATGAACATATATACTTACATATGTGCTTGACTCAAGTAATCACTCAACACAAGAACACTTTGTTCTAACAATCCAATATTCTTTGATCCTCACCTTCCTGACACAATCACTGAAGACAAAATGGGTGCATAAGCAAATGAGGTGAAGAAAGCTGATGGTGCCCAGCTATCAAAAGTTATAACATCTGGAATCTTAAAGGCTTGGAGATAAACAAGTGACCATTCCGCTCCAAAGCAACAAAGCCCACATGGACAAATCACACCAGCCTGTGTGATCATGAGTTGTCAATGGGATCAGGAACCAGCCATCTAAGAACCAGAACAAAATCATACCCAAGGTATTTGAGGGGAGGAAGGAATGGAGTGTAGCCCCAATACCTATCTATAGACAGTTGGACATCCCTCACAGGAGAGTCAAAGGGAAGAGATGAGCCAGTCAGAGTGCAGTATAGCATCAATGAAGCACACAGTTTTCCTCCAGTTCTTTGGTGTTTCCTTCACTCTACTATCATGACCTCAATTCTACCTTACAAATTGGATTAGACCAGTGCATGAACATCACTACAGATAAGAGCCAGCATCACAGAGAATCCAGGATAGATAAACCTTTGGGGGCCTACAAGAAACATAGAAATATCAGGAGGCTTAGGGGAGAGTGGAGGGAGAGAGAGGGAATCGATCACAAGGATCAATTTATAACCCACTCCCAGGGGTACAAATAATGGAAACGCAGATAAGAGGCAAAGGAGGAGGATGTAAGATATGGAAATAATAACCTACAATTTATCAAGGGTTTGTGAGGGGCACTGAGGAGGAGCAAAGGGAAAGAAATGGGGAGCTGATATTAGAGACTCAAGTGAGAAGAGAATGCTTTGAAAATGCTGATGGTGGCATATGTGCAAAGGTGCTTGACACACTGGATAAATGTATGGATTATGATAAGAGATATAAGAGCCCCCAATAAATGTATTTTTAAGAGAAAATGATGGCAGCAAATGTACAAATGTGCTTGAAACAATGGATGTTTGTATGGATTGTGATAAGAGTTGTACGAGTCACCAATAAAAACTCATCCAACAAAGATTGCAGCAATTCCAGCCAGATTCATCAGAGAACATGGAAGATGTCAGTAGGATTATCCAATTGCTATCTGAACATCATAACCAGTTAGTGGCAAACTAATCAATACCTGTAAAATTACAACTTACAAGGGGCTACCAAAACAAGGGAATATTCTTTTCAAAGTTATGTATTTAATTTTTTTGACAAAACAACCTTATTACCTTCAATGTATTCTCCATTACACTTAGTACATTTGTCAAATCTGTGATTCCATTTCCAAAAACATTTTTCAAATTCATCTGTTTGGATGGCTAACACCACAACACCTCCTTTCTTTTTTCTTCACCTCTTCCATGTCTTAAATCACTGTCGTTTCATGTCCCTCTGCATTCACAGAAACAAACAAAACAAAGTTGCACAGAGTGAGATCAGGTGACTAAGGTGTGTGGGACAAGAGAAACTTGCTGAATTTTATCCAAACTTGGCACACTGAGAAGGCTATGTAGCAGATGCAGTGTCGTGGAGGCAAAACCAGTGCCACATCTGTCACAAATCAGGCCTTTTTTGTTGCACACTCCTACACAGAGTAGGTTTCAGAACCTCTCAATAGAAAGCTTGCTTAACACTCTGACCTGGTGGAATGAACTCAAATGCACTTTCCCCTTAACATCCTGGGTTTTGGAGGGTACCCCTCACATCCACATTCAGATATCTGAATCCATCTGATAGGTCTGGTGATGATTGGGTTATTCTTATGAATATTGTTAGATGTTTCCCACAAAGGGGAACCTTCATATTCAACCTCCCTTTTTTTGAGACCCTAGTTAGATGAGTACCTTCCATAGTTGCTGATATGTACATACGGTATGAAGAATTAATGTTTATGGGGTTGGGAGATTCCCTAAGTAAAACTTTCATTATTAAAGTTAAGATTTTATTTGGACTACGGGTTAAGATATGGGGTTTGTTGCAATCCAAAGAGCAATATCTGAGGAGCGATTTCCTTGAGTAACGGACTATTTCTCCATTGTTTTTTCTGTTCATATATCTCAAGGAGTACAATCAGAGACATCCACTAGGGAAGGTCAGACGAACTTGGGATTGTGAGGCCATTACACGTCTAGCAAGAAAGCCTTTTAAATGGTAAGCACAGGCATTTGCCCACCTGAGAAAAACATTAGAAGAGCTATGACTGTAACAAACATAGAAATGATAAAGAGGCAAATTTTCAGACTTCATCAAGGGTCAGCTGCTTCACACATCATTGGCTTCTTCTGGCCATGAGACCCAAAGCCCACATCCTTCAAGTCTGTTCTGATTCACAGTCACTCTACATAGGGTTTACTTAGGCTGTAAATCTTTACAGGAATAGACAGCCGCATCTCTCTTCTAGGGAGCAGTTGGTGAGTTTGAACTGCCAGTCTTGTTGCTAATAGTCAAATGCTCACTCAGAGTACTACCAGGGCCCCATTCTTCTGGCCACAAAGATATTTAAAAGTAAACAATTCTCCCTCAAGTTGACCAATCTAAAAAACTCTTAGGGTTTTTGTTTGCTTCCTTTCTTAATTTTGAGAAGTGGATCCAAAGTTTTATTCTCTCTGATGTGGCTGAACATAAACTAACGAGGAGGAACATATACAGTTACTTCCAGTAAGATTCTAATAAGTCTCTTATTTAAGGTCTCACCTTAAACATCTTCTGATATGTTTATTCTCATAGAGTGCTGTTAGGCACTAATCTCTGTTATCTCAAAGGTTTCTCTAATCTGAGAAAGATAGCTTAGAATATTTTTTAAAGACAGGAAATACTTTAGTAATTCAGATTGAGCAATGATAGAGTCCCTGCAGAATACATTAGGAAAAACTATAGATCCAGTAATTATTTCATAGGGAGCAGAAGTTTTGGTAAACAAGTAGGATTAAGAGCTCACAGGCTGACTCCAGAGGGAATTAAAACTTGGCAAATTTCTATATTAATAGATAATTTGTCTGCAAATTAAAAGTCATCACAGGAAAAAGTGTTGGCTATTTTTTGCATGGCCTGAAAGTTTCTAACACCTCAATGATTGTTTTATCAATGTTTAAGACTACTTGTTTTAGCTGTAATTGGAATCCCTCTGAACCAGTAATCATTTTAACAGACTGCTATAACTCAGAGTTCAGGTTGATAGACTTCAAAAGATTTTAAATCCTTCCAAAAATTTGTATGAGTCCTCACAGAATTTAGAAAGACCATTCACAAAGCTACATAATTCTGCATGTGCCCATAAGACAATATTGATACAATACAAAGGCAGATGGTTAAGGGGTATTTCAGACAAGCATCTATTTGCTAGTATTGGGGGGACTAAGCGGGACAGTTATATGAAAGTGTGAGAGGAATTTTTATTGTTAAATGCTGTCCCATTTAACTTCTCATGTCTCTATGTACAACAAAAGAAAATAGTTCTTTTTTTTTATTTTTATTTTTTTTTATTATTTTTTTTTTTTAGGCATCACTGCCCTCAGGTGGTGGGAGTAGGAGGCCCAGCCTTTGCTCCTGGGAGCCGGAATTGAACCTCTAACCCAGTGGGTCGCAGTCCCGCGCACAACCACTACGCCACCAGGGCTCAGCCCGAAAATAGTTCTTATTTCTGCATTATCCTAACAATTGTTGCTATGGTTGAGCCCACTGTAACAGTCTCTATGTCAAGCATCTATCTAAGCATTTTCCTCTCTTTCGATGATCCTCTACTTTACCAAGGATGATATCCCTGCCCAGACAATAGTTCTTCCTGATAACATAATCAATACACATGAAATTAGCTATCACGATCTTGCCTTCTAAAGAACATACTGGTTGTAGTTCTTCAAACATGGACTGTTCATTCTTCAGACGTGTGCCTATTGCAAACCTATCCTTGACACACTAATGCAAAGGTGTAGCTCCTTCTCCAGTCTTCCTGATCCATTGTCCATCTTTTTCATTGCATGCAATTCCATTGAAAAGGCATTGGCTGGTGTTGGGTGCACCTTTGTCCTCAAAGGAATGACATCTTAGTTCTTTCATACTTTAAAGAGAGGTCTTCTGCAGGACATTTTCCCCATACATCATTTGATTCCTTGGCGACTGCTTCCATGAGTATCGATTATGTATCCAAGTGAAATGAAATTCTTGACAACTTCAATTATCTCTGTTTGTCATCGTGTTGTTTACTGGTCCAACTGTAAAGTTTCTTGTTCTCTTTATATTAAGATGTGGGCCATACTGAACACTGTCATTGTCAGGAAAGAATAAAGAAATTGCTAATCTCCACACTAGCCACAGACATTATCCACATTTCGTTGTGCATAATCAACATACATATGGCTATCATACATTTCAAAATTCAGCTCAGAGCAATGTATGTAGAAAAAATTCAATTGAAATATGTCTTGACACTGGTCAGCAAGATACTAATCTCATAATTTAGTATAATTAAATCTAAAACCCCCCAAAACCCTAAATAACCCTAAGTAAGACAGTAAAAGCTTACCATACAACATAGAAAAGTAAAAAGTGATAGGATGTATAATAATTTATAGATTACTTTTCTATAGTTTTAAATACTTCTGATAGGTTTGCAGTTTTATGCTCTAATTTTATAATTTGGAAAAATAGCTCAACAAATTACTTGACAACAAGCTTATATGTAGTTTTAAAAGACATTCGTTGAAAGAATAAGCTCTCAGATTAAAACCAGTATCAACTGTCCTTAACAAGATATACATGGTAGGCCCTCAAGAAATGCCTACATGATAAATAATTTGAGAATATTCTCAGTTAAATAGGTAACATTAGTGGAAGCATTTAAATACTAAAAAGTGCTGCCAAACTCATTCTCATCTTTATTTGTAAAATCCATTATTAGGAGACAAAGCTCCCTGACTTTATTACACTCTAAAATGATGTTTCACAGCTGTGTTTTTATAGCTGTGAAATTTGTCCTCTACTTACATTGTAGCTGTTTACGTTTTAGCTGTGAAATGGGATTTTGTTTTTAGCTAGCTAGCAAGAAAATTTTTGTTACATTTGTTCCAAAAATTGTCAAATCAGGAACAGTAGCTTTAAATACATCAGTAAATACCAAGCATTTTCTCCTGTGATATTATCAGCCATCTAATAATTACCACTCTTCTGTCAGGCTGTCATAATATCATGGTCTATCTTTTGCTAATAGTGCTAGAAGTTATGCCATCAAAGTTCCAAATACCAAGAGTGCCACCATGCTGGGCAGGTTTCATTGGACCTTACAGATTAAGACAAACTGGGAAGAAGAAATAGGTGGTCTGATTCCAAGAAATTAACCACTAAAAATATCATGAACAGCAGTAGAACCTTGCCAAATATAATGCTTCAAGATGAACTACTCAAGTTGGAAGATACGATATGACTGGGGGAAAGCTGCCTGCTCAAATCAAAGTCAACCTGAACGATGTGGCTAGAGCAAAGGTTTTAGTACCTTCGTTTGTGGAGAGGGTTTGACTCACAGTTATAATCACCCTGTAGCAATGTATAAAACATGACTATCCAAAGTATAAATCTGGGAAAATTGGAAGACATCAAAATCAAAATGGAACACATAAAGATGAAAATCCTAGGCATTCATGATCTGAAGTAGACAAATATTGCACAGTTTTAATCAGCCAGTCATATGGGTAATTATGCCAGAAGTGAAAAATCCCCGAAGGATAGTGTCACATTCAGTATCAATAAGAGCATTTTAAAATTTACCTTGAAGTACAATGTTTTATTTACTAGGATAATGTCTATAAGCCCACAAGGAGGAAAAGTGATGATGGCTATTCAAATTTATACACCAACCACTAAAGTGAATGCTAAAGAAATTGAAGAGTTCTATCAACTTCTCTCTGAAATTGGCAAAACAAGCAACCAAAATGCATTGACAGGCTATTGAAGCATGCACACTGGCAATAAATGGGAAGGAATAGCAGTTGGAAAGTGTGGGCTTGATATAAACAAAACGAGATCACATGATAAACTTTTAAATCATCAACAACTTTTTCACTGAAAATCTCCTTTTACAGCAGCATCAATGATAGTGCCTACATACATGAATTTTGCAAGTTTGAGTACACAGAAATCAAACAGAACCCATATGTAGAAAAATGATAAAGAAGTTCAGTATCACCCATCAGAACAAGGCCGGACACAACCTTTAGAACAAACCATCAATTGCTCGTGTGTAAGTTTGGGTTGTAGAGGAAGAAAAACAAAACAAGTCCATGACAACCCAAATACAACTTTGAGTATGTCCCACCTGTATTTAAAGACCAGGTCAAAAACAGATTTGATGCATTAAATATTAAAGACCAGAAATAGGATGAGTTGCGTGGCTATATAAAATATATTACACATGAATGAAGCAAAGGGTTATTTATTAAAAAGCGAACAAAGAAAGTGGGGAAAAGCCCAAAGTATATGTCGAAAGAGTTTCTGAAACTTGTTTTAAACAGAGAATAACAGAAGCAAATGAAAGAAATGCTGAATAAAATAGTTAGACTGAAAATTACAAAGGGCAGTGTGAAAAAGTATTATAATTAAATGCGCAAAGACTTGAAGCTATAAACTAAGAATAAAGAACACAGGCTATTTCAGGCTGAAATAACAGAAGAAAATTTAATTCCCAAGTTGTTCTATTGAAAGATTTTATATGTACAGTCATTATACCAAAAAAAATAGGCATCGTTGGCCCATATCAAGAGATAATGTATGATCAAGAACTGATGGAACTGAAGGAATAAATTCAAGCTTCCCTGAAGGCATTGGGGGGAAACTAGGCTCCAGAAATTGATAGAATACAAATTGGAAAGTTTCAAAAAGTGATGCATCACTCATTGGTCTATGCCAAGAAATTTGGAACATGGATAGGTGACCAACAAACTGGAAGAGGTATGAGTCTCCCCCAGAGAAAAGTCACTGAACAGAATGTGGAAATTATCAAACAATATCATTAATATAAAATGCAAATTAAATTTTTCTGAAGATCATTCAATAATAGTTGCAGCTGTACATTGACAGGGAACTTCCAGAAATCCAAGCCACAGTCAGAAGTGGACAAAGACATTGCTAATGTCAACTGTACCTTAGCTGAAAGCAGAGAACAATGGAAAGCTCTTTACTTGCACTTTACTGACTATACCTAAAGTACCTTCTGGATAGTTTCCTTTTAAGACTTTGTAAGCGGGATTCTTACACAATCTAGAAAAATTAACAGGCATTCCAAGAGTGTAATGTTGAATATTAGGTATATAAAGCAAACAGGATTCTTGCCCATCCTGATGGAACTCAGAAATAAAACACAAAAATAAGAGTGCTTGTAGGTCAAGTAGCGTGGAGTAGATCATGCCTATAACATTATTTGGGGACCATAACTAGAAAGCTGAGTTACTTTAGCCAGGAGGTTGCTGGTATACTTGTATGCCTCTGGGTACAGTCTAGGGAACTAGGTTTAGGAACCCAGAGAGCTAAACCTGAACACCTTCACATTGAGGCTTATTGGCAGAGTGTGGTGCCTCTGCACATTAGTTGACAGAGTTAAATGAGCTCAGAAATGTTTTTAATGAACACAGCATAGACCTATGGGCCCTTTGGCTAAGAGTTGGAAAGCCAGAGAGAGAGGTATGCCTTTGGTCATTTATGGGTACAGCTGTTCTGTCTAAAGACTTTGTGTTGTGGATTATTTCTGAGTCTGAGTTGTAACTGATTACTCTGATGAACCTCATCATCCTGAGTATGATCTGATTTCTGTGAAACCATTCCAATAGTTTATTAAGTGCAACAGAGAAGTAGAGACTACCATGGGAGTGACAGTTGGTGTGAACTTCAGACCTTAAGATTAGCTGTTCAGTGCTTAACCAATAGTGGCACAAGGCCATAAGCAATATTCAAACACATGAATTAAGGGTTGACCATTTTGCCCCTGTGCCTCATTCTCCCCAGTCATAAAATGGAGCTACTAATGGGATGGTACTAATAGAATTGAATAGGTTACTTCAGGAAAAGTACGTGGTATATAATAAAAGTCATATGAATGGTGTTGGTGGTCGTGACTTTTTTGTGATTTCTATTTCCTGTTACTTGAATCCTTTCTCTTTTGCAGTTCAATCACTCTCATGATCCCCTCAGCCATCACCAGAATTTTTGAGAGACTTTAAAGTGTTAAGGAGTCCCATAACTTTGTTCCAATGAAGTTTAACCTCTTACATTAGGGAAAAACCTATAGTGCAAAGGATAATACACATATATGTACACAGAGTGGTGCAGTGAAAGCTTGCTAGGTCCATATATGTATAAAGGATATCATTTTTTCTTCTCTTCACTAAGGAATCTCATTTTCCATTACTAAGAACATGAGAAGTAGCCAATATAGTAAGATTTTTTTAAACTAAATATTAAAATCACAATTATTAGATGAGAATTTTTTAACAAATGAGAAGGTCTGTGTTCTAATTTAGGATCCAATATTAAGTGGCAAATTTGTTATGGCAAGTTGCTGAAGCTGGACAGGCAGAAAAGTGTGATGGTTAAGTTCTTGGGTCTGCAACCAATCTAGAGTACATCTTATCCTGACTTTACTGTTTTATTTACCTATAGCTTTGAAGAGCTTAAGGCTCTTTGTAGGATCATAAGACACATTTCCCCCTCCCCCCCAAAAAAGTGGGAGGGGATCAAAGTAAGTCTTATAGTCCAAAGGTGTGATACCCAAAACATTTATTTATGATCCCATGTGCTGCTTACTGTCCACTGTTGTTTGCATGCTGTGGATTGCTGTGTTCTAACTTCCTGGAGTCCCCATGTCAGTCAGGTCATACAACTGGCACAGCACAGCCTCCCCTTATTTGTAAATGAAAGTGAGGGTGGTTCTTAACATCACTCTCGAGTTTACACTGCTAAATATTACTGTATGTTGCTTTTCTTTAATAAACATTTTAATATAGTGGTACAATTTGGTTCTGATTATTTTTTCTTGTTTTCCTGCTCAAAAAACTGGGTGTGGCTTATGGCCCAAAAAATACAGTACTTGATCTCTTCATAGCACAGTGATCTACTAATCTGTAAGTGAGGATGACAGTGATGCTATACTCCTCATATGGCTCGTGTGTTGACCAAAGGAATTAAACACATCAAGTATTACTTAGGACTCAGGACTCTGCCACACACCAAGTAAGCACTCATTAAAATGTTAACTATTTCAATGTTTCTGAACCTCAGCTTTCTTCAGTATAGATTGATGGGGCCAGTCTCTCTGAGAAAGCTGTGAAGTACTTTACATGAAATATTTTGTAAACTGTTGAGTTGTATGTTGTTGTGATAAGCAGGCCCGTCCATCATGATTCCTTTTAACTTTCAGTGTCACCACTTTTCAAGTCCTTTAAAAAGCCCTGCATCAGACCTGTCTTCCAGGGTATATCTGGAGGGATAAAATCACTAAACTTTGGGCTAGTAATGAGGCCTTAATTGTGCCACGTAAGAATTTTTACAAATGTGTTATTTTTTATTTACAGAAAAAGAATTAGTACTGACAGATCGCAGATCTTCTGACCCTCTCCCATCTACATAACCTAATACCATTTAGAGCCTCGCCTAAAGCTTCAGAAATCAACAGAAACCATTAGGAATGACATTTTAATCAATAATAATTTGGGAAAAGTTGGGTTTTAAAAGATAATCATTTGGATGGGTTGTCTTAACTGATGATCTTTGAGAAGGGGAATTCTGAAGGGAAGTCTTTTTTAAATGCTTCCCACTTGGGATGTCTGTTGACATTTTGAAAAGCCAACTTTAAATGTACTTAACCCAATGAGTAAATCATGAAAATTAAAAATCAGCCTCTCTTTTCTCCAAGTACCTTTTTCAAATGGCACTGAAAACTTTACACAAGTTCCTGGGACCACCACGTGTAATTCCTAAGGACAATGTCAGGTTACTCAATAAACAAAGTAAGCATGGTCCCATCTGTGCTTATTTAATATTCTATAGTGAATCATTTTACCCTTTTTCACCACATCAAAGATTCTGCTTCTTGGTCGGGCTGGCATCTGTCTCCCTCCCAACCCCCAAACAGCTTCCTCCTGAAGCAACCTCTTTTCAGATTTAAAGTTCCTGAAAGGGCCAAAAATGTGGTGAAATCCATTTCAAGTTGTTGGCTACAGATTAGTAAGGAAGTTCAAGAATGTCCATGCTTCCCTTGCTCCCTGGGTAATCCACCCCTTGGTAAGAGCAATGCTTTTCATCACAGCATTAAGCAGTCTGGTCAGATACTGCTGAATCAGTCTCATTCTAGGACTTTCCTTGCTTGTGAATGCAGTATGCGATCCTTGAGATGTCATTATTCCAACGTTATGATAAGGCACTCACTTATGCTGCTTTACAGGAGAGAGAACCAAAGTTTAAAAAGTCAGTGCCTCTGATTTATAGCATTCTTCCATAACACTCTTGAGCAGAATCTCATTTTAAAAGACAGTGCCTGCAAGAGAAAATGCTTTACTGCCTCAATCCACGACCATGGACCTGGTGGTCATTGAAAGGTCTTTCTTTTCCATCTTTGTCCTTACCATCAGTAGTTTCATTTTCCGTAGAAGTCACCGAGTCAGCCCTGAAGCAGTACCCACTTATTTGTGCTACAAAACACGTAGATGATCTTCTCACACCAGGAGCGGCACTACACTGATCACGTTCACAGGTCCACACCTCTTAGTTTAGATGAATTTATTAGATACAATTATAGTAATAATAATCCAAGTTCAAGTTATCTCACTCAAATAGAGATAAGTTTCTTGGGGAGAAATGTCCACTTTCTCAAAATCTTCAAAGTGCACCAAAAAAAAAATCACAAAGCTTATATCAATGGTTGGTGGAGGAGGGGGGAGCAGGGTGGGAAGAAAGGGGATTAGATGCTGATGTCAAGGGCTTAGGTGGAAAAGTAGATGGTCTGATAAGGATGATGGCAGCAGGTATGCAAAGGTGCTTGGCACAATATATGTATGGATGGATGAATTGTGATAAGCAATGTACAAGGCCCCAATACAGTGTTCACAAAACAAAAGCCACAAAGCTTAGATGTGGGGCAAATTTACTAGAAACAACACAGAGGTGACCACTCTCCCATCAGCCTGGAGTGGCATGACGAATGGAAGAAGCCCAGAGTCACCAAGGCTGATGCTCGTGAGGTGTTTCTTCCTCAGAGAATGTTAAGATCATAAAGAGAACACATTTACTCCTCTGCCCTTATATGAGTGAGAATATTGTGGTACAAAAAAAGATAGAGTTTATTCCCAAGGTCTTACTGAAGCCTTCACAAAGCTAAAAGGCTTCTCAAAGCTATGGCCCTGAATTTACAACCCTGAAAATGTTATTTCATAATAAAAGCAAAGGACATTCCCAGTCCTTCTTTATTGAACAGGAACCCTGGTCGAGGGTGGGGAAGGGCTCCATGGCTGATCACAAGGTCGGCAATTTCAATCCACCAGTTACTTCCTACTCAAAATAGGAGGCAGTCTGCTGTCAGAGAGATGTGTCACTCAGGAAAATGCTGTGCGGCAGTCCTGTCCTCGAGGGTTGCAGCAAATCAGAATCAAACATTAAATGGGAAAGATAGTCTCTTCAACCTGAATTGATGAAGACTGTCATAGAAAGCCTCAACAAACCCCAACAACAACAACAGCAACAAAAAGAGCAGATCACTAAAACCTTCCAAACAAGAAACAACCAGAACCAAATGGTTTGACAGGAGAAATCTACCAAGTATTCATAGAAGAGCTCACACCAATTCTACACAGACTACCCTAGAATATAGAAAGGAAGAATAGGAACCAGACAAGATGCTTCCCCTCCCCACCCCCATCACCTCTCTTACTAAACATTGTTCTGGAAATCTTTTCCAGAAATTTTAGACAACAACAAAAGGAATCCAAATGGGCAAAGAAGTGAAATGCTCACTAATTTGCTGATTCAAACCCATTCTGAATGGGTTTGAATTTGGGGAGGTATTTTACTGACAATTCTTTCCACTTTAGCTTTCTGCCACTCACTGTTCGGTTTGCCGTACTCTGGTACCTTGTGTGTTGCTCTGATTCTGGAAGTTGTGCCACTAGTATTTCAAGAACCAACAGGGTCAACCACCGTGAACAAGTATCTGAAGAGTTTCCAGACTAAGACAGGCTATGAAACATGACTTGGTAACCCATTTCTTTAAAAACTCACCAAGGGAAGTATTATGAATAGCAGAGGAACATTGCTTGATATAGGCCAGATAAGGCCTTCCAGTTGGAAGGCACTCCAAATGTGACTCAGGAAGAGTTGTCTCCTCATAGTAGAGTCAATCTGAATGACGTCGAGAGACTGACACTTATGGAATGTTCTTAAACTGGTGTAATGTGATGCAAAATGCCAGAAAAGGGGAGAGTTTAAAAAGATCCACTAATAAGTGGGAAATGGACCAAAGTATGAGTCTAAGAATATTGAGAATCACCCCACACTGAAATAAAACACAAAAACATCAATATCCTAGGCATGAATGAGCTGAAGTGGACTAGTATTGGCCATTTTGAACCAGAAAATCATGTTGTCTGCTATGTGAAGAGTAACAAAATGAAGAAGAGAGGCATTGATCTCATTTGTTAAAAAAAAACAAAACACATTCGCAATCTATATGGAAATTCAATGTGGTTGGTAGTAGGATAATGTCTATATACATACAAGAACATTGGTTAATATGATTTTTATTCAAATATATGCATCATCCACTAATGCCAAACATGAGGAAATTGAAGATTTTACCAACTGATGCTATCTAAAATTGATCAAATATGCAATTCAGATGCAATATTACTACTGATAGGAATGCGACAGTTGGAAATGCCGAAAAATCAGTAGTTGGAAAAATATGGCCCTGCTAACAGAAATAATGTGGGATATCTTTTGTGTGTGTGTGTGTGTGTGTGTGTGAGTGGCATCACTGCCCTGGTGGGAGTAGGAAGTCCAGCCTTGCTCCTGGAGAGCTGCTGCTGGATTTGAACCATAAATCCTGTGGGCCGCAGTCCCGTGCACAATCACTGCGCCACCAGGGCTCAGCCAATGTGGGATATCGTATCAAAGAATTTTTCAAAACCAATAGCTTGTCAGTGAAAATACCTTTTTTCAATAGCATACATGGAAAGTATGCACTTACGGACTTCACTAGGTGGATTGCCGCCAAATTAAAATTACTAAATAGACTCTGTGGGGAGAGAAGAAGGAGAAGCTCAACATCATCAGTCAGGGCAAGGTGAGAGGCATCTGCAAGCATGTCAAAAATTGCTTATACGGGGCTTAGCCCCGGTGGCATAGTGGTTGTGCATGGGACTGCGGCCCACTGGGACGGAGGTTCAATTCCAGCAGTGGGGCTGGGCCTCCTACTCCCATCACCGGAGAGCAGTGATGCCCCCCCCCCCCCAAAAATTGCTTATACGAATGTTCAACCATCAGAAAGAAAATTTAAGTTCAACACTCAAACAGTGACTGGTTTGTCTTGTGTGTTTGTTTGCTCTCAACTCTAAACCACACCCAGAAAGACTGGATATTTGAGCATATGTTTACTTTTTCTCCTTACCCTCTTGCATACTATCAGTTGGATTGCTGTTCTTGACAAATGACTCTGCACTAGCCATTCGAGACCTACAGATTTTCAAAGTAAGTTTATAAGCCTCCACAGTATAGATCATTCAAAAGCAATTGATATTTGACTTTGGAACTTAACCACATCTATTTTAAAACTGCTTATGTACCCACGTACTTACTGTGTGTACATAATCAATTGGTACAACTTACCTGTCAGCTTCTCAGGGTCTTGGTGAGAAAAAAAAATCAGAGGAAACCAACTCCTCACAGGCTACCATTGAGAAACAGACGGAAAATTCCTCTGAGGATTGACAGTCCAGAGGTTGTGGGATTACCTTAAATCCTTACACATATTTAGAATTCCTTTTCTGTGATGTTGTCATCATATATCAAGTGTGTGGGAAGTCAGACCTTACAGAATAGGAACTCGGCCTGCCAGTATAGCTCAACAGGAATCTCACAGAGCAAAGGTCAACCTTTCAACAAGCATTTAGGACATATTTAGAAACGAGGCAGAATTTGACATTAGGGCATACATGCACTCGCCAAGTCAAAAGCAAGCCCATGTCATGGAGTTGATTCTGACTGACAGCAACCGCAGAGAAGAGGGTAGAACTGTCCCTATGTGTTTCTCAGACTGGATCTCTTTTGAGGAATTCCTCTCTCTCCCAAGGAGCAGCTGGTGGTTTTGAACTGCTGGCCTTGGGGTTATCAGCCCAACATGCAACCACTATTCCACCAGTGTTCGTACATGAATGCTTACAGAGCTAAACATTTAGCTCATCGGTCACACATTTGTAAAAGCTGTGCAAAGAAAGGGAGTTGGACCGAGTTCGGTTGCATCTCATTTTCTCCATGTGAACTCACTGCAACTAAATTGGCTGACAGGCAACATCCAAAAGACTATGAACATGTGTGCCTTGCGAAACTTCAACGGAAGATTTTTCCCTGGGTTTATTTTAGGCAGTATTTAACATTGGATTACAAACAATGTCTGCGGAAGGAAATCTCTGAGTACTTTTGTGTTAGGCTGGTCTGACGAGAGAAACAAATCTTCTGACCCTCATATATGTGTAAGAGAGAGCTTTAGATCAAGAAGTAATTATGTATCAAGCAAACATCCAAGGCCAGTTTAGATCAAGTCCATAAATTACATACGAGTCTATAAATCCCTCTGCAGACACGCCCAGCTACAGGTCATGATGCAGAATTCAAGAAGATCACAGGCCAATGGGTGCAAAGTCTTGTGGCTCCAATGGAGTTGGAAGAATCACAGGCCTCAGAGTCACCCACCAGCAGGCAGGTGAAGGCAGAAGGTGGCGGAAAGGTTCCCAGGGCCCTCCTTCTGGAACACCCATAAGGAGTCACCATCAGGTCATCATCTGATTTCTATGCTAACCACTACCCCTACACTCTTAATATATCTTCAAGTTGACATGAAATTATATAACGACATTAGTCATAAATAAAGCAATTACCATTCCCAGAAGTTTATATCAAAAATAAATAAATAAATATTAAAACTTTACATGGTCTACATTTCTTTTTTATGTATTCAAAGAGAGATCTTTTTAAAAAAATATATAGCTTTATCGATTGAACTCTTCCTAAGAAGTTACTTCAATGTCACTTCTTCTAAAAAGTCTTCCAGGTCTCCAGGTCTCCAGGATTCCTTATGCCGCTTCATTCTTTTGAAGCAAAATAGATATTAATCTTATAACTGAAATCCACAATGCCTTGTTCAACCTGAAATTCCTTACACTCAGTGTGCCATAGTGCGGTGGCTTCCTGCTATAGTGAAGCTAGAAGCTGGGTCACCAGGTTCTAAAACAGCTTCAGGGATACCCATGGTAGACAAGTTTCAACAGAGTTTTCAGATGAAGACTGATTAAAAAGAAAAGGACTGGCAGTTTACTTGCAAAAATTAGCCAATAAAAACCTATGGATTACAGCTTGTCTATGGACAACTGATCATGAGGGATCAATCACTAGAGGAGTTCATCACTTTGAACCAAGTAAAGAACCAACAAGGCTTAGAATGATATTTGGTAAAAATGGGTTGACGTAATAGCTGGAATCACAACGGAATTGAACATATTGGTAGCTATCTATGTAGTCCAGAGAGTTCTAACACAGAGCACCTTTATGTAAAATAAAACGAAGCCCTCCCTGGTCCTGTACCATCCTCACAATCATTGCTATGCTTAAGGCCACTGTTGCAACCACAATGTCAATCCATCTCATTACGAGTCTTCCTCTTTTTCACTGACCCTGTACTTTACAAAGAACAATTGAGGACTTTCATCAGTTAATTGTTTGCACAGATAGTACATCCAAAGTAAAGGCGATAAAGTCTCACTGTCTTGAGTCTAAGGTACATTCTACTTGTATTTCCAACATAAATGTGTGCATTTTTCTGATCATCCTTGTTATATGCAAAATATTCTCTAAAAACAACATAATTCAAAGGCAACAATTCTTCTTTGGTTTTCCCTACTTATTTCCAATTTTCTCATGATACAAGGTGACTGAAATTACCATAAATTAGACTAGGGACACCTGGCTACATTTTTTGGATTTTAACACTCAAGAGGTCTTTCTCAGCAGGGTTGTCCAATGCATGATGTTGTTTCATTCTTTGCTGCCTTCAAGAGGAGTGATAGTGGATCTTGGTCTTGCAGCTGTTTCCATCTTCATGTTACTGTGTCACATGTAACATCTTCTTCCTACAATGTGATGACTTATTCTTTAATAAAAGTTGTCCAGAATTCCTCTTTCTCTCTCTAATTTGTAGTACATCTTTGAATCCTAGAATACATAATGTGCTTTGTATGGAAGGAATACTATACCTAATACCCAATGGGCACACTATAACAATTGATTGCACAGAACATTATTTTTTATTTCAAATTTTGTGCTCTGCAAGCAATTTTCTATAATGTAATACTGGATGGGGAACTGATTTCTTTCTCACAACAAACTCTCCTAAATATTCCTGCCAGAAGTAGACAACAGCGAAACAATGACACCTGTTAATTCTCTGGCTTTCTCATTGGATTAAAGCACTACACAAACTGATTTTTTCCTGCAACTTTTGTGTCTGAGCGTCAGGTCAGAGCTGTAAATATCCAAAGCTGGATCACTGACTGTAAAAGGCAAGGAAGCCAGGCCCGCATGTAAATAACGCTTACTGCTAGGCCTCGTTTTTCATTGACGATTTGGGTATCTTGTTTTCGCTCACTCTTTGTCTGCTCACCTGTCTAGTCCAAAAACTCCAACATCAAACGGCATAGTTTTAATACTTGCTGCTCCACTTTCCACCTTCCCTTGCACTACTTCTCCCCACTCAAACCCAAACAAAACAGCCATCAACTGAGTTAATGCCAATCCATAGTGACCCTACAAGATAGTAAAACTGTCCCCCAAAGAATTTTCAAGATTTTGACTTTGACCATTGTAAGTGGTCAAAGTGACTTTGACCATTGTAAGGAACGCTGGTGTCTCCAACAAGTAAATCTCTGACAGATAGTTGCAAGATTGGTGGTTTGAAGCCAGCAGTCATAGTTTATAAATGGAGTTATCTGCTCCTATGAAGCTTAACGTCCTTGGAAACCTTATGGAGGGTCATTTTGAGTTGGAATTATAGTAATAGGTGAGCATTACAATTACAGGCTTAATTTTTTTTTCTCCTTCCAGCTTGAAAAGTTCTGAGTGTGTTTTTTCTCTTTTAGTTTTCTAACTTCACAAATTTCCCTATATTGCTTTACTTGGTCTTCTCAAGACACCCTTTGAAATGGTATATTCAGCTCCTTTATTTCATAATTTTTTAAATTTTAGTATTAGTTGGGATTTAATATATATATCATATTACTTCATAGTTCAATCATGTCAAGTAGAATTGTACAATGGCTTCCATGATCAGTTTCCAAACATCCTTTCTCTACATGGACTCCTTGACATTGTCTCCCTCTTATCCTACCTCCACCCCTATATCCTCTCCCCCCCCGCCCCCACCGCAACCCCTTATTCTACTTGCTGTCCCTGTAGGTTCATCAAGCCTGGGCTTCATACCAAAAAGGGGAATAACACAACTTCTAGAGGGTGACTTCCAATGGCATGACACTTCTGAGTTAAACCCTAATATGAGCAAACATAAACCAAACAAAACAACACAAACCAAAAGTACAGAAAATTTTGGAAACCAAATCAATTTCAGCATCCTTTTGCTATTTCTTCCATTTGTCTTCATTGCTTTATGCTCAGGAACAAATGTCAGGGCTTCTCCTGACATGTCTTTTGATCTTTTCTTCCTTTCCTGTCTTTTTAATGACCTTTGCTTTCTTCATATTTGATGCCATCCTACAACATGCTTGGTGTTCAGTAATTAGTGTTGAATGCATCAAGTCAGTTCTTAAGATTCAAGTGAAATATCTTCAAGAAAATGTCATAATTTAGCTCTCATGGTCTTGTTTTAATTTTCTTCAGGTTCAACCCGAACTTACTGATGAGCAACTAGTAATAAGGTTCCCAAGTAGGTGCCTGGTCTTGTGCTGACTGATGATATTGAGCTTCTCTGTCATCTCTTTCCACAGATCTAGTCGATTTTATTCCTTTGTGTTCCATCTGACAAGGTGCACTTGCTCATATAGCTGCTGTTTCTTTTCTGAAGGAAGGTAATTCCAATGAATAGTGGCTGGTCTTTGAAATGCTATCATATGATTGCTGGTGTCATTTCTATCACCAAGGTTATATTTTCCAGCTACTCATCTTTCCTCTTTGCTTCCAGCTTCCACACTCCACTTCTGAGTAAATATCAATGCATTTTGGTTGCATGCTTGATTGATTTGATATTGCAGAAGTTAGTAAAAATCTTTCATTTCTTCATCTTTGGCATTAGTTGTTGCTATGTACATTTGAATAATCATTGCATTAGCTGGCCTTGTGTGTGCTGGTTGTTGTTGTTGTTCAATCCATAGTTAACATACATACAACAGAGCAAAACACTGCCTGGTCTTGTGCCATTCTCCCAACATGTCTGAACCCATGGTTTCAGCAACTGTAGTAATCCATCTCATCAGAGGTCTTCTTCTTTGACTCTCAAGTTTATCAAGATTAGTGTACCTTCCAAGGACTAGTTCAACCTAATGACCTGTCAAAAATGCAGGTGATGCATAGAAGATGCACACCAACCTGTGTTACCATGAGGTTTCAAAGGGATCAGGAATCAACATCAAAGAACATAAAGTTATACCATAGTGTGTCCACCTTCACATTGGAATTACTAAAGACGAAGTGGGTGCATAAGCAAGCGTGGTGAAGAAAGCTTATGGTGCCTGGCCATCAAAAGATAGAGCATCTGGGGACTTAAAGGCTTTAAAGTAAACAAGCTGTCATGTAGTGCAGAAGCAACAAAACCCACATGGAAGAAGCACACCAACCTGTGTGACCACGAGGTGTCAAAAGGATCAGCTATCAGGCATCAAAGAACTAAAATTTATTATTGCTAATGACGGGAAGTATAGATTGGGGATCCAAAGTCCACCTGTCGGTCATGGACTTTCCCTTACAGAGGGATCACAGAGAGGAGACGAACCAGTTAGGGTGCAGTGTGGCAATGATGAAGCACACTACTTTCCTCTAGTTCTTCAATACTTCTTCCTCCCCACTATAATGATCCCAATTCTACCTTACAAATCCAGCTAAACCAAAGGAAGTGCATTAGTAAAGATAGAAGCCAGAAACATAAGGAATCCAGGACAGATGATCCCTTCAGAACCAGTGGTGAGAGTGGCAATTCGGGGAGGGAGAGAGAAGGTAGGGTAGAAAGGGGGAACCAATTATAAGGATCTACATATAACTCCTTCCCTGGGGTACAGACAACAAGGAAGTGAGTGAAAGGAGACGTTGTACAGTGTAAGAATTACAAAGTAATAATAACTTATAAATTATGCAGGGTTCGTGAGGGAAGATGAAATGGGGAGAGGAAAAAAATAAGGGGTCGATGCCAAGGGCTTAAATAGAAAGCAAATATGAGAATGATGAAGGCAATAGATGTACAAATGTGTTTGTCACACAATAGACTTACGTATGGATTGTGATAAGAGTTGTATGAGCCCCCAATAAAATGATTTTTTAAAGGCCTGTGATGAAATCTCACCATACAGGCTATACTTCTTCCAACATAGATGTGTTTATTCTTCATGAAGTCCATAGTAAATTTGCAGCAAACCTATTGCAAAAGATCTGGCTAAAATGTCTTAAAAGCACACGTGAAGGCTGTGGCACACGTGACTACTGTCATGATCTTCATCGTTGTTGCTATTATTGTCAGATGCCACTGAATCAGTTCTGAATCATAAAGTCCCCTCTGTGCAACACATCAAACACCGCTTGGTTCTGGGCCACCCTCACCTGTGTTGTTTTGTTTGTACCCATGGTTGCAGCTCCTGTGTCAATCCACCTCTTTGAAGGTCTTCCTCTTTTTTCTGCTGTCTACTTTTCTTTGTATACATACACAGGTTTATTCTAAGCAGAGCATATTTACACGTTGTGCTTGCTAAGGTTTACTGTGACAACCTGGCTGATAAACACATGTGGAATTAATGGAGGAGCAGTTTAATTATAGGGCACAGAGAGATAAATGGTTCATGCAAGCCTCGCCCTCTCTGGTCTCTTGCTCTCTGAAAGTTGGTCCCGTGTGTGGTTGCTTTGCCAAGTTCTCAGCTGGTAGGGCTCGCTTCCTGTGTGACATCCCTGAGAAGATGCCACATGGATCTACCCAGATGTAGCCCTGGGTGCCAAAGAAGTCGCATAGAGACTCCCACCATTCCTGAGATGCTCACACCTCCACTGGATTAAATGACTTTCTACCCATGGTCTATGATCATCCTGCATTCAGAGCTACTGTGTGTGGTTTATGAATTTGAGGAGGACTTCATGGATTGGCGTTGGACATATGGGTTAATGTTGGACTTATGGGCTTGGATTGGACTGGGTTGGAATGCTTTATTAATGTACACTTACCCTTTATATAAATTTTTTTCTTATACATATATCAGTTTCTGTGGATTTGCTTCTCTAGTCTACACAGACTAATGCAAACATGTTATTGAACAGTGATTCGGATGGACACGTTCTCTCAGTAACATGTCTGAGTATCCTTTGGGTGCCTTCAAAATAAAGTCCAATTTTTAAACCTTGGCTAGTCACATTCAAAGAGGTAAGCTCAGAAGGTAATGTGGGATCCCAAAGAGTCGTTCATGGTAGATTTTCTGAAAGGACACAGAACAATCGATGGGGTTTATTTAGAAGTTTAAAGAAAGTGGGATACTGTGTTAGTGAGATAAAGGACAAAACAATGTTGTGCTGATATATATATATATATATATTTTTTTTTTTCCATCATGACAGTGCACCTGCTAGTTCTTCTCAGGTAGCAAGGCTTGTACTAGGAGAATTGTGTTGGGAAATCCTACCCTGTTCATTCCATAGCGCTAATCTTGTCCTTTCAGAATCTTTTTGTTCTCAAAACTCAAAGAATATTTAAAAGGAACATGATTTTGTGTCATTCAAGAAAGCCAAAATGGATGTATTGACATGATATAAATCGCAGAGCACTAAATTCTTAGAGGGGTTAAAAAGGTGGAAACAACCTCTTCAGAAATGTATAAACCTAGATGGGGAGATATGTGGAGAAAAAATGGCTTCACATTTTGTTGTTTTTGTCTGATAAAGTGTCTAGAGTTTTGTAGCAATACTTTTTAACTGCCATTTAAGGTTTGTCTGATTTCAAGTAGTATGATTTAACATAGTCAATAAGCTCATTGCTATTTAGGATATCAATCTTCAAGTATTACATTTCATTTTTGATTTCCAATATTCCTTGACTTGTACTTCGTATATTCCATGTTCTAAATACTGATGGATGTCTGTGGCTTTTTCTTCCCATTTTGAGTCCTACTGGGTCAGTAAGTGAAAGGCCTGCCAGCTGTACTCAAGCTGTGGGTCGTGACCACATTGGGAGTCAAACGATCCTCTCACAGGGATTGCCCAATTCATAACAGTAGCAAAATTACAGTTATGAAGTAGCAGTGAAAATAATTTTATGGTTGGGGGCATCACCACAGCATGAGGAACTGTCTGAAAGGGTCATGTGGCCTTAGGAAGCTTGAGAACCACCCTTTACTCCCTCCATATCGTGAAGGTTGACTCTGTTTTAGACAGAAGACATTAAACAAAAATGGATGGAATCCAGAGATGCTGTACCAAAAAGAATTATTTTGCATTCAGCCATTTCAGGTGAAAATATATGACCAAGAACCGACCACACTAAAAGAAGAAGTTCAAACCGCACTGAAGAAATTTGAAAAAAATAAAGTCCCAGAAATCGATGGGCCACCGATGGAGATATATCAATCACTGAATGCAATGCAGGAAGGGTTTCCTTCTCTACCAAGAAATTAGGGAGACAACTACTTGACCAAGATGCCCTCCATACCTGCCCTCCTTCCAAAGCAAGATGATTCAGCAAAAAGCAGAAGTTTTTGAACAATATGCTTAACATCACACCCAACTGAAATTCCGATGAAGACAATACAAAAATGGATGCAGCAGTCCAACAAGAAATTCAAACCGATTCTGAAGAGAAGATGGAATGAAGGATATCATTGCTGAAATCGTCAGATGCATTTTGGCTGAAGGCCGATGATTCCACAAAGATGGTTACTTGTGTTTGCATGACTATGTGACAGCATTTGATAGTGTGGGTCATAAACATTTATTAACAATAACATTGCAAACACTGGAATCACAGAGCATTTCCTTGTAATCATACAGAGGCTGCACATAGACCAAGAAGAGAACCAGGAGCGAGAATATGGCTTACATTCCGGAATGTGTGCCTTCCTTTCGTGGCATCTGTTCAATCTCTATTCTGAGCAAACAAGTTCAAGAATCTGAACTGCACGAAGGGTGTCAAGACTGGAGGAATAGCCATTGACAACCTGTGATATGTGAAGAAAGCAACCCTGCTTGCTTAAAGTGCAGATGACTTGAACCCCTTACCAAGGAGGGTCAGAGACTAGAGACATCAGTATGGATTACACCTCAACATAAAGAAATCCCAAATCCCCACGACTGCATGAAAAAGCTACATCATGATCTACTCAGAACCTCTTGACACCCTCAAGGATTTAATCTTACTTGGATACACAGTCAGCATCTATAGACATGGCAGTCGAGAAATCAAGCAGTCTATTGCATTGGGTAAATCTGCTGCCAAAAATCTCTTGAAAGTATTAAAGAGTGAAGATGACATTCTAAGGACAGCTGTGCACCTGACCAAATCAGTATTTTCGCCTCAAACGAAAATGAGAGCTGGTCAATGAATAAGAAATAAGGGTGAAGCCTTTGACTATTGACTGTACCACGGACTGCCAGAAGAATGAGCGAGTCTGGGAAGAACGACACTGAGGTTGCTGGTGAGATGCAAGGGTGGTGAGATACAAGGGTGCTGAAATGTTGCCTCGTGTACAGTTAACTTTGGACAGTTAGCCGAAGGGGCTAGTCCCTGGGAAAGGATATCATGCTTGATACCCTCAGAGAGATGTGCCAATGCAGGAGCTGTAACTATGAGCTCACACATAGCAATCACTGGGGGAATGGTGCAGGATGGGGCTGCAGGTTTCCGAGTTAGCACAGGGCCACAAGGGGTCAGAAGGTGCACATTGGCACCTGATGACAAAAACCACGGCGATCTTTAAGGAAGCAGATGGCGAGCACATCTTTTGACTTCCACATAATCCCTTCCTCAACCTGCGGTGCAACTAGAGCTGCCAAATTTCAGGGAGCAGCCAAATTCTAATCTCTGGTCTACTAGGGCGCATTCCTCTTTCTTCATACTACTAAGCAGGCCCAACGCTGTTTGATCGCATCTCCAATTCTTTGCGGTTTAAGTAACTGTGTAGCCTAGATTACAAGACAAATACACACTGTAGCCCTGGGTTTACAAAACCATCTATCATCATCTTGTCGTTGGACATGACCAGAACACTGTGCTTTGGAGAGAAATTAATCTGGTATTTAAGGGGAGAAAGGCATTTCAAAATCGGTCTGTGTGCAAAACCTTCCTTCAAATCCTGCTGTGCGGCATTTTCTACGTCGTTTGCCCCTGTTTGGCAAGCGTCAAACTTGACCTTCGAAAGGATTTCAAGGGGAGCAGCTTTCTCCTTTTCCCTTTGGCTGCTCCCACATCGCGCGCAGACTGGGGAGCAGCGCCGTGATCGGGGCTGGGAGAATAGCAAGTGCAAAAGAGGGCCGGACTGGAAAAGGGAGGCAACCGCCAGGGGTTTAGGGGAGGGGGTGTATGAAAAGGGAGGGGGGTGGAAAAGATGGAGGGGAAGGGATATCTGCATATGTATGAGGCACCCAGCACTGCCCTCTTCTCCAGCAGCTGTTGGGGCGGGGGCGGAGGGAAGAGGGGGTGGGGAGAGGAGGAAATGGGGGGGGGGGGGGGGGGGGGGGGGGGGGGGGGGGGGGGGGGGGGGGGGGGGGGGGGGGGGGGGGGGGGGGGGGGGGGGGGGGGGGG
>PVJH01000407.1:0-217994 GCA_004026705.1 Nesogale talazaci | reverse complement strand
GGACGGCGTCGGCGCAGTATGAAGCTGGGCCGCGAGGGGGCGCGGTGCCCCATCTTTGTTCTAGTTAAAGACTCCCTTTCTCTGCTCTCCCCCTCCCCCCAGCCCCCCCACACAGACAGACACGCAGAAAGTGCAGAGAAACCCTGTGATCCAGTCAACTGGCTCTGCCCCGTCTATTAAGAAAGATGAACACTCCTTTCTCGTCCATCTCCTTCATGGGAGACCACTTTTCATTTCCGATGATCACATCAATAAATATTCTTGGAGGGGAAAGGAGGCACTTGGCCAAAAGATAAGATGATGCATATGAAGTGTGTGGGTTGTGGGGAAAGACAATGCAGGCGGGCTGGAGAACAGGCACACACATGTGAATATGCATGCACATAATCACCCGGAGAACACACGTCGCGGCGGGGCAGAGACAGAGGCGACTCCTGGGAGAGGACACTGCACTCCCGGGTCCTCGCGGCTGTCACACCCCGCGCGCGCACGCCCCGACCCGGACGCCCTGTCCCCCGCAGCCACACACCCCCGGAGGACCGCGGGTGCCCGGAGAATCCGCTGGCAAGGGCAACATGGTCAGAAAAGAGGAGAAAAGACTTCAAACCGTGCATGCGCACCCCTCCCAAACGAAGTCAAGCAGAATGATTCTATTTGCATAATACTAATCTACGCAGGACGCTGACACAGGCAAAAAAAAATGGCTCCACTGGAGGCACACACCAAAGAACGCGGGTACACACACGCGCGCGCGCGTGCGTGCCCGCGAGCCAGACACACCCACAGCCCACGTCCCCCGCGCTCAGGGCCCTGTTCCAGAAAACACCTCGGGGAGGGAGGCCGCGGAGAGAACCGACCCTTTCAGCACTATTCTGAACCCAGGCCATCTAAGCACGCACGTGTGCACACGCACACACCCTTGTCGGACGACAGGGTGGGAGTTCAAAGAAATCATCCTTGCACAATGGAAAACTGAGGGCTGGAGAGTGCCAGTGGCTAAAACACTTTGAAACAACTTCAGCCTGAAGCTGACTGTGGGGGGTGGGGTGGGGGGGCCTGAAGCCTCACCCTAAGGAAAAGAAGGCATTTTCATGCACCCTCCTTTCCCTTCTTTTCTTACCGGTTTTCCCCCTCACCCCCTTTTCCATCCTATTTTAAGACCCCAAAAAGGGTGAAGAGAGAATTCCCCTGCCCCCCCCCCAAAAGAGGAACTCTTGTTTTGTTTTATGAGCGTCAGAGTTTCCAGTTAATTTCCCAGGGAGGAAGGTGCTAGGGAGCCGTCCCCTGCACAGTCTCCCTGCCAGAAGGCACCACAAAAGGCATTATTACACATTCCAAATAGCAAGGGCTGTCTATATATTTACAAATCTGTTCAAATATTTAACCTATTAACTTACTAAATATTCTCTCTCTCTCTCTCTCTCTCTCCCTCTCTCTCTCTCTCTCTCTCTCTCTCCCTGTCCCTCTTTTTTCCTCCCTCCCTTCCCCTCTCCCTCCCTCCTTTCTTCTCCCCTTTCTCTTCCCCTCTCTCCCCCTTTACCTCTTTCTAAAGGGAACAGACAGCGACCTTCCAGAAATCAAAAGTAGCCAAGAGTGCGGGGCATTCCCTGGTTCTATTGGAATACCAATTTTATTTCTAAGCATTTCATTCCTTGCTAGCCAGAAGATCGGGCTTTTTTTTTAACTGAGAAACTTTGAAGTTGTTCCTCAGCTTCTAAACTACCACTGAAAGGCATCCCTTACATCAGAGGGCTCTCCTGAGTGCTCTGCACATTGTCCCCCTCCGCCCCAAGAATGGGGAGAGTGGTGTAAAGAGGGGCTTTCACCAGAAAGCAAAGGGTTGGAGCAGTATTTCACAGCTTCAACAGGGCCAAGGGGAAGGCTCACACCTAGTGCAATAGCCACTTTGGAACGCCAGCACAGAGAGCTTCTTATTGCCCATGTCTTTCTTTATGGGGTTAATAAAGTCATTTAAGTACCACCCTCAGTTGGAAGATAGATGATGCTGGGCCTTTCACACACAGAAAGTTCGACGTGCTTGGCCCCTGAAGCTTCCAGAAACCAGGGATGTTGTCCTGGGGAACGCAGGGCGAGGCAGGGGTGGCCCTCTGCAAGCACTGCCACCGCCCAAACCCTAGAAGGCCACAATGACACCCTTTCGCACCTTGCCCTGAGCCCCCACGCCCCCACCTCCCTGTGACCGTTGGACCCAGGAAAGACATTCACTCTGGCTGGAAAGGGCCTTCTCTGTGCTATTCTGTAGTTTCTTTTGCATAAATACTGTGAATTGAAAGAAAACCTCGACGCCTGAAGAGTGGGTCTAGGAAAAGGGACTTCCTTTGGATACGTTTTTTTCTAGCTTCAAGTAATTTTATTTGTGTCTTTATTTCCTTATGCCATGGGAGGTGATTAAAAAAATAGTTTAACTTCTGCGTGTCTCTGCCCCATGTCCATCCCCTTTCAGCGGCCACCAGCTCCTTGGGTGTCCTGTCCTGAAACAGCCAGAAAACATCTTGGACAGAAGCCCTCATCCAGGGCGCTGGCGCTTAGCCAAGCTCCATGGAGTTACCCAGTTTTTAGGGATTCGAAGCTGCTGAGTCGGGATTCTCCCGAGGAGCCAAAACCTGCCGGCGGGGTCGCACTGACCTTGAATGCTGCAGTGGTTCTGGCGGGCTCAGGGCAGGCGACAGGGGCGCCCAAGGGCACCCATGCCCAATATGAAGGGGGCCAGGCGTTAAGGAGAGAGGGTCTAGAATTAGGTCGTGTAAATGCTTGGAGGAGGTTTACTAAAAACTTTCGAGAGTGCCAAATAAGACGAGGAAGTCTGGGGCCAAGAGTTTGGACCTCAAGGACCCAAGTGACCCCCGAGGAGTGACAGACAGAGCCTTCCCTCAAATGCCATCTAGCCCAGGCATGCGCTTGAGGTCAAGACTCTCTTTCCGACCCCAGAGCCCCAACCCCTTTGGAAACATGCGGTCCGTTTTAGGGTTTTCTAGCTTTTCCTGACGGCCAACGATACTCCCCTTGAGACGTGATCTAAGTCTGCCAAAGAAGGACGGCTGCTTGTCATGCGTCGTTCGTCTCACGTAATGTGTGCCACCCAATTAGAAGCAATTTAGGCAATCAAGGCTGTTATGAGCGTAGGGGGGTTAAAAATAGGTTTTCTATCGCCTCAGAGCCCTAATTCGGAAGAAAATCTAAAATTACATAGGTATCCTTTCTTTCTGTAAAATAAGTATGTAATCGCTCTTTTTTGCCGGGCGGTTTTTTGCCGGGCGGTTCCTGATGGGACTCCATCCCGCAGAGAAGCGCAGGGGAAAGCGCTGATGCCAGGAACTAGGAGAGACAGTCGGAGATCAAAAGGGAGGCTGGGGTGGGACTAGCGCTAGCTCTTCCTGGCTTTTGGGGGTGATAGCACCCCACCCCACCTCAGGAAGTAGTCAGAATTCCCTGGAAGAAAGGTCGGGTGGGGTAAAGGGGGGAGCCAAGAGTAATGTCTAGAGATAAAGGGATCCCGTTTCTGTGGCCACAGGGATCTGGGGTTCATAGGTGTAGGACTGGGGCTGAGTGGCTTTTGGACCCTAAAGATAAGTCATGACAGTTGCTGGCCCGAGTCCCTTTGGGAGATGAAGGATTCAGGGATTGAGCAAAGTGGGGGAAAGGATTAAAAACAAGCAGGAGCATATATCCGATGGAACGGAAAACCAAACAAAAATCTGCACAACAAATCAAAAGGTAAATGCCTAGAAAGAGCGCTTGAGAATGCGGAGCCTATGTCGCCTTAGGGTGCCACCAGCCCAAGGAGGCTGGCGAAGCAAGGGAGGTGGGACGAATGGGCGGCACGGGCCTGACATCCCTCTTCCCACCCAGTCTGGCCCTCTCAGCAATACTATCCTGGAGAAGTAGCTCTCAGGAGAGAACTGACGGAACCCACTTGGAAATGGACCAGAGCAAACTTCCCAAGAGGAGTCAACCCCTGCGCTTCCTGCATACCGACCCATTTAATCCCCATGACCATTGTGCCCAAGACAAACTCCTAGAATCTCCGAGCTGAAAACTTTTGGGTGGCAGGGTGGGGGCGGGTCGCGGAGAGGGAGAGGTTACACTGAGCCAGGCTCTGGGCCTAGGGTGGTACAGTTGCCTGCCCCCCAGCTCCACTAGTGGACTCCAGCTTCCCTAAGGGTACCAACTGTCTCCACAGTGGTAATTAATCATCTGACACAAACGCCCCTTTAAAATCCAGTCTTCTGAGGACAGTTAAGGTCAAAACAACATTTCCTTCCAAAACCTTCTGGGACTCCAGAGTGAGAACAGGAGAACAATTCTCAGCTGAGCACAGTCTCAAAGAAGAGAGGGCAAGCTGGGGCTTCTCTGTGAGTCAGCTGCCAACTGGAATGAAGCAAAGGCTTCAACCCTCCAAGTACTACCTAGCAGAAGGTCTTCCGACAGAATTGCAGTGATAGTGCAGTATTAAGGTCTTCATAATAGTGCCTAGTTTATTCCCTGGGTTTTGTATTGGATGCAGGCACTAAAACCATACGAATCTTACAGCAAATGTATAGGTTTGACCATTCACAAAGTATTTCTATTTTCAAATCATCTTCCTTTGGAAATTTCTTCTTGCGTTTCAATCTTCATAAAAGCCATTTGCTTTCCACTTTTTGGGAAAAAAATATACTGTGTGATAACACACGAAAGTTAGATAGTGACATTTAAAAATATCTAGGTATTATGAATATTTTTGCTAATGAGACTGTCTGAATCAATACATACAAATACAAATGTTACTGAGTTTAACTCCTCACTTGACTACATAATGTCCGAGATGTTGTGAGTAGAAATCAAACTATATATTGTTGACAAATATTACAGCCTTAAAGTTTGATTTATGTTTTCATTCTGCTCATTCCAAAAAGCAGCCCTAAAGTTTTGTACACATTTGCACATGTACATGCATGCATTTATGACCTGATTAGTAAGTCTTTGCTGCTCAGTGGATCTCAGCTTTCTTAATTTCAGATATTAAACTAGATAAAAGTTTAGGATATTATGAAATACTGAATGTAGTAAATCTTTTGCCTACAAGATAATATCAAAATTTATTAACTCCAGCATATTATGTTACTATTGATATTGTTACTTTTAATTATCAACCCCATCACCCCTAAAATTCTAAAAGCTCATGTACAAAGAATTATAAAGAACTGAGTATCATTAGATGGAGATTTGGTAAGTTATACACATTGGGCCACTAATGACAAGGTCATCAGTTGAAAACCACCAGCTGCTCCTTAGAAAAAAACAAGGTTTTCTGCTCCCATAAAGATTTAGTCTTGGAAACCCACAAGGTAGTTCTCCTCTTCCCCACAGAGTCACTGGCAGGCAGAATTTGGGGCAGCAAATTTGAGTTCTGAGTCTTTCTCTAAATAGTTCGTAAGTATATTTGGTGGAACATAGTTTACTTATAAAAAACTGCCACGGAGTCAATACAGGCTCATAGTGACCCCCTGGGGGTTCCTGAGATGGGAATTGTCCCCAGGAGTAGAAAGCCCAGTTTTTCTCCTGAGGAGCTGCTGGTGCTTTCAAACTGCTAGCCATGCAGAACACAGCCCACTGTACCACCACGCCCAGAGAATAGTGAAGTGAGCTTCAAAGATGCATCTAGTCCTGAGACTCCATTAAGTTTGGAATTCTATAAAGAGCTCGTGAGTGTTTCAATGTCTCTCAAATCCAACATCAAACCCTATAAGCCTTTCATGTGGCAGAAATCTATTCCACAAGTTTCATTTCTTTCTTATTTTGAGGCGCAATATAAACTATTTCTTCTTCTCTGGTTGAAATGGTTGGTTCTCAAAGCTATTTACAGGCACAAATTGTTCGGTGAACTTCCCCAGTAGCTGTAGGAAATAAAACTCCTGGAAATGGTGTGATCTGTAAGAATTTTAAGTCCCCAAAACAAACTATTGAAGTTGATGAATTAATAACCTTTGATTATTTTATAACCTTTTTTGGAATACACCTGGATTTTCAACAGTTTTGTTTTGTTTTGTTTCATTTTTTATTAAAAATCATTTTATTGTGGGCTCGTACATCGTTTTTCACAATACATAAATAAACATACTGTGCCAAGCACTTTCACATGTCCAATACTGTTGTTCTCCAATCATCCGCCTTTTTCCTTGAGCAGCTGGTATCAGCTTTTCCATCCCTTCCCCTCTTCCCCTGCTCTCTCCTCCCCACCAACCCTCAATACATTATTTTGGTTCTGTCACATCTTACACTGCCCGACCTCTCCCCCAGTCCACTCCTATGATGCCCATCCTTCAAATAGGAGCTTATGTGTATATTCTTGCAGTTGGCTCCATCTCTCTACCCCACCTTCTCTCCACCCTTCCAGCAGCTCCAATCTAACCACTGGCCGGAAGGGGCTCATCCATCTTGGTTTCCCCATATCTCCAGCTCCCCGCTCTACTAGTGTATCCTCTCCAGTCCATCTGGATTTGTAAGGTAGAGTTGGGACCATGATGGCTGGGGGTCGGGGAGGAAGACTTCAGGAACTAGAGGAAACTTGTATGCATCATCACTGCTCTGTTGTCCCTTGACTGGTCTGTCTCCTCCCCTTGACTCCCCTGTAAAGTGGTGACCAGTTACATGCCAGTGGGCCTTAGTACCCCATCCTGCTCTCCCCCTGATTCGTGATGACTTGGTTCTTATTCTTTGATGCTCGACACCTGCTCCCTTTGGCCCTCTTGATCACACAGGCTGGTGTGTGGGCCTTGCTGTGTCTGGGCTGAATGGTGACTAGATTATCCTCCAGTCTTTGAGACCCCAGACAATCGTTTTGTAGGTGGGCACCATTGTTTCCTCTACTCTGCTTGCATCTGTATCTATTTGTCTTCAGCGATCATATCAGGAGTCAATTGGTCCATTGATTTTGACCTTTGTTCTTTGATGCCTGATATCTGATTGTTTCAGCATCTCATGATCACGCAGGCAGGTGAGCTTCTTTTCTGGTGGGTCTTGTTGCTCCTGAACTTGATGGCTGCTCGCTTATGCTTGAGCCTTTAAGACCCCCGATGTTATATCTTTTGATAGCTGGGCATAGTCAGCCTTCTTCACCACTCTTGGTCATGCTCCCACATGTCCTCAGTGGGCACCTTGGGGATGTGTGCACACAGTGATATGTGTGGTTTTTTCCCCCCATTTGATGACTATTGCCTAGACCTTACAACCACCTTGTGGCCACACTGGCTGTTTTGCTTCTGTGTGGGTGTGGTTTCTTCTCAGCTAAGTGGTCCATTGTTCATCTTCGGGCTTTTAAGAACCCAGATGATATATCCTTTGATAGCTGGGCACCATCACCTTTCTTCACCACATTTGCTTACGCATCCAGTTTATTTCTGTGACTGTGTTGGGCCAGTGAGCTTTGTGGAATACCAGCTTCATACAACAAAGTGTTTTTGCATTGAGGGTGCGCTGGATGTGGGTCCAAGGTCTACTTGTTACCCTAGTATTTGACCAAAAATATGTTCTTAAATTTATTCCCTCCTTATAATAGATAATTGTATCTATGTAAGAACATGCCTGTGTTTAGACCTCTGCATGTGCCCTTTGCCTTCTTGCTCTTTCCTCCATTTCCTTCCATCTCCCTCCTGTCCCACCATCATGCTCCCCCTCCACTGACGTTTCAGCGCTTCCTCACAGATCCATTGCCCTTGCTTATTCCTGACCAGCGCCCCCGCTCCCTTCCATCGATTCCAGACCGCTTGTTGCTCCCTCCACCCGCCCAGGCCATGTTTTGTCCACGCCCCTTTCTCCTCCCCTCTCCTGTGCCCCCCAGGAATCACCAGATCTGTCATTCTTTACTCCGTTCTCTCTGACCAGGAGGACCCCCTTCTTGGTTTGGTTCGTTTTGGGGTTTGGGTTTTTTTTGGGGGGGGAGGAGGTGTCAGTCCGCACTGCTTCCCCACCATATGACATCCCAAGTGCCCTGTGTCGCTGTCTGCTTCAGTAGGGAGCCAGTGTGTCCCGTCCTATTGTTCTTTGCCCAGCCCCTTCTGTGGCGCAATGGGTCCCCAGAGGGGTGTAGTCCTCTGAGCATCATGTGTCGGCATGGGGACTGGACCAGCTCTCTTCCTCTTCCTCCCTTCTTGTCTTTGTCCCTGTGGGTGTGGGATGCTGGCCCCTCCCCCAACCTGTCCTCTGCCACGCTCACTTCTAGGGATGGGGTCCATCTGACTCTGGTTGCATCCAGCTCTGTAGCTCTCTTTTCTTGCATCCTTTCGTGCATCCACGCTGTCCTCAAGGTTGGGTGCTTCGTGGTAGGAACTGCTTGCCCATTCTGGTTTCTGTGGAGACAAGACTACTCCCCCCACTGGGTGGGTTAGTGCCCCACTGCCTCGGTTATCCTTTCACTTTTGAACTCCCTTTTATCTCCTTACCCCCTCCACCCCTTCATCCTTCTCCCATTACTGTGTTGCACCCAACGTGTACCTCCCTGGGTTTGGTCCTCCCTCCTCCCCTTACCCTATATCTTGGACCACCTGTTATGGTTTAGAAGTCTTCTCTTTTATACTCAACATACTGTTTCTACTTACCTGAGGGGGTTCATGCAGTATTTATCCTTTTGTGATTGACTAGCTTCGCTTAGCATAATTCCCTCCAGTTCTTCCCACACAGAGATGTGTTTCATGTGTTCGTCAGAGCTTTTGAGTGAGGCATAGTACTCCATTGTGTGTATGTGCCAGAGTTTGTTGATCCATTCATCTACTGATGGAAATTTATATTGCTTCCAACTCTTTGCAACTGTAAATTGTGCTGCAATAAACATTGGCATGCATACCACTGGCTGTGGTTTATTTCTTGTCTTTTCTGGGTATATACCCAATAGTGGGATAGCTGGATCATAGGGTAACTCAACTTCCATTTCCATTAAGTATCACCAGACTGCTTTCCATAATGGCTGTACTTATCTACATGACCACCAGCAATGCAGAAGTGTTCCTATTTCACCACATCCCCTCCAACATTTGTTGCACTCTGATTTTCTGATCTGGGTTAGCCTCAAGGGTGTTAACAGTTTTAAGTTCACTAGCATAGGAGTCTTATAGGCATGTATCTGCATATGTGTACTAAACTTTAGAACTGCTTTATGAAACCAAGAGCGGGTCACCGTGAGTCAGCATTGACTGGGTGGCAGTGAGTTGTTGGTGGTTGTTTTTCTTTTTTAATGAGTAATTTAGGTTCCACAAAATATACTCTCTAGCTATTCAGAGGAAACTCAAAAGGCAAGCTCACTGCCAGAGAGTCCAGTCTGTCTCCTAGTGCCCCTGTAGGGCAGAACAGAATGACCCTGTGGATGTCCAAGAGTGTGAATCTTTATGGGCCTAGAAAGCCTTATCTTTCTCCTAAGAAGCAGCTGGAGGCTTTGATAAGAACCTACAACTGTACAGAGAAGAGTCTCTCTGACCATGCATGTCCCTTGGGTTTTCTTTTTCCTCTGTAACAGAGACTTTTTTTCTTAATTCTGCTCCCTGCACCCATAGTCCATCTACATTCCCAGTTCCTAAAACCCACACAGGCCCCTTATTCTTGGTTAACACTCATTAATTTCGTCTGAGTAACATTTTCAGTAATCACTACAATGGTGGCTACAACAATCAACTCATGCTTAGTTTTTTGGTGGTTTTTTGTTTGGTTTTCAGTTCAGTCACAAGATGAAAATTTCAAGCCTTCCATTGGACATATCAGTGACTGCACAAAGCACAAGCAGATCAACTGTAGGTGCTCCGTCTTCTGAATGAGTTTGGGTTATGTTTGTAATTGGACCATGGAATTAAGTGATTAAACTGTGCTAGCACACAGCACTTTTATCAAGCCCTTTTCTATCCAAACCAGCACAAGGATAGTCAAGCCCTGGCCCACAAAGTCTCCAAGGAAAATGGGGAATTATTCTGAAAATCTTATTTGCAATTAAAGCACTGGAATTTTTTTCCCCACCGCAAAATAACCATTTTTGAAACTTTACCCTTTTTTCGCTTTTTAAATTTCAATAAGCTGCTTAAGATCCTCTTGCATTCATTGACTGGATTTGGGGCACCATTCTGCTACACTGGTCCACACCATTTAATTGTTAAATGTTAGGAGATTACAGGAGATTTAAAAGAGGCACATTCAGAATTCAAGACACCATTATTTTAATTCCCACCACAGCTAGTATTCATACAAGATAGAAGGCCCAATACCAAGGTGGGTGCCATAATTTGACAGTCTTTTTGTGCTCATGCTTCGAACAGAGATATGTGTCTTTGCCTTATTCCGACCGGGATACCTGGTACAGGTCTGAGCGAGGGTCTCAACAAAAGAATGATCAGATGAGTCAATGTGCAGGTGCCAATGTTGCTGATTTTTGTGCTCACGGGAAATGTGGGAGCCTTTTAATAATTACCAGCGATGGTTCCTATGTTATAAGTGCACTCACATGAAGAATAACGAATGAACACAGTAAAAGACTAAATGCATACCAAAGATCTGGAATGATTGTGAAACAGTCCATTGTCATAAAATTATTTTTTAAAGGTTTCCAGCATAGAATGGGGTGTAGGGGGTGGGGGCAAGGGTAAGAGGGAGAGGTGGGGCAGGTGACCAAACTAAATTGGGAAAATCAGTAGATTACCCTGGCAGGTACTCATCTTGCTGCCGTACATGGATGATCTTGTCTAATCCCCAAGAAAGCTCTCAGAGACATGATTGCTTCACAGGTGAGAAGACCATGAAATAGAGAGGAGAATTCACTGTTCAGTATCATGTGCTTGGTCTGTGGTGGATCCAAAATTTAAAGAGGCAGTCTGATTCCAAAGACAGAGCTCTGTGCCATTTAGATGGTACCGGACACTAAACAGCTCTTAAATACTTCCTTATGTAATTTATTGAAATAAGTCTTAAAACAACTGCATTTATTAGATATTCTTAAAATTTGCATAGGTCTTAAAAAATCTGATGATAGTGTTCTAAAATTCATTTTGGAGGTAATTGCACGTCTTTTTTGGGGGGGGGGCAATCACTGCCCTCTCTTGGTGGGAGTAGGAGACCCAGCCTTTGCTCCTGTGGAGGTGCTGGTGGAATTGAACTTCTATCCCAGTGGGCTGCAGTCCCGCGCACAACCACTACGCCACCGGGGCTCATCTTGCACATCTTTAAATATACATTTAAAACCATTCAATTACATAATAGGTTAATTATGTCATTTTTTTGTTATTAGATGCCATCGAGTCAGTTTTGACTCATAGTCACTCTTTCTATGCACCACAGAATGAAACATTCCCAGTATTCCTTCATCTTCACAATAGAACTGCATTTTTTGGACCATAGACACACTTTTTCATCCCCAAAAGTCGGGGGAAAATGAGGATGCATCCTTTGTTTGGAAGGTGTGGTATCCCAGAATATTTTCATATACTGGTACTATTTGGTTCATAATATTTTTTTCTTGTTTTCCTGCTCTAAAAACTGGGTGTGTCTTATGGTCAGGTGTGTCCTATGATCCAAAAATACAGTATTTATATTCAAGGCCAACATTGCAGCCACTGCGTCAATCCTCTTTCCATACACCTCTATTTTACCAAACTTGTTACCCTTCTCGAGGAATTAGCCTCTCCAGACCACATGTCCAAAGCACTTGAGACAAACCCTGCTATCCTCATTTCTAAGGGACATTCAGCATTTTTCCCACAGATTTTTTTTGTCCATGGTACTTTCATGTACATTCTTCACCACTGTGTCAGTCCATCTGTCAAGGGTCTTCCTCTTTTTCACTGCTCCTCTATTTAACCAAGCATGGTATCTTTTTCCAGGGACTCATCTCTTGTTCAAAGGACCTGTGGCAATTACATAAACTCCTGTATGGAGTGAAGAGGTGGAATTTAGCCTGTCAATCAAGCCATAGCCAATGTCTGGGCATGGCCTTCTCCTGAGGATTCTGGAAACTCCTGTCTTCCTCCCTGGAAGCAGCACACACTCTCACTGCTTCACCTTCTGTTGACAAGCCACACGAAGCTATACCAATGGCAGCCAAGTCCTGGAGCGCCACATGGAGAGTTGGGTCAGTACTGAGGTGCTTCCACAAGACTTTTCACCCACTAACCGCTGATCTCCCTGATTTCTGCATTATTGCATGTGCTGCGTGAGTCTGTAGAAGAATTTATGCATCAGTGTCAGATATATAGGCAAATATTGGACTTATGGGCTAACATAGAATTTACAGACTTGATCTGGACCAGAGTGGGATATTTCCTCAATGTGCAATTACTCTTGGTTATAACGCTCTCTCTTACACACATGAGTGACCATGATTTGTTGCTCTAGTCAACCCAAACTAACCAGTACTTAAGACAAATTCTTGCAAACCTCACTTCTAAAGAGTATCTAACTGTGCTTCTTCAAAGAAAGACTTGTTTGTTCTTTGTAGTGTTTTCAATACTCTTCACTAGCACAAAAATGCATCAATTTTTCATAGTCATTTTTATTCATTGCCCAGCTTTTAAATGCATACGAGGTGATTGAAAATACCAAGGCTTGTGTCAGGTGCATACTGATCCTCAAAGTGACATCCTTGTTCATCAACACTTATATTTCATTTGACTCTTTTTTAGTAATGTTAATGGCCTATCCTCAACATGCTGCATAATTTAATAATTCAACCATATTAAGAAAAGTTGTGTAATCATCACCACAACCAATTTCAGAATGTTTTCTTCTCATCTTCATTGTTGTGAGCATCTCATTGCCCTCCGTCTTCCCCGAGTTCATATACAGAAAAACATACAAAACACAGTTATAGAAGCAAAAGAGCCACAAAAGAATTTTTTTAATTGAAGTTTCCATGAACATTATCTGAGGATCCAAGGAAGATGAAGTGTTCGACCTTTTCTGTGGTTATCATGGTGCAATCTGTTTGTCCACTTGTGGGGATTTGCGTTTTCTTTGCATTGAGTCACAAACTGTGCTGACATCCTCAATCTTCGTCAGCAACTGCTTGAAGTCCTCCTCATTGCACCAAGCAAGGCTGCATCATCTGTATACTGAAGGTTATTAATAAGCATTCCTCAAATTGACTAAGTCTGGGGACATGAGACAACTCTGCTACACACCCTTCCTGGTTTTAAACCACACAGGAATCCAATGCTTTGTTCTAGTGATTGCCTTTTAGTCCATGTGTAGGTTCTGCATGAGCTTACTACAGTGTTTGGTAATTTTCAATCTTTTCTATGCTATCCATAGTTTGCTATGGTCCACACAATCAAAAGCCTTTGTTCGTTTAGTCAGCACAAATTAAACATCAGATAATACTATATTGGATGCAGATGACAGAATTGAATTGTATACTACCTGATACCTTAGGCAGTATTGACTATATTTTTAATATTGTAATGCTGCTATTTCATTAGATTACTCTCCTCTAGCTGCTTCAACAACAATAAAAAAATTATAATGTAATATGCTAAGACCTAGAGTTAAAAAACCAAAAGAGAAGAATGCACTCAGCATGTCTTAAACTGAAAGTGTCCAAGAGAATATTCAAGACTTGAGTTGAAATGTTTGAGGATTCAATGGAAAAAACATTGAATGATGTGTGAGGCATCAAAAGAAAGAATACATAGTCACTGTACCAATAAGAACAAGGCAAGATTCAACTATTTTTTTTAAAAAAAGCATATGATCCAGTCAGTGGTAGGTACTAAAGGGAGAAGTTCAAGTTGAACTGACAGCATTAACCAAAAACAACGCTCAAAGAATGAATAGAATGTCAAATGAAATGTTTTAACAAGCTGACAAAAACAATGTATGCCAAGAAGTTGGGGGAATATGGCTCCTACTTGACTAAGTTGCTCTATGTGCACTCATTCCAAAGAAAGGTGACTCAACATAGTACATAACTTGTAGAACAATGTCATTAGTAACACTGCAAGGGAAATTTTGCTGAAGATCCTCCACTAACAGTTGCAGCAGTACATTGAGAGGGAACTGTCAGAGATTCAGGCTAGATTCAGAAAGAGACGTGAAACAAAAGACATCATTCCTGATGTCAAATGGATCTGGGCTGGAAGTAGGGAATATCAGAAAGATGCTGTGACTTACTAATTATGCAAAGACTTTCAACTGTGTGGATTATAACCTAAGGATAGCCTTGAGAAGAATGAGAATTCCAGAATACTTCATTGTTCTCTTGCAGGACTTGTACATAGATCAAGCAACAGTTGGGCAACAGCACAAAAGAACACTGCATAATTTAAAATCAGAATAGAAGTGTATCATGGTTGTATTTCCTCACCGTACTTATTCAATCTGTCTACTGAGCAAATAATCTGACTTATCTGAAGAAAAGTGTGGGTGGCATCAGAGTTGGAGAAAGACTTATTGACAACCTGTGATATACAGGTGACACAACCTTGCTTCCTGAAAGGGAGAGAGACTTGAAACACTTGCTGAAGATCAAGGATTACAATGTTTAAAGAAAGCTCAAATCCCTTCAGCTGGATCACTGGATAACTTCACTAGCAAGGCAAGAACTTTTGAATCCACAATCAATGTTCAAGGAAATGGCAGTCAAACGAAAATGTTTAGAAAATAATGATAGAAACATATGTACAAATATGCTCAATACAATTGATGTTTGGATTGCTATAAGAGTTGTAAGCGCCTCCAATAAAATGATTTTTTAAAAAATCAAACGACTCCTTACACTGTGCAAATCTGCTGCACGAGACCTTCAGCAAGGCAGTTGACTCTTAATGTGGGCCTGATCAAGCCATTGTATTTTCAATTGCTTCTAAACATGTGAATATTGATTGAATAAAAACAAAACAAAAAAAAAAACAAAGAAAACTGGCCCCCTTTGAACTGTGATGCTGGTGAAAATATTGAAAGTCCCACAGGCTGCCAAAAGAACAAACAAATCTGCCTTGGAAGAAGTACAGCCAGAATGATCTTAAAGGCAAGGATGACAGGACTTTGTTCAGCGTACCCGGGAGAGATCAGTCCCTGGAGAAGCAGATCATGTTTGACAAACTACAGGGGCAGCAAAAAGGAGGACGTTCTCTGGTGGGTGGGCACAGTGGGTGTAGCAATGGGCTCCGAGGGCCCCAGATGCAGAAGTGTCTTGTTCTGCGCTTCACAGCGTCGCTATGACTTGGGACCAACTCAATGAACCCTAACCAAAACAAGCTGCTTTAACTAGATATTGTGTCTCTCGCTCTTAATATGAAACCACACAGTTATGTTCTTTCACAGATAAGCTTATAGGCCCTTCTCTCCCGCCTCAACGTACAGTCTTAGAGGTGTTAAGGACCTTTCATCTGAAACGCAAAACCAAACGCACTGCCGAAGTCAGTTCGGACTCGTAGCAATCCGACCAGACAGGTGAGAGCTGCCTCCCCCCACCCCCCGGTGGCTTTCTGAGACTGTGACTTTGAACTAGAGTAGGACGCCTCCTCTTACTCCGAGGAGCTGCTGGGGGTTTCCAACAGCTGATCTTGCAGTAAGCAGCCAAAGCACAACTTGCTAGACCACCAAGGCTCCTTCTGATCTGGAAAAGGACTCTACTATGAAGGAGACCAGCACAAGGGCATGAGAGAGCTTTCGAAAGAAAGCAGACGGCCTTTAAAAGTTGGCCATTAATTTTCCTGCAAGTATCTCCATAACTTTCATTATTTAACATTCAAAATTTGTATCAAAGGGAAGCATGTGACTTTAAAACAGTATAGAATGACTTGCATTGACAAGAGGGAGTCTCCAAACTTTCTCCACCTCCATCATATTCTCTCATAAAGAATGACTTCAAATATGCTTAACTGTTCCTGATTTTTTTTCAGATCATTACCACTGTACTAGTAGCAATACTTTTTTTGTCATCACTGCCCTCTGGGGGTGGGAGTAGGAGGCCCAGCCTTTGCTCCTGTGGAGGCGCTGCTGGAATTGAACCTCCATTCCAGCGGGTCGCAGTCTCGCGCACAACCACTACGCCACCGGGGCTCAGCCCAGTCGCAATATTTTTTTTTCAGTCGCAATATTTTTATATGCTAATTTTTTGTTTATTAATTTTCACACTGTATCATATAACCCATATTATGAGGGAAAGACATAGTTTATTTATATCACTTTCTATAGCTTTTACCATTGTTATATAACTACCTTCCGCTTATTCATTGTTTCCCTTTTTAACTTTTAAATACTGCATCTATTTTTCAATTCCTCAGGCACAGAAAATCTCTCTTGATTGGACACTTTAAACTCTCCTTCTATTTGTCACCACCCAAATATTCATCCTTGTGCTTTGTGTCTAACTTATCAAAATTTATGCTATTACTTTGTTTTTTGTAGCTGTTAATTGTCATAAAGTAAAAAACCACACATTTGCCAAGTCAGGAACATTTGTAATGTGTACAGTCCAGTGTAACCAATTATGTGAATCATGTTGTTTCACTATAAAATTTATCTATAAAATCAAGTCTTGCTTTTTTGATACTATGGACATTTATTTCACAGCCATAATTCATTTCATTTAATACAGCGTTTTCTTTTTCCTGCAGTTTTCTTTGACTTTTCTTTTTAAATTTTCTCTTGCCTTGTGTTTGTTAACTTGATAGGTTTTTAAGATTCTCAAGAATATAATATCTTTGAAATCTATTCCTTATGTAATTATCCTGGACCAAGAGCTATATTCTTTTTTGTTTGTTTATTTTGGTTTTGCTTTTATTTTCTGGGGGGGCATCACTGCCCACTGGTGGGAGCAGGAGGCTCAGCCTTGCTTCTGGAGAGCTGCTCCTGGATTTGAACTGCCAACCCAGTGGGCTGCAGTCCTGCACACAACCACTATGCCACTGGGGTTCAGCGAGCTATATTATTAATTGTTCTAATCACAGGTGTTTGTCCGCTAAGCTGCCTGTGTAATAGACAGCCTTGCATTTCCTTCCTGGGTTTTGGCAAATGCTTCTTTTATGGGATCCATGTTTTGATTATATCCTCCAACCTTCCTTAATTTTATGAAAGTAATCCCCTGAGTTTGAGCACATAGTTGACAATTTTTTTTAGCTCTTTCTAGTCTAAATATGCCTATAAACTTTGATAATTTGGCTTCATCTAGAAGCTCATGTAGAGGTTCAAAGCATTTTCCTTGCAGAAATTAAAGACGTTGATCTTACTATATGCTATGATTACTAATGAGAAAATCGATACAGTCTGATCCTCATTCATATAGAAGACCAGATTTTCTTATCTTCTGGAAAATATTAAGGACTTCCCTTTATCTTTAGTGTTCTGCAGCCTTAAATAACATGTCTGACAGAGTCTGCATGTGTTCATTATTTTGAGCATTCAATGGCTACTTCATGCCCGTAAGTTAATTTGTGCTCTTCAATTCTAAGAAAAACCCTGGTATTTTGTCTACATTCTCTCTTGCGTTGGCTTTTATATATCTCTCTGAAATTCCTATTTATTAGAATTTGGCCCCCAATATGGATTCTCTTTCTTGCATTTCCTCTATAGCTCCTATTTTTCCATTTATTTTATTGGAGTGTTTTTTTTATCTATATGGTACAGCCATTCAATTAATTATTTTAGATTCATAATCATATATCTTATCGCCAAAATCATTTCCTTGATCTATAATCATTTCCTTCGCATAGCATCCCATGCTGAAATAGCATCCTGTTCTTGCTTAACTGATGCCGGAGGTTGCCTATTCTCTTTGGGATATAAATTAAAGCTCATCTTTTATTCCTGAATTCTTTCACCTTTCTGCCATTGTTTGCCTGTCTTGCTGTTTCTTTGACTGTCACTGGTTTTCTTAGTCTTTCATTCTTTTCCATTTCATTAGCTTTCCTCAAATAATGTTTCCTTCTTCAATTCTGTTTCCAGCTATAAGAGACTAAAATGGGTAACAGGTAGCTCTCTGAACATGAGTGGGGTTTTCGTTTACTGAAAGGCTTCAATGAATCAATGAGATGGGAAAAATCTGACCATTTTAATGAGGGACACATAGATGTTTCAATTCAGAGGTCTTTCTTCTGGGGTGTCAGTAGGCAGACAAGCTTCCCCAACCACATTTGGGTCGCTTCTCTAGAGATATACCCTCTATTATATACACCTGGGAAGTAGGTGCCATCGACTTACTCTACATAGTGGGATGAGGTCTTAGTGATTTTTCAGTTCTCCATATCACTATCCTTATTTTATCTGTATGCTGAGCAAATAACCTGGGACGTGGATTGTACAAAGAAAAATGAAACATGTACAAAGAAAAATTGTACAAAGATTGTACAAAGAAAAATGTACTGGAGGAGACTGTAACAAATCAGATCTGCAGAAGACACAACCTTGCTTGCTGAAAGTGAAGAAGACTTAAAGCACTTACTGATTAAGATCAAATAATAAAGGTTTTGATATGGATTATAATTCAATGTAAAGAAAACAAAAACCCTCACCACTGAACCAATCGGTAGCATCTTGATAAACAGAGAAAATATTGAAATTGTCAAAGATTTTATTTTGCTTGGTTCCACAATTAATGTTCATGGCAACAGCAATTGAGAAATCAAATAAACATAGGTGCAACTACATATGCAAACATATTAATTCATTAAAATAAAGGTATTGGCCTATGTATATATATTTTTATGGTAATACACTGAGGAAGTGAACAGACTCTTGGCCCTACTCAAGCCCTGCTTCTACACAAGAACACTTTGTTCTAACAATCTGGCATTCTATGATGTGCACCCTCCTGACAAGATAGCTGAAGACAAAATGGGTGCATAAGCAAATGTGGTGAAAAAAGTTGAGGGTACCTGGCTATCAAAAGACATAGCATCTGGTACCCAAAGGCCCCAAAACAACAACAACAACAAAAATTGTCGAGAATGAGAGGGGTCAGAGCAGAGTCTCAAAACTTATCTGTAACAATAGAACATCCCCTCACAGAAGGGGCACAAGAAAGGGATGAATCAACCAGGGTGCAGATAGCGCCAATAAAACACATACTATTCCACTGGTTCTTTGAGGCTTCCTCACCTGTCACCATCATGACCCCAGTCCTGCCTTTCAGTTCTGGCTAGACCGAAGCATGTACACTGCTACAAATAAGAGCCCATGGCACATGGAACCCAGGTCAGATAACAGAACTCAGAGACAGAAATGGGAGTAGCATTCCCACGAGGGTGGAGGGAGGCGAGGGAAGAAAGGAGGAAGGGGGAACTGATTACAATGATCCACACATTAGCAGCCCAGGGATGAACAACAGAAATGTAGGTGAAGGGAGACAGCAGTCGGTATAAGATATGAAAATTGCAATTTATAATTCATCAAGGGGTTATGGAAGAGCCGTGGGGAGCTGATACCAAGGATGCAAATTGAATGTGTTTAGAAAGTGATGATGGCAACATATATTCAAATATGCATAATACAACTGATGTATAGATTGTTAGAAGACCTTTAGGAGCCTCCACTAAAATATTAGGGAAAAAAAGAAATCAAGTAAGACACTAAATTGGGCCTACCTGCTGCTCATTGCTGCCGTTAGGTGGCACCTGTCAGTTCCAACTCATCGTGCCTGTCTCTGCAATAGCATGAAACACTGCCCTGACCTGCAAAGTCCTCACGTTGTTATGTCAGAACCCATCGCTGCAGCCCCTACTTCGATCCAGCTCATCGTGGGTCTTCCTCCTTTTCTTTGCTCACCCTCTACCTTACCAAGCATGATGCCCTTTACCAAACTGCTGCACAAGACTTCCTTAAAGTGTTAGAGAACAGAAATGTAGTTTTGAAAACCAAAACATGCCTAACCCAGGCTTTGGCATTTTCAATTGCCTCCTATGCGGGTGAAGGCTGAACAGTGGATGACCAAGGCCCACCAGCAAGCACGAGTGCATTTCAATTGCTGTTTTTCCAGAGAATATTGACAGTGCCATGGACTGTCAGGGGAATAAACACATCTACCTCAGAAGAAGTACAGCTAGAATGCTCCTTAGAAGCAAGAATGGGACACACTTTTAATATGTTATGAGCAGAGACTAGTTCTTGGAAAAAGGACATCATGCTTGGTCAAGTAGAGGTTTAGCACTAACACAAAAGAACCTCTGATTCGACACAGAGGCTACAGCAGTGGACTCCAAGATATGTGTGGGAAGAGGGCGCGTCTGAGCGTTTTGTTCTATTGTACAGAGCATCAAGAGGAGTCAGAGCTGAGCCTACCACATTGAACAGTAGGAGCAGATTAGTGGAAACCCACGTGACCAACTGATAACTTCTAGCCACCTGGTCATTTTAAATGTCAGACTGTGCCTTATTGAAGGAACAAGTTACAAGTTGGGCTACTAAATGGTCTTTATGAGTCAGAAGTGACTCCATGTTAGTGATTTGAAATTGTATGTGTTTTTCAATTTCACACCAGGATGCGGTTTCTGCGACTGTAAAACGTGAAGAGCAATAGGCCAGTAAAACCATGCAAATTCATGGCAAGGCAGAAAGCAATAATTAAGACTGTTTTTTACAAAGTGATAGGCTCTTAAAAAGCACCTGCGCTTAAAATTTTAGTCTTCTATTCACCTCCAGGAGCTGTCCTCATTTGGCAATGGCTAAGCCACCGTATTCACTCCTGTTCCCCCTCCTCTGCACTCCTACATTCCCACCCTAACCCAAGCATCAAACCAGTTGACCGAGAGTCCAAACATCTTTTAGATCAACAGACTTTTTTTTTCTTCGGGCAAGGTCAAATAAAAATAGAAGACTATTTATGAGTTTGCAGACTTGCCAAAATTATACCCATGTGTGAGGAATGCCTTGTGGCAGGCAGCCCTTCACAACAAGCTTGCCGCCGCTGTTAGCAATGGAGTGTACTTGGGAAGCATGTTCACAGCACCCACGTGCAAACAAGAGACACCTGGGAAGATTATGAGAGCATTTGCAGACTGTGCATAGTACTAAAAGCTCTGCCAAACCATTCCACTGCTTCTCTAGTCAGTAACAAATTGAAGCACTTTATAAAATTTGTAGCTCTTCAATAATTTTGAATCACTTTAAAGTGCTCATGCTCCAAACCATAAAGTCTTTCTTAACCGCCGCAAACGTATAAAAGGCACATCATCAAAATGACAGTAATCAAGTCCTTCAATTTTAGGTGTGAAATTGTTCTGTGTTTTTTCTTCTTGTTTGTGTTGTTCACCAAGTGGGGAAAAAAGTGGTCATAAGGACACATTGTTCAAATCTCCATTTTTTATAGAACCAAGTAATCAGAATGCTAAAAAGTTTTCAGATAAAGAAATATTTGCTCAGTGATTTCAGACAAGCTGTCCCAAGTTGTGTCTATGTGTATGTGGTGTGTGTGTCTGAGCTACATGGAATCATAAAAAAAAAAAAAAACCTGAAAAAGAATTCCTCAAGGTGCAAAGAAGAAAATGTTTTGATGCAAGCCTTTGGGAAGGTCCTTGCTATTCCTAGCCTCAAGTTGTGGCTACTCCCTAACCAGGGAAATGTATTAGGCATTTCTGGTTAAAATATATTTCTGATGTTTCAAACCAATAAGAAACGATGGTCATTGTCATAATGACACTTTCCTAATTTGCTTTGTACTCAGATTATGTAATCTGTTTCATCTGTTATGTCTTTCTGGCAAATGCATCATATCAACCTGGTTTAAAATTTGTTCACAACCAAACCAAATAAAATTAAATACAAGTTTTTAATGAGAGTGCTACAACAGCCTAGTGTAATGCTGGCAATGATCTGAACAGGAACATACTAGTTCCAATTTTAGCACAACTCCAAAGAGCATGCATGAAAATGAATTTATCTCTTCAAATATGAGACTGAGGTTTTTCAGGTATACCAAAGAGAAATAGATAAGAACACTTGGAAAAAAAGAATAAATAATATAACTATTGCTCATTAAATTAAAAAAATCATCAATGGCATTATATGTCAATCACCAACCTTCTTTTGTGGTAAAAAACAGTACTGTATTACTTATACTTATTTTACTCACTAATGATATATTGAGAACATATTCCTTTGCAATTGAAGATATTTTGATGGTTATGGTTAATTAATTACTTTAGTCTAAATTGTACATTAAATAATAAAATATTCAAAAGGAATACAGTGAAAAATGTTCACCTTCCCACTTCTGACTTCCCATTACTCATTCTGTACACACCTCTACCCCTTGATACAATTGCCTGGTGGTGGGCATGGAGGCTGGTTTTCATTTTATGTACAGTTCAACAGCAACCGAAATGTTTCAACAAATTGCAGACAGGTAGATGGCCAACTAACTGGAAGGGATTCACATTTGAGCCTATTTTGAAAAATGGCAATCCGATAGGAAGCAGAAAATATTGAACAATTTTATTAATAGCACTTGCAAGTCAAATCTTATTGAAGATAATCCAATAATGATTTTAATAATACATATATAGGAAATGACAAGAAATTCAAGCTAGATTCAGAAGAGAGCACAGAATGAGGACGTTGATGTCAGATGAATTTGACTGAAAGCAGAGGGTACCAGAAAGAAATTTACTTGTGTCTTATTAACTACACAGACACATTCAGTTGTGTAGATCATAACAAGCTATGGATAACATAATAAAGAATGGGAAGTTTAGAACCCTTAATTGTGTTCACATGGAACCATTGCCTTGGCCAAAAGACTGGTTTGGATAGAACTATGGGAAGTGGGGTGTGGGGCTTTCTTTAAAATCAGAAAGGAATGTACTGCAGTTGTATGTGTTCATATTTTATTCAATCTGTATGCCAAGCAAATAAACTAAGATGAGCTATATGAAATAGAATGTGGTATCAGGATTGGAGGAAGATTTATAAGCAATCTGTGATATTCAGATAACAAAACCTTACTTCCTAAAAGTAGAGGACTTGAAGCACTTACTTGAATATCAAGGAATACAGCCTTCCATATGGTTCCATATGGATTGCACCTGAACATAAAGAAAACCCAAATCCTCACAATTGGACCAATAAGCAGCATAATGATAAATTAAGAAAATATTTGAGCCATCAAGGATGTTATTTGACTTACTTCCACAATTACCACTCATCAAAGCAGCAGCCAAGAAATCAAATGATGTACTATATTGCACAAATCTGCTACAAAACACTTCATTAAAGTGCTAAAACGTAAATATGTCATGTTGAAGATTGAGATGCAATGATTCAAATCATGGTATCTTCTTCAATCACCTATGTGTCACATATGCATGCAAAAGTTTGACAATACATAAGGAAGACTGAAAATGAAACAATGCCTTTTAATTGGTAAAGAATATTGAATATTCCATGAACTGCCCAAAGGAAAAAAAATCTGTTTTAGAAAAATTACATCCAGAATGCTCCTTAGTACTTTGGACATGTTATGAGCAGAGACATCATGCATAGGAAAATAGAGGGTCCGAGAAAAAAAAGACCCTGCAGGAAAAGTACTGATGAGATGTCTGAAACAACGAGCTCAGACATAAGCACAAATATGAGATGACAGCAGGCAGGCGGTATTTCACTCTATTATATTGAGAGTCATTATGAAATGGAACTGGCTCAGGGATAATCACAACAGAGACTCCTCTGTGCTTATTCAAGCTATACCACTCGTCTGACATATCCCATCAAGATTACCCATGCTGGACAGATATCAGTGGAGCTACAGAATAAGACAGACTAGAAAGAAGGACTTGGAGATCTACTTCTAAAAGTATTCGCTAGTGTAAACCTCCTCTTGAAAATGAAACACTTTGTGTATTGTGTGAAGGTTTAAGGATTTCTGTCAGTGGTGTGGTTTAGGTGCTGTGTTGCTAATCACAAAGTCACCAGCCTCCTCATGAGAGGAAGATAAAGTTTTTAGCTCCCAGAAAAATGTACAGTCTTCAATATTGTACTAAGGGTTGTAGTGGGTTGGAATTAACCACTTGTCTGTCCGTTTCTCATTCTGGGGTAGCTTGTGTGTTGTTGTTTTCCTGGAAACATACCACTGGTATTTCAAATACCAGCAGAGTCAATCAAGATGAACACTTTTTATCAGAGTTTCCAAAATACAAAGAGAGAATAAAATGTTCACTTCCGAGGAACTGAGACTGAGGTTTATCTTCATGAATAGCAGCAGAAGATTATCAGGTATAATGCCAAAAGATGAACCACCCATATTGGAAACAGTCAAAATATGACAGAAGAACTGCCTTCTCAAGTAAAGTTGACCATAATGACATGGATGGAGTACTTTCATTTCAGGACTTTCAGGACTGTGATTTGCTGGTGGGACATGACTCAAAATGAGAAGAAACAGCTGCAAATGTCTATTAATAATTGAACTTGGAATATATGAAAATATAAATCTAGGTAAATTGGAAGCCATCAAAAGTTAAAAGGTATCCATAAAGATCTATATTGCAAGTATTAGAGAGCTGAAATGGACTGAAATTGGCCCTTTCGAATAAGAAAATGAGTTGGTTTACTATGCTAGGAATGAAAATTCAAAATGACATTTCAACTCCTGTCTTCAAGTGCAATGCTATATAAGTGAGGATAAACCCTGGAAAGATCAGTTAAGATGACTACAACTCAAATTTGCACACCAACCAGCAAAGGTAGTGCTGAAATTGATTAAGCATGCAATTGAGATTTATTGATAATTATTGGTACCGTGAATGCAAAAGTTGGAAATAAAGAGGAAGAAAGAGTAGCTGGAAAACATGGTCGTGGTTATATAAACAAAGCTGAAGACCACATGACAGAACTGTGTAAGAATAATGACTTCTTCATCACAAATACACTATTCTCATAAACAAAAACAAATGGACTACCTCTGTATAGAGGGATACAGGAGCAGTGATAGTATAATGTTTAGTGTTGGGCTATAGTCTGCAAGATCTGCAGTATGAAACTACCAGTTGCTCAATGAGAGAAAGAGCTTTCTGCTCCCATAAAGTTGCAACCTCAGAAACCCACAGAGGAAGTTCTGCCCTGTCCTATGGGGTCTCTGTGGATCCAAATTGACTTCATGGCAAGGATTTTTGCTTTTGTGTGTGATGATGGGGCTGGGGTGGGAGACAATTGAGAAGCTCAATATCAGCAGTCAAAAAAAAGCCAGGGACTGACTGTGGAGCAGACCATTAATTGTTCACATTAGGCTGAAGCTGAAGAAAATTAAAACAAGTTCACAAGAGCCAAATACAACCTTGAGTATATCCCACCTGAATTTGAGACCACCACAGTGATGGATTTGAGTCAGTGAACACTCATGACAGAAGACCTGGTAAGCTGGGGGATGACATCCTGAAGAGCATACATGAATAAAGCAAAAATTCATTATAAATATATAAAGAAAAGGAATAAAAGATCAAATAAGTAAATGATAAAATAAAAGAGTTGAATGGGAAATTTCAAAGATATCTTGAGAAGATAATATAAAGTATTATAATGAAATGTGAAAAGACCTGGAGTTAGAAAGTCCAAAAGGAAGCATGTTCCCCGTAGCCTAGAATTGAAGAAATAAATCAAGCCTTGAGTTGCACTTGATCTTAGCCAAAAGGCCGAGAAGTGATTTGAGTTGCAATAATAAAAGATTGTATTAGCAAAATAATGAATGATGCTGGACGCAACAAAAGGAGATCAAAGGTATACACAGACTCTCTGTTCCAAAAAGAACTAGTGGATATACAACCATTTCAAGAGGTAACATATGATCAATAACTCATAGAAGAAGAAGTCCAACATGCACTGAAAGCATTGTCAAAAATCAAAGCCCCAGGAATGGATGGACTACCAATGAAGATCTTTCAACAAGCAAAGGAAACACTAGAAACCCTCAGCCACCTCTGCCAAGAAATTTGGAAGGCAGCTAACTGGCCCATCAATGGAAAGAGATCCATAGTATACCCATTTCACAGAAAGGTGACCCAACAGAATGTGGAAATTAACAAACGGTATCATTACTATCACATCCAAGTAAAATGTTCCAGAAGATCACTCAAATGTTTGCAGCAGTACATGACTGGCAAAAATTCAAATCCGATTCAGAAGAGGACTCAGAACAAAATCTATTATTGTTGATGATGTCAGATAGACGTTGGCTGAAAGCAGAGACTATCATAAAGATTTTTACTTGTGTTTTGTTGACTAGGCAAAGGCATTTGACTATGTAGAAAATAACAAACTATGGATAGTTTTGAGAAGATGGGAATTCCAGCAACACTTCATTGTGTTCGTTAGGAACTTGTACATGGATCAAGAAGCAGTCATTGAAATGGTCACACAAGGGAAGATGTCGTGGTTTAAAATTAGGAAAGGTGTGTGTCAGGGTTGTATCACCATACTTATGAAAACAGAAGGCAGAACAAATAATCAGAGAAGCTGGATTACTTAAAATCACATTTGGTGTCAGGATTGGAGGAAGGCTTATTAATAACTTGTGATATACAGATGAATCTGAAAGCAAAAATGTCTTGAAACATTTGACAATGAAGATCAAGGACTACAACCTTTAATATGAATCACAACTAAAATAATGAACACCAAAATCTGCACAAAGTGACCAATAGGTAACATTATGGTAAACAGAGAAAATATTAATGTTATCAAGGATTTCATCATGATTGGATCCACAATCAAGGTTCATGAAAGCAGTAGCCAATAAATCAAAGAACACAATGCATTTGGGTAAAACTGCATGAGATAACTTTAAAATATGTAAGAGCCAAGGATATTACTCTGCAGATTGAGGTGTGCCTGTCTCAAGCTATGGAATTTTAATAACATCATATGCATATGAAAATTGGAGATCTAATAAGGAAGAATGAAGCAAAACCAATGTAGTTGAATTATGGTGCTGACAAAGTATGTTCCAAGTACCACGGTTGACCAAAAGAACAAATAAATCTGTCTTGGAAGAAGTACAGCTGAAATGTCCCTTAGATGCATGCATAGTAAGACTTTGGCCAACTTTGTATGTTATCTGGAGAAATGGGTCTGCAGAACAGCAGATCCAGAAGCCAAATATGAGACAGAGCAGTGGACTTCATAGCCCACAGAGTAGGTAAAGCTGAGTGCTTTGGGGCAGAAGCCTGGATTGTGGTGCAGGGTGCCTCTAGGCACTTAATTCAGAGTAGGGAGCTGGGTTTGCTGACCCACTGAGCTGGAGCTAAACTCCATTGTGGAGAGGTCTCTACGGGAGTAGCATGCCCTCTGGGCATTTATTAGGAGCCTTGAAAGAACTGTGTAACATAGCCTGACTGCACAACTCCCACCTGAAATGTAAACCGTTATTTTTCACAGTCAATCTCATCAATCATGAGCATTGTCTGTGATTTTTGTGTGGCCATTGCAATGAATTATAGGACCTAGATGAAAACTAGAGTGTTGTGGGAGGCAGAACAAGAAGTCTTCTGTGAGACAGAAAAGAATAGAACTTCGAAAATCCGATGACTATTCATTGAAAATACCTTTTTTTAAAAAACATAAAAGGCAAATATATGCATGGACTTGCTGGATGAAATATACAGAAATCAAATCAACTACCTATATGGAAAGAGACAATGGAGAAGCTCAATAGAAGCAGTCAGAACTAGGTCAGGGGCAACTGTGGAACACACAATAACTCAAGTGATAGCGCAACCCCAAACCAAACCACATGAACATAAATCCAAGGGAGTCAAAATGTGACCTGGAGTATATCCCACCTGAATTTACAGATCATCTCAAGAGTAGAATTGACACGCTAATGATTTGAGACCAGACAAATCATGGGGTAACATCAAAGAAACCAAGATAAAGAAAACAAAAGGAAAAGAGAATTGAGGACACGACCCAAATGAATTTAAGAACTCTGCAACTTTTTACATTAAACTCTGTTTAAGTAAAGTAGGGAAAGCAGATCAAGGAAGCGATGAAGTAAAAGAGCTAAGAGAAGCTATAAAATATAAAAATCTAAAAGGGTGACTAGAGAAGGTAAAGTATTACAATGAAACGTGGAAAGACCAGGTATTAGAAAATCAAAATGGAAAGCATATTTAGCTTTACTCAATGTGAAAGAATTGAAGAAAAATGTTCAAATCTTAGGTTGTGCAAAATTGAAGGTCTTTATGAGTAAAACATTGAAAGGCACTGGAAGCTTCCAAAAGACCTTAAGAATACATAGTCAAAAAAATCATCCAAACCACATGGCTTTACAGGAGAATTCTACCAAGTATTCGGGGAAGAACTGACACGAATACTACACAAGCTCTTCCAAAGCAGTGAAAAAGATGGCAAACTCGCAAACTCCTTCTATGAAGCTTGTATAACACTGATATCAAAACCAGGCAAGGATCCCACAAGAATTGAGAACTACAGACCAATATCCCTAATGAATATTGATGCAAAAATCCTTAATAAAATACTGGCCAATATAATACAAAAGTATATAAAACAAATAGTTCACCATGACCAAGTAGGATTTATACCTGGGATGCAGGGGTGGTTCAACATACAAAAGACGATTAGTATCATTTTCCACAAAAAAAAACTCAAAGAACCACATGATTATATCAATAGATACAGAAAAAGTATTCGACAACATCCAACACCAATTCCTGTTTAAGCTCCTCAAGCAGATAGGAATAGAAGGGAAATTCCTCAAGACATTACAAGCTAAATATGAAAAACCAACTGCCAATGTGATAGTCAATGGAGAAAAGACAAACACAATCCCATTGAAAAAGGGGACTAGACAAGGATGTCCCTTGTCCCCACTCTTATTCAATATCATACTGGAGGTATTAACTAATAGCATAAGACAAAGAAAAGACATAGAAGGTATTCACTTTGGGAAGAAAGGTGAAATTATCATTATTTGCAGATGATATGATTTTATATATGCAAAACCTCAAAAGTTCCACAAGGGGAGCACTAGAAACAATAGAGGAGTAGGGCAGAGTGGCAGGACACAGATCAACAATCAGAAGTCAATTGGGTTGCTGTACACATCAGATAAAATCACAGAAGAGGAGATAAAAAAAGAGATACCCTTCACACAATTACCAAGCACAAATTGAAATATCTAGGGATATACCTGTCTAAGAGAACAAAAGATCTAAAAATTACAGAACACTATTACAAGAAACCAAGAATGACTTCAATAAATGGAAATATATTCCATGCTCGTGGATTGGGTGACTCAATATAGTAAAGATGACAGTTCTACCCAAGGCACTATATAAGCTTAATGTAATACCGATACAATTTCCCTCATCCTGCTTCAAAGAAATGTAAAAAAAAAAAGATTACCAACTTCATAAGGAGAAGGAAGAAGCCCAGAATTCATAGAGAACTCATCAAGAAGGACACAATGGGAGGGCTTGCTTTACCTGACTGTAGCAAATACTATACAGCCACAGTGGTGAAAACAGTATGATATTGTCATAATGATAGATCTCAGACCAAAGGAAAGAATTGAAAAACCAGAAATATAAACATCAGCATACAGACAACCCTGATCTTTGATGAGATTCCAAAAAATATCAAATGGGAAGCAGATGCCCTTTTCAACAAGTGGTGCTGGAAAAAAAATGGTTACTACTTGTAGAAAAATGAAGCAAGACCCTTACCTCACTCCATGTACTAGAATTAAGTCAAGGTAGATCACAGACCTCGAAATAAAACCCCAAACTATTAGGGCCAGCAATGAAGAGTTGGGACCAACTTGAGAACACTGGCACAGGGATTACATAGGCTATCAGAAATAGGGAAGGACACAAACACAGAGGAGGCACATATAGACAAGTGGGATATACTATGACAAAACATTGAAAGAATTCACCAAGAGACTAATAAGAGACTGGGAAAACATCTTCAGCAATGACAAATCAGATAAAGGCCTTGTTACTATAATCTACAATACCCTGATAGCTTCCAAAAGAACAAAACCAACTGCCCACTGAGGAGGTGGGCAAAGGACCTGAACAGAAGTTTCACAGAAGCAGAAATCAGAATGGCCAATAAACATATGAGAAAATGTTCCCAGTCATTGGTTATAAGAGAAATACAAATCAAAACAACGCAATACCACCTAACACCCTCAAGGATAGTACAATTCAAAAAATCAGAAAGCAACAAGTGTTGGAGAGACTGTGGGGAAACAGGGACTCTTATCCACTGTTGGTGGATCTGTAGGTATGAAAATCAATTTGGCGATATCGAAATCAGATAGAAATTGAGCTACCATATGACCCAGCAATCCCTCTACTTGGCATATACCCAGAAGAGGCAAGCAACAATCCATGACCAGACATCTGTGCCCCAATGTTCATTGCAGCATAGTTCACAATAGCAAGAAGTTGGAAGTAGTCCAAATTTCCATCAATTGATGAATGGATAAAAAGTACATACAGTGGAGTACTATGCATCGCTGAAAAGCAGTGATCAACGCATGAAATACATCACCGCATGGGAAGAACTGGAGGAAATTATGCTAAGTGAAGTTAGCTAAGCAAAAAAGAACATGTGTACCACATGAATTCGATGAGGTTAGCTTAATAATAATTTTAAAAATGCAAAAGGGGCATCAGGAAAAAGCTACTGTATATGGAAAATCCTCGGAGAAGGCCCAGGTAGTATGACAGGGTGTAGGGGTGGAGTCTAGCCTGTTAATCTGGAGACAGCCATTGAGTAGCCAATGAGGCCTCTATATGGGCATGGCTTTCTCATGAGACTTCTGGGAAATCTCGCAATATTTCCCTTGTGAAGATGAGAAGCTATCTCCCCAGTTGTTGGGAGTTAGTCTCAGAGATGATGAATCACAAAAAAGACAAGGTGGCAGCGTCCGAGAAGCTGGAGGAGCCAGCAGAGTGACCACACGGCCTTGCCCTGATGAAGCCAGACCTCTGAAGCTGGAGCAGCATGCTGTTGATGGACCCTGAGCCCTGGAAGTGAGGAGTCATGAGGAGACCCCTGCCAGTGCCGGGATTCTGCACCCACTGACCTGTGACTTCGTGAGTCGGAAGGAGACTTTATAGACTAATGGGTTAATATCGGACTTATGTCTTTGAACTGGACTAGGCTGGGATGCCTTCTCAGTGTCACATTCCTTTTGTATATAAACCCAATCCTTATATTGATAAGCGTGTCCTTGAATTTGTTCCTCTAGTCTACCTGGACTAACACACAGGGGCCAGACCAAATCCAGGGCTACATATGGTAGCCAACTAGGGGGAGAGGCAAAGGGTGATGTGTAGAGAAGGAATGGGGTACTAACCCACCCAAGGGGAGCGTATTGTTTATATCTCCACAGGGAAAGAGGGACCAAGCTTAAATCCAGATGTGAATGCAGCATGACGCAGTGAGAGAACCAGTTGGGAGGTCTAAGAGCTGAACCCCAATTCCAACTACTGGGACAGTTGCCTCTCCTCCAGTGGAGTTTGCACTGGAGGACAGCACTGAAGCAGCAGCTTGGGGAGTAAGATATGCCTGACCAGAGCACACAAGAACTAATCAAGGGGAAGGAAGACAGAATGAAGTGCATCGTGGCTCACAGAGCCTTCAGGATGATATTGCCACTCAGAACAGTCTATGTAGAGAGAGGATCAGATGACTGGCCCCACTATGATATAAGACTACCCTCGCTGATCCAAGACCTTTCAGGGTCACCAATGGAGAAAGAGGGTCAGGACAATGCCCTGTCTGTCCCAACCATACCATGGCAAAAAACTAAAGATCTGCAACAGAACATGGGACTCCAGATGGAATGCCAAGGGTATACTTTGGGGCCAGGGTGTGGCACCCCATTTGACTCAACCAGGGGACACTCTTGAGGACAATGAACAGATCTTAAACTATTTACATGTTTTTATATTGTTAGTATTCTTATATGTTTACACACATTATATATATATTTATATATGTGACATTGGGATTTTTGTTGTTGTTATCATTGTTCTATCTTCTTTGGTTGCTTCATTTTAGGATGACCTTTTTGTACATAATTTTTTCTCTGCAGGTCTATGTAGATAAAATAGGCTAGTGAACAGTCTGGAGGTGAAAATGATGAGACTGATGGTTCTGGGGGGCCATGGGAGAAGGGGAGGGGGCAAAGGAGGTGGTGATGACTGGCTCAGGGATAAGGGAACAAAAAGTGATTGAAAATCAGTAACAAGGTGGATGTGTGAGGTCTGATAGGGATTGATCAAGAGTAATGCAAGAGACAAAATACTGAAACCCAAATGGAGGTTGAGCATGACAGTGGGACAAGAGGAAGTATAAGGAAATAGAGGAAAGAACTGGGGAGTAACAGGCATTTATAGACGTTTAAATACAGGCAAGTACATAGGTGCATATATTTGTATATGATGATGGGGAAATAGATCAGTGTGCATATACTTACAGGGTTAGTATTAGGACAGAAGATGGGCATTAGGCCCCCACTCAAATACTTCCTCAGTGCAAGAACATTTTGTTTTATTAAATTGGCATTCCATGATGCACAGCTCCCTGACATGATCACAGAAAACAAATGTGTGCATAAGCAAATGTGGTGAAGAAAGCTGATGGTGCCCGGTTATCAAATGATATAGCTTCTAGGGTCTCAAAGACTTGAAAGTAAACTAGTGGCCATCCAGCCCAGAAGCAAGGAAGCCCACAGGGAAGAAACACACCAGCCTGTGCGACCACAAGGTGTCGAAGGGATCCAGTATCAGTCATCTAAGAACTAAAAATTATATCATTATAAATAAGGGGAAGTGCAGACTGGGGACCCAAAGTCCATCAATAAGTGAAGCGACATCCTCTCACAGAGCAGTTGCGAGGAGATGAGCCAGTCAAGGTACAGTGTAAGAGCAATGAAATATGCAACTTTTCTCTCATTCTTAAATGTTTCCTCCTCCCCACTATCATGATCCCAATTCTTCCAGACAAATCCAGCTAGATCAGGGAATGTAAACAGGAGTTGGAAACATGGGGAATTTAAGACAGATGGCCCCTCAGGGCTAGTGGTGGGAGTGGATACTGGGAGGTAGAGAGATGGTGGAATGGAAAGGTAGATCCAATGTCAGGGATCTACATGTAGCCTCCTTTCTGGGATATGGACAACGGGGAAGTGACCGAAGGGACACATTGGATACTGTACAATATTACAAAGTAATGACAGTTTGTAAATTATTGTTATTGATTCATGGGGGAGGATGAGAGGGGAGGGAAGCAAAATGGGGGGAGTTGGTACTGGGAACCTTGATGAAGAGAGGATGTTTTGGGGATGATTGTGGCAGCAGGTGTGCAAATGTGGCCTGTATACAACTGATGTATGTATGATCATGATGGGAGTTGTATGAACCCCCCAAAAATGATTTATTTTTTTTAAAAAGAAAGAATACATAGTCACTATACCAAAAGAATTAGGTGATGTTCACCTATTTCAAAGGTGTCAATAATTGATGTAATACTCATTAAGATGTTCCAGCAAACAGATTAAATGCTGGGAGCACTCATTCATCTTTGCCAAGGAAATTTGGAAGAAAATTGACTGGCTTAAAAGCTGGAAGAGATACATATTTGTGCCTACTCCAAAGAAAGGTGACAGCAAACTGTGGAAGTTACAGAACATTAATATCACATTTTAAAGAATAAGGTGTGGTTTGGGGGCCATGGCAGTCTTGACTGCATCACATAATGTGTCAAAACTAGACAATGAATAAGAAACATGGAAGAGAGATCAATGTCCTTGAATTATGCTGTCAGTGAAGAATAGTGAATGTTTAGTTCTGTTGGTCATTATGTCACTATGAGTTGGAACTGACTGGTTGGCATCTAACAATAGATCTCAATAGAATCTTAATTTTCCAGTGCTGTTATAATAGACAGACTATAAGCGGGTGTCTGTAAGGAATAGAAGTTTATTCTTTGAGAATTTTGGAGGCTCAAATTCCCAGACTGGGTCTTGACAGGATGGATGTGTAGTTGATTCCTTCTGAGGGACCTTGGTTTGCAGGCAGTCCTCACATTGGGTCTGTCTGTGTTACACTCATCTTCATATAACGCAGATGTTTTTGCTCTAGTTAAGTGCTGTAGAGTTAGTTCCAACTCAGAGTGAGCAATTATCTGACAGAACAAAAGAGGACCCAGTCCTGTGCCCTCCTCTTTGAGCCAATTGTTGCAGCATGTGATCATTAGGTTTCTATCCCCTTGGCTGGGCCAGGATTCCCAGTAGTGTGGCAGTGAAGGCCATCTCCATTATGTGCTCTAACAATGAAATCAACCACACGATGAGTTCTGCTGTGAGCAGTCATGAAGCTGTGGGAAGAATGCTATTTACGGCCTTATTCAGGTGACAGCCCATATGCAATTGGAAGTAAGTTTCATCATGGGTAGGGGCTGGACTTCTTGACACTGAGGGAGCTTCCACTCCTGCTGGGTCTGGATCCTGGCTCTGATTTCCCTAACTCCTTTGCACGTGGTTTGCTCCTCTAGAGCATGCAGCCTAACTCACGTTCACTATGTCAGTGTTTGTTCAAGAAGAACTTCCCTCTTTTTTTTGTTTGCAGAACTTATTAGATTTTATTTTAAACCTTGTGCCGGTCTAACTACCATTGATTGATCACCTTACGTCAGATTACATTACGGACTCCTTTATATTATTTTACTCTTCTCTTTACACATTTGTCTGAATCTTGTTTGTTTGTTTGTTAAAAAGATGATTTTTTTATTTTTTGGGGGGGCATCACTGCCCTCTGGTGGGAGTGGGAGGCACAGCCTTGCTCCTGAAAAAAAGATGATTTCTCATGACAGTGACATTCTACTGGAGGAAAATAATCCTTTATGTTATCACTATTTGGGGAAAATTTGGATTATTTATTTAATTTGTTGCTATAAATAATTTGATGGATGTGTATGAGTATTTTTTGGTACAGATCCCTGACACTTTAGTAATTTTATTTTTTCTATATATGAATAATAGCAGAAATAATTGGAATGTATATAAGCAAAGGAAGTTATAGAAAATTAAATAAAAGATTTAGAAGCACAGCATGTAATCAAGAACACTTATACATACAAAAATAGTGCACGGAGGCAATTATACAGATGGCGCCCAAGCCTCCAGTTGCCCGAACTCTCCCTTTCTCGCCATGCTGCTCCCTCTTGAATTGATCACATAAACTTAGAAGTATTCTTAGTTTGTTCTTTGGAAACATACTGCTCTTTGTCCCCTTTTTCAATGCTTCTGCACAGGCAAGAACAGATTAGGCATGTGATAGAAATTAATAGGGGAGTGTGCAAGGCTAAGAACCAGTGTTGAGGTCTAGCTGTCACTTTTATAATGTTTGAGAAGTTCAAAGAAAGAAGATGAAGTATTTTATAATTCAATCTTTTGGTTGCTGAACTATGCTTCTTTGGCATTACTTTTAGAAAGTTGAGTGACAGCTTTAAACGCATTACAAAAGGAACAACAAATTAGAAGGCTTCATACTTGGGATGAAAATAATAAAGCCTAAGCTTCCAGGGCTCTTGCTTGCAGGAGTCTGAGAGATTTGGGGCAATATGTTCAGATGTTTTTTTTTTTTTTTTTTTACCAAATAGCAAAAGTAGGAGAGCTAAATCAGTTAGGGTGGCTGTCTCATTTAAGTCCATCTTCCCTCCTGTCAAATTTCCTCTTGGATTGGATAGAGTTGGAAGAATAAGGAGAGATTTGTAGCTATAATTCTTTCTTCTTCAAGAGTATTCTCATCTAAGAGTCACTGTCTTACCACAGCTCCAAAGTTTTATTTAGAAGAGAAAAAGTTATGAAAAATGTAAGCCTTATCGATGCCTTTTTAATTCATAATAAATAGCCTCACATCTTAAATAGAGTAGGCAAGTCAAGCTAGATATGTTTTCCCCTTTCTAAGTTACTATCATTCTAAGTCTAGTAGTAAAAAAAATGCATAATGGTTCAGCCTGTGTAGCACAACTATAAAGGATGTGAACAAGTCAAGCGAATAACTTTAGAGATATAACTGAATTCCTCACTTATCTCCCACCCCACATATATATATTTGTAAATATTCCTTGTATGTGCCAGGTCTGAACACCAAACTTCAGATAAGCACTTGACTAGTCAGTGCATTGCAACTGAAAAACTGATCTGGCCCTTCTAGCCACAATCCTTTATATGACATATTATAAATTATGCTATGTCTGTACCTATCATCCTGTTTTGGAGAGAGTGTTCTGCTAGGTTAATGGACAGGCTTAAAGTGAGCTTAAGTGTCTACCTTATTAGAAGGGGTGAACTAAGCCACCTCTATTTGTTTCCTTGGGGAGATAGTCTACCAAAAGTCAAGAAGCACACTTCTAACAGCCACTTCTCCGAAGTAGGGACACCCAGAGAGAACTTCCAGGGCCATTGGAAGAGCCACTGATGGAGCAGTTTCAATATCTCAATCTGAAGTGGCAAAAGCCGAGAGGAGAGTCACTAGAAGCTGTTACACAAAGGTCATGAGGTAGAACAAGGGAGTCAGGCCAAGACCAGAGATGGAGGAAAGGAAATCAGGAAACTGAAACTGAGAGGCAGTGTTAAGGCTACGTGACTTTAAGGTAGAGTGACAGAATGGCTTCTTGGTCTACGTAGGTAGAGGCCAAGGATAAATATGGAAGAGAGGCTGAGAACGGAAGAGAGGCATGGCTACTGGACTGAGAAGTGTTGCCATGGACCAGTGAGTGCATCCTTACTGCTTACACTTGCGGATAACAAGTAAGTCCGTTACATGGTAACTTCCCTAAGAATATTCCCGTAATTTACTGTGCTACCTGTGAGTTTCATGTGGCCGTTGCAATGGATGAATCCATCTTAGAAGTTGAGTGCTGTGAGAACAGTTAGTTGGTGTCAAAATAGGTAAAGTATTCTGTGTTTAACTGGAATTTTGCTTTTACAAATACTAGCATTTCTGTCACTCTTAGGAGTCCTGTCTTTTATAATGTGACTCAGATGTAGGCTACTTACTTCTTATGACACTACACCTCAACAAATGGCTTCCAGGTATCTGAAAGCTCTCACACAGCTCTTCAGTACCTTAATCCAGAATTGACAGCCATCACTTTTGCTTACAGTTGTAGTTCACACTCATAGGCAGAACGAATCACATGGTCCTGCCTCACGCGAAGAGTCCTGGGAAGTACAGGTGAGAATTTCTGTGTCGAGCAAGCAGTAACTATCTCTGGCACAGGCTCTACCCCAAACAGAACATATGTATGTCACCCATCTTTTTTTCCATCATAAACATGTGCATAGCAACCAGCATGACAGGATCATCACTGATCAAATCTGAGATAATCTGAGTACTAAAAGAATGATAGTAAAAGATGACAAGTTCAAATGAGTTCATGGCATCATACACTATGCAAGAATTATAAATTTGGTGAGGACTTAGGTATTTACAGTAACTCTCCACAAAACACCTATTATGTGGAACCAAGAATATTTTCAGTGAGAATGCCTAGCAGAAGCTATTTCACTTAAGAAAGGAAACATCATCAATAACTGTGTACAAGTAGCTAGAATGCAATGAGAAAAATATGCTCTCACCTATTGTAATCCTGCCCATGAACCTTAATTTAATGATCAGGAAACATCAAGGGGTCATCCTACAAAGGAATCCACCTGTAACCTTCAAAATTATTAAGGTTATGAAATCCAAGAAAAGATGAAGAAACTACTGCGGACTATAAAACTACACATTGGCCTGCTAAGTGGAAAGTTGACAGTTCAAAACCACCAACCCCTGCATGGGAGAGAGAGGAGGCTTTCTGCTTCCGTCAACGTACAGTCTCGGGGAACTCACTAGGGCAGTTCAATCCTGCCCTTGAAGGTCACGGTGAGTCAGAAGACACTCGATAGCAGTGATATTTTGGGTTTTCATTGTGATTATATGGGGCAATGTTCTTGTTTGGGCAAACAAAAGAAACCCCTAAAATACAAGAGTGAAGGAGTCTTTATGGAATAATTCTCTATCAGATGACAGTAACATTTAATAAATGACCTTTATGTGCTTCAGTAAATATTAAATTGTTTCAAGATAACTAATTATACTAACTGTGTTGTTTTGTTGCTGTTGTTACTGCCTGCTATCAATTAGGCACTTTTCTCTGTCAGGGAGTAGCACAGTGGTTTATGAGTTGGACTGACAACTGAAACATCAGCAGTTCAAAACCACCATCTACTGCACAGGAGCTGGATGACAGTTTCGACTTCATTAAGACTGACTGTTTCAGAAAGCCACAGAGGTACCGTATTTTTTGGATCATAAAATGCACCCAGTTTTTAGAGCAGGAAAACAAAAAAATATTCAGAACCAAATAGTACCAGTACACTAAAATGTTCTGGTATACTACACCTTTGGATGATAAAATGCCACACTTTAAAAAAAAAATGCCACCCTTGTTTCCCCTTCACTTTGGGGGAAAAAAGTGCATTTTATGGTCTGAAAAATATGGTAATTCTACCCTATCCTATAAGGATACCATTCAGTGATATTTTTAGTGAAGGAGAAATTAACAGCAAAAAAAAAAAATTAAAACTCAATTCTGGTATCTGAAACTCATAGTCTGGCAAAGATAAGAGGCGTTAATAGCGTACAAGGGAGAGAGCTATTAAAATGTAGAAATTTAAGGAAGGCCTTCTTCAGAGGGTGAGTTTTATGCTAGTCATTTGATGATGGGCAGAGTTGTTTTCCTATTAATTGCCATGAGCCTGTTCCACTGTATAGCTTTGTATAGGGAGCAGTACTCTGTCCCATAGACTTCAAGGTTGTGACCTCCACTATGCATACCGAGCAGATTAACTATGAGTAAGTAGCTAAATAAAATAAATAACAAATCCCCAAAGGCTTTAAAATATTGGTACCCAACAATAGTTTGCTTGCCTCAGAAAGCTTGTCTAAGCTTTCCTCTGTATATGTATTTTCCTTTCCTCAATAGTACTTTAAAATGTACACCATTGGGCTGATTAATCCTACTATTACTAAAATAACCAAATATCTCCTAGCTCTAGAGGTTATTTAAATTATTTATCCGCAAACTGCCTCTAAAGTGAGCCAGATATATATATATATATATATATATATATATATACACACACACACACATATATATACACACACATATACCTTAGATTTACAAATGGACTTTAGAGTTCATAACCCTACGCCCAAACCTAACAATAATGAGCTCGTATAGCGTGGTTCTGGTCAATATTTGCCCTCACTGAGTGATCATTGAAGAAATGAAGGTTATAGCAGCGTGTGGAGAAGGAATCCGATGGTGCCATGCTATCCTCAAGAAGAGCACCTGAGATAGCAGAGGTTTGTCGTAACACAAGCAACCATTTAAGTGGTCAGCTAAGTCTGCATGGAAGGAGCACCCTGTATAATTTAAGGACTATGAATAATAACACTCAAGATCACAGGGGCGAATTAGATCAGTGTTTAAATTCCTAGCGCCCAGTTTGCAGAAGGCTTTGGATGACGACAAAAGCTGCAAATCCGTTTTCAGAGTCCCCACACAGAATAAGCCTACATTGAACGCCCTCAGACCACTGATAAGGGAAGTGCATGGCGTTGTCCTCAGACTGCATTGAAATAGGGGTTACTACAGGGATGTTGTTCTTGGGTGCCTTCGGGTTGGTTCTGACCCAGCGTTATGTGAAAGAGAACAAAACGTCACCCAGTAAGGACTGCATGATCCTTTCAGTTCTTCTGTGTGAGCCCATTGTTGCAGCTACGGAGTCACCCCATCTTGCTGAGGGCCTTCGTCTTTGCTGGCCCTTTGCTTTACCAAATAGGCTGTCCTTCTCCAGCCTGCAAGAGTGAGATTCCAAAGGTGCTACCATCAATGACCCCAAGGTCATTGGGATGTGGTGCCAGCTGAGCCACTTGTGTCTTCTCAAATTCAAGCTTGGAACTTCTTGCATTGTAACTCTGACTTTAGTTAAGTTACTTGGTTTTGTTTTCACTTTTGGTGTCACTGACTATTTGAATTGCTACCTAAAAAATAAAAGCTGCTGCGCTGCAGGACGATGCTGTCTGTTCCAATACAGAATCACAGCCTCAGAGACGCTGGACAGTCACTATGAGTTGGGATGAAGTGCATGACAGAAAGTTTAGAAACATGGTTGATGATCACACTTCACCACCACCCTTTCCCACAAGTGAGACTAACAGAAACTGTGGAGAAAGGGAGACAGTGTTTGAGGTAAGATATAAAAATAATAGCAATTTATAATTTATCAAGGGGCTACAAGTATGGGGGGAGGGAGTGAAGCTGACACCAAGGGCTCAATAGAAAATGTCTAGAAAATGATAGCAACAGATGTACAAACATGCTTGATACAACTGATGTATGGATTATTTTTTTGGGGGGGCATCACCGCCCTCTGGTGGTGGGAGTAGGAGGCCCAGCCCTTGCTCCGTGGAGCTGGAATCGAACCTCCATCCTAGTGTGCTGCAGTCCTGCGAACAAGCACTATGCCACCAGGGCTCAGCCCAAAATTTTTGTTTCTTTGTTTGTTTGTTCTTTTGGGCATCATTGCTCTCTGTGGTGGGAGTAGGAGGCCCAGTCCCACTGCTGGAATTGAACCTCCATCCCAGTGGGGCGCAGTCCGGCGCACAACCACTACGCCACCGGGGCTCAGCCCGATGTATGGATTATTATAAGAGCTATGAGCCCCCAATAAAATCTTTTTAATTAAAAAAATCAAGATGAACAAACATCTAAGTGATTATTTCAAAAATGCATTCACTTATTATTTTTTTCAAAGAAAAATGGTTGAATATGAGTGACTACATTAGGGTTCATTTGATTTTCTCCTCAGTAAGATAATGTTTCCACATTGACAATCAGCTTGGAAAACAATTGAAAAAGTAGAATTGCTCTTCTGATTGTATTTAGTTTTCCTGGGCTCCCTAATAAAGGTCTGTGGTCACTTGTTAATGTAAATTCCAGTTAGAGAGACTAGTGGGCTTGACATGTCGTCAATTAATATGGTCCTGCTTGCCATAATTCTGCATGTGATTTGCTGCAAGTCTGGCTTTATGCCTGTGGCTATCCTGCCACTTTGGAGGGAGTTCTCTGCTATACAAACGGATAGGAATAAGGCGATATCAGGGCCTAACCATAGTTGTTGTTGTGTTAGGTGCATTTGAATGATACTGTTGGCAAAGAATATTTAAAGTACTGTGGGCTGTCAAAAGGCTGAACAAATCTGTCTTGCAAGAAGGCAAGAGTACAGCTTAGAGGCAAGACTTAAATATACCTTGGCCGTGCTATCAGAAGCAGTCCCCAGTGAAAGACATTATGCTTCATAGTGGGACAGTGAAAAGAGGAAAGTCCTCAACAGATGGACTGGCACGGTGGCTATGACAATGGACTGAAGCACAGGAACAATAGTGAAGATGGTGCAGGATGGGGCAGTATTTCATTCTGTTATGCATAAGGTCTCATGGGTCTTAAACCAACTGGATGTCACCTAACAATGTAGATGGTTTTATTAGATCCACTGAACCATGGCTAAAGGTTCATTCCCAGATCCTTTCTCTGAATTGCTCTTTGATTGCAATGACCAACAGATAAATTATGGTCCAAATCCAGAATTCTTCAATAGGGCTGGAAAGTTGCACCGTCTCCAGGAAGCCTTGCACCACTGACTACACCAACTGGTGTAGCCAAATGAATAAGGCCTTAAGGAGCAGACGAGAGGCACTTGACCTCTGAGCTTTCTAGTCATCTCGACCAACGCAACAGATCTATGAATGGAACTATTTTAAGCACTTAGACTCGTCTAGCTAAACACCAGCAAGCCTTCATACATGTGACAAAAGAACTCCTCCATACAGTATAGTAACAATGAAATATGCACCTATCCTCTAGTTCTCAAATACTTCCTCCCACCCACTATCATGGTCCCAATTCCACCTGACAAATCCAGCTAGACCAGGGGATGTACACTGGAGTCGGAAGCATGGGGAATTTAGGATAGATGATCCCTCAGGACCAGTGATGGAGTGGTCGTAACTACTGGGAGGGTGGAGGGATGGTGGGATACAAAGGGGGTACAAATTTCAGGGATCTACATGTAACCTCCTCTCTCGGGTGTGGATAACAGGGAAGTGAGTAAAGGGACATATTGGACAGTGTATGATATAAAAAATAACAATTTGTGAATTATTAAGGATTCATGGGGGACGGAGAGTGGGTATGGAGGGGAAATACTGGGGGCCTAAGGGGATGTTTTGAGAGCAATGATAGCAGTAAGTGTGCAAATGTGGTGTGTATACAATTGACGTATGTATGGATCATGATGGGTGTTGTATGAGGCCCCAATAAAATGATTAAAAAAAAGGAGGGGGAAAGAAGAACTTATACCAAGGGATCAAGTAAAAGATATTTGGAAATGAAGATGGCAACATGTGTACAAATATGCTTGATACAAATGATGCATTGAATGTTATAAGAGCATAAGATTTATAAAATCATTGGAAAAAAAAGTTCTATTAAACCCCAGTTACTGAATCTTCTGTCATTGTTTATCAGTTGCATAACTGAGAAATAGTTCGAGTAATCTGTTCCTAATCTTTTTTTAATGTTACTTCTGATCTAATGTAACATTGACTTGATATAATTATAATTAACATTGACTTGAACTGATCATTGTCATAAATATAATTAACATAATTAACATTGACTTGATATAATATACATTAATTAACATTGACTTGAACTGATCATTGTCATAAACTGTGATGTAAGCTAGTTTACTTGCCCTCTTTAAAATTCTATCAACTCATTGGTATTTTAGTAGAAAGTATTATCATTCATATTCAACATTTCAAGTATCAAATAAGGCCATGGCATTAGAACTAATTGTTCTTGGATTAGAACTGCCTTCAAGAGCAAGGTAAAAATACATTCATATATTTATGGCTTATCTATATCTCTGGTCTCCATTAGAGAAATCATTATCCTTTTACAGAATATTTTAGCTCCTCTCCATGGAGCAAATGGTAATTCTCTTGATAGCCTTTTTTAATTTAGCGAAAGGTATAGATTTTAACATACTTTTTAGAAAAGAAAATATACATGTACGAGACTTTACTGGGCAAAAAACACGTAGTTTGCTGACCTGTCCTGGTTGGAATCTATCGGGACAGTAACTGGATTGATCATTACCGGGGAATGTTACGTGGCAGGGGAGAGTTGAAGCAAATGTGGAGCTATCACAATGAATATGAGAAAATAAGTGTTCTGAAACTGATCAGGGTGATTGATTTCATAAATGTTCTTAATAGTATTGAACAATTAAATTGTATGATATGTGAAGTGTACACCAATAAATTTTTTTTAAAAGAATTCCTCCAAATGTGCTTCTTCCAATTTCCTGATCTATAAAATCAGAGCAAAATAAAATAGTTGTTTTATTGTATTTTAGAATTTTCAACAGCGAAAAATCTGAATGACTACCAATGACAATGATTCTTGGAAGAAAAATACACTTAAGGTTTTTCCTTGCTTTTCCAAAATGCTTTTGGCATATCTGAATCCTCCAAAAGCTAACTTTCATTTCCTTCATTACTAGTTGATATTCATTAGTGGTGTTATATGGACCATATTCTACTTAAAAGAATAAATCCACTACAATTAAATGCATGTGTATACTTCGGTGATTTTTATTAAAAGATTTTCAAATTTTCTCATTCTAATTTTTCAATAAAATTTTTATTTCCAGTGCTTTTTCTGATGTTGGTATCTACAGCTTCTTCTTGGATATACTACCATTAAACAAGAGCCACTTATCCCAAATAGCTATTTAGATCACTTATTACATAAGAATGCTTGGTGGCAGTCAGGTAAGCATTGAACTGCACTTAGGGAAAGTGAGATATGGACTTGGATGTTTTAAAAGGATTGTGTTTGGGATAGTTTAGCTGGATGGACTAGGATTATATTGATTTCTCTACCCACTGTTACAAACATAAGGTGTGACAGAAATGAATATTGTAAATTATGATTAGAGAAAGCTTGTAAACCTGCCTTCAGTCTTTTCACCTAGGTTTGTTAAAGTAGGGTTAGAAATTGCCAAGAGGAAGCTGTAAGCAAAGTCAATGGGTTTAGAAGAGTCCCATCCAGAACTACTGAAGGAAAGGCATCCCAAATAAAGATGCTGGCATTTTGAATTTTGAATAAAAAGTTCTCTTTGGACATACTTATGCTGGAAAAGTCTGTGTCCTTCAGAGAAGACCCTCTTCTAGGGCTGCAAACTAAAGGGAGTTAGTGAGTAGACTATGTGACTACCTGAATCTACTCGGGGAATGCCAAGTGAGAGAAAAGTAGGGATGAAGAGATAGGCTGAGTTGGTCATATTCCATTGATACCTGTTGACCTGGTACAGACACTAGAGTTGAGAGGAGGAAGGGCTAGCTGGACTGAAGTTCAAAGAGTTGTATAGATACTGAGCCCATGATAGTTAGGTGTATGTCAATTTGGGCTGGCAAGGATTCTCCCATGTGCTCTAACATAGTAGGGCCAACTCCATAATGGAATCTACCACTAATCAGCTAAGTAATTGTGGGCAGTAGCAGAATCATGGTAGTAGATTCTAGTCACAATATTGATAAAATTGAAGGTGCTTTATCAGTCACAATCTTGATAAAACTGAAGGTGCTTTCTTTCAGAGTATGACTTAACTTTTAGCATAAATTGAAAGTGTGTGGAAGCTAGCTTACTCCTACTAATGAATTTGAATTCTTTATCTGGCATATCCAGCTTTACCCTGTGCCAATCCCAGAAAACACCAGTGGGATGTGACCTTAAGATTCATTTGGCAGATCTTGGATTCATTCAACTCTGCACCCACCAACCTGTGATCTTCTTGCTTCATCTTCTTGTTTCCTGCTCATTGGCCCTTGCAGCTACATGTGTTAGAAGTCTTCAGTTTATATCTGACCTCCAGACTTGAATTGGACTCGTTAACTGTTCCCCAGGTTTCATGCTTGGAAACCCTATACCATAGGGTAAATATAAGTTGGAATAGATTGACTGGCAATTAATCTGTCTTATAATGTTAAAATTTTAATATTGAGTCATGGCGAATTCCACATCAGACTCTAGGAAATGAAAGACTGAGAAAATATACATATAAACACAAATTCAATAATTCATGTATCTTCTTAGAGCTACCTACTTAATTCTACTACAATGATTTCAAATATTTAACCTGTTAGAAATTTCAGTTTGCATATATCGGTTACACTGTAAAAAATATATATTCCAAATTAACAATATAAATGTCAAAGAGTTTTGCTGAACACTACTTTTTAAAGTATGTGTATCTAATTGGGACAGACAACATATCAAAATGTAATATATCTTTAAATATTTATGCAGCCTACAGTCGTGGTAATATATTTAAATTATATAACACACACACACACACACACACACACACACACACACACACACGAAGGGGTGGCCCCCACAACCGGAACTTTTTTCAAAGCTTTGTTTTTCTACAAAACCACCATATCCCTTTCAAAGCACTCTCCATTACACTTTTTCAAATCTGCGATTCCATTCTTGGAAAAATTTTCCAAACTCATGTGTTTAAATGGCTGATGGCACTTCCCATGTTTTATTTTACATTGTCAAATTGCTTACATTTCATTAGCCTCTTCATTCGTGGAAACAAAAAGAAGTCCCACAGAGCAAGGTCAGGGGAGTGAGGTGCAAGGGGCAAGAGGCATGCTGGGTTTTTTTGCCAAGAACTGGTGCACTGAAATGGCTATGCAAATAGGTACATTTTGGTGGTAGCAAAATGAGTTAGCCATCGAGCACAAATCAGGTTTTTTGGACGCAACTATTATATAATCTTTTCAGAACCTTTAAATAGAAAGTTTGATTAACAGTCTGACCTGGTGGAAAGAACTCCAAATGTACTATGCCCCTCACATTAAAAGAACAAATGAGCATTGGTCCTTTTTGGGGTACCCCTAATATATATGTGCATGTGTGTGCATATTTGATTTCCCTTTATGAATTGTTAACCATGTTCCAGAAATCAGGGTTTTCAGACTAACAATGAAACAGTAATATAAGAAATAAAACAACCCACAATATGGTACACATTGGCTTCAAGTACTTACTCTGGAATAACCTGGCCTTTCCCTGCACACTTTTTAAAAAATTTTAACTTTACTTCTAACTTTCCAACTCCATATTCTCCTTCTGATTCTGTATTCACCAAAGCATCTGATATTTGATTCATAGTCAACTTGTTTATCGTCTGAATCCTTCCAGTAAACTCCACTTCTGGAGAGCAAAAATTTTGCTATACTATTCGCGATTGTTTTCTACACATAAAAATGTTACTCAACAAATGTTTACTGATTAAAGGAGTACAAGCCAAAATATTCCTGGATAAAATTTCCTTTGTGAACTCATTTTTCACTTAATAAATGGTTGTCCTCTTACTGAAATACTTATAACCAGCTCCAAAGTAAAAAATATCTGTATTATCTTTCCCATATTAACACAAAGAAGTATCAAATTCAGAAATACAGAACCACATACTTATTCTAAACTCTCTTGCTTTATAGATGATAAAACTAGTCATCAATGATGGTGACAATTCAGTTTTCTTTAATTTGCGTGGGCTGAAAGCTCTAAAGTAGAAGGAAATACATAACAACAGGCACAAATGGGTTGTGATTCTTAAATAAGCATTCTTTTCATAAAATCATGCTGCTACTTCATTTACAAAAATGAACTGTCTTTTGCCAAATGAGAGAAGGGAGAGTACGTACACAGGTAAAGGGGAAAATTGGAGGGAAGGGGCAGACATGGGAATGGAAACACGCAGGGGTACAAAAATTGAAAAACAAAAATTTCCCCTACAGTTATATATTTAAATTATTTTATAAAACAACCTTATTGCCTTCAAAGTACCCTCCATTACACTTAATACATTTGTCAAATCTGTGATTCCATTTTTGGAAACATTTTTCAAACTCACCTGCTTGAATGACTGACAGCTCCTCCCATTTTTTTTTTGTTCATCTCGTCTATGTTATCAAATAACTGTCCTTTCATGTCCCTCTGCATTCTCAGAAACAAAAAGAAGTTGCATGAAGCAAGGTCAGGTAAGTGAGGTACTTGGGGCAAAAGGAATGCTGATTTTTGGCCCCAAACTGGTGAGATAGCTGTGTGGGCAGGTGCACCGTCCTGGTCATAAAACCAGTCCCGTCTGCCACAAACCAGGTTTTTATTACACTCTGTTAAAACACTCTTTTCAGAAATCCTAAATAGAACACTTGATTTACCGGCTGCCAAAAAAACCCCAAAAACTCTGACCTGGTGGAACGAATTCCAAATGCATTGACTCAACAACTTCATCCATTTGGGAAGTTGATGGATATCAAGAATGAGGTTTGTCATCAACTAACATTTCACCTTTTATAAAATGAGAAAACCACTCGTACACGTGAGGTTTTCCTAGAGCGCCGACCTTGTAAGCTGTGCTCAACCTCACAACAGTTTCTGCATCATACCCCCCCCAAGAAACCAAATTTCACTGCATCAAGGTATTCCCTGAAATAGACCATCACAGACACACACACACACACACACACACACACACACACACATACACACAGACACACACAAACAAGCTTCAAGCAAAACTTCAGTGACCAGAGAGAACAGAGGAGCTTTTTCCCCAGTGTTTATTTTTCTTTTGGGTGGTGTTGTTGGTGGAGGTATTAAAGATGGGCCATTCCATTTACATTTAGTTTGTGGCTAAAATTATCAGCAGCAAAATTTAAACATAAAAGGGTGATACTTGGTTTTTCTCTTAGTAAGTCAAAAACCAAGCAAAAATGTTTACCGTTTTCAAGAAGTGAAGGATTGTCCATTCTTAGTGTCCATGTCAGAGTTTCCATGGCACTTTATCAGCTCAGTTATTAAGCCAGGCTGTAGACTAACAAGAAGTGTAGGAGTTAAAGATGAAACTGTTTAACAATTTGAGACACTGGGTTCAAACTTTAGTGTGCTAAAATTTGATTTTTAAACTACCTAAATCTGTGAAGACATAAGATTATTCACATTCAAAAATCACTTAGTTTTATTTTGCTGAATAGAGACACACTCAAGGATAGACCATTTTCAATTATGAGATGGCTTAGAAAGTCTGTACAAATTCAGAGAATGTTGCAACCCTGAGCTTCACAGTACTGAGAATTTAATCTTTCATTTGAAAGAATAAAATCTATCAAGTGAAGTTCCAATTACAGATTTCATAATGATTTCTTCTTATTGCTTCCTGGACATAGCAATTCTATTCATGAAACACCTCTTCTGAATCACAACTCAAAAAGAAATGTCACTACTTTACCAATGATATTTATATCAGAAGCAACAAGACAATGAGTTCATTCAGCTTACAGCATTGGTCACATTTTGAATAACAATGAGAATTTGGGGTGAAATACCAGATAACCAAAATGAGCATGGATATTAAGCTAAAATTATAGACTTTTTAACTTTAGAAAATCAATAGGAGTAGGAGTTTGTGTTCAAGCTTTGCTTTTCAATTGTGTAATAGGGTTGGGGGTGGACAGAATATAAAATAAAACGCCACAAATCATGTCAAGCAAGATTATATGGGATTCTCACTAAGGTGAAAAACATAACAAAATAACTGATCTTGTAATGCATTTTGACGTGAGTTTAATATAAAACTACTGTTCTAATTTTGTGATTTTAAATATGATTTGATTTAAACTGAAGTACTAAAAGAACATAATTCTTAGGACAAAGATATTTAAGGAAATTAGCTAATATTCACATCACTTCCTCTTAAGATTTACTTCGAAAGGCTGACGAAATCTAAATTTAAATGCATTAAAATAAGGTTTGGGCCAAGCTAAAAAGAATCAATAAAATTTTAAAAATGCGGGCTGAGCCCCGGTGGTGTAGTGGTGTGCGCAGAACTGCGGCCCACTGGGACGGAGGTTCAATTCCAGCAGTGGGGCTGGGCCTCCACTCCCACCGCCGGAGAGCAGTGATGCCCCCACCTCCAAAAAAAATTTTAGAAATGCATCCACATATTCATCTAACAATGAGTTTCATCCCTGTGCCCCTCATGTTATCCCATGGGCATAATGGACTATGTACTGAGCTGTGAACCACAAGGTCAGTTGATCAAATCCACCAGCTGTGCTACAGGAGAACAATGAGGCTTTCTGCTCCCTAAAGATTTACAGTCTTGGAAACTGAAGAGTGGCAGTTCTACTTGAGTGACACATGCTTTAGACACAAAATAATACCTTTAATTATAAACCCAAGGGGGATTTTAAGATAAAAATAGTTAAAATGACGCGATTATCTAAACAAAACATATGATTTTTCATATACAAAATTTCCCCTTCAATGTAATAAAATATGTAAGATACATAATGGCACACTTGGTTTTACTGTTTTTTACTGCAATTCAGACACTGAGCTTTTAAAAACTGTGTGCAGCAACCTTGCAATAAGCAAGTCTACCAGCATCATTTTTCCCAAGTTTGTGTTCACTGTATCTCTATTTCACACTCTTACAGTATTCCAAACTTTTTAATGCTGTACTGCATTTTACAGACTGCCATATATTACAAACATAATTGTTATATGCACTGAGAAACCAAGAAATGTGTGTGATCTATTTTATTGCAAAAACGTGGAACTAAACACCCCCCCTCCACTCCCCTAACCACTGCCCCCGGTATGCCTGTAGTCATTAAAGCAACTGCTATGTTGTATTAGCAAAGGAACACTGGTGATGCTGTGGGGGGCTCACAAGGTCAGTGACTTAAGCCTATCAACCACTCTGGGGGAAGGGATAATTTCTAATTCTCCAAATTATAGATTTAAAACAATTCCCCCCCCACCCCCCGTCCCCAATCTAAACTCACAGTCATAGAATAGATTCAAACTGATGGAATTGCCCCTACGGGTTTCTGAGAACGGTAACTCTTTAAGCAGGCTACTTCCTTCTCCAGGCCAGTGGTTTCACACGGCTGGCCTTGTGCTTAGCAGTCCAACTTGCAACCACTAAATTACTGGGGCCCTTTCGATTTCTAACGTCCTATTTTATAAAGCCTCAAATGATACCTGCAGAGTTCTTAAGAATGGGAAAAGCCCAGATTTTTAAAAAAGAAAGTTTAATTTGGGTGAAGTTATCTAAACATTCATAAAAGCTAAAATAATTTTATACACAACTATCATAAATAAAGTGCGTGTTCTGAACTTTCAAAATGTATTTTAATCTCATTCCAAAAAGAAAAAACATTTCTAAATACAAATGCATCTCATTCAATCACATTTTTAAAACATACATTCAGCAACTTAAATTATATTTTCATCTTTTATAATCTCAATATATTATATATTTAATATATAATATATATACAATACATACAAGTAGTCAGCAGGATTACAAAGTAATTAAAAATTCTGATCAGTATTGATAAATATTTTTAGACTATTAAAAAGAACTACTTGGGGTCATAGAATAAAATAAAATATGGGAGGTCCAAACCTAAAATCACGACTACAAATGTTCCTATGACCCATCATTATAAAAGAACTGGCTACTCTCAAGCAGCAAGACCTGTTGATATTAAGCATGTACATCTCCATTACATTTAAAATAACTATGCAGCTTTCCTGACTGTAATATACAGCAGCTATTTCTTCCTTTCTGTTGGATTTTTAGCTGTTGTTTGAGGAGAAAACACTACCAACAGAAGAGACTTTTGCACCCGACCTCCCCCAAAGCATGGCTCCATGTGAAGACTGTTCTTCTATAGGTAGCTACTACGGAGTGTTAACAGTACCTTAATTCCATTAAGAGCAATCAATCAACAAGTGGAGTCGTATGAAATGTTTCAAAGACGGCTAGGGGTTTCTGTAAACCAAGGTAATCAGATGTATTACCCTTGTAAATAGCCCTCTCACATTCGTTAATACAAAGAATTAAAATTCCAATGCCACAGTACAACAGTTAACAATATACTTTGTGATTTTAAATATTATAACATTAATTCACCCTGAGAATACAGAGGAAAATTTTAAAACAAGAAGATATTTCTGATATGCATTTTTTTCCCTTTACGTTTGCTTGCTTCTGTCTTTTTTCTGCTCTTCAACGACACATGTAAGTGTGACTTGCATATCCTTTGTTGTCAACTGAGGTTCATGCCACAGTCAGGTACTGGTGATAGAAAAGTCCAAAAAGGCTTGTAGTAAAGAGGCAAGCAGCAACCCACCATGTCAAAAAAGACAGAAGTCCTCGGAAGAGCAGAGGAGTAAAAATGTTTTTTAAGCTGCTCAGTGCCACTGTTATTTGTGTAACAGTTACCTTCATCTTCCCATCAGCAGATGGCAATTCAGAGTAAACAGAATTGGAGGTTAGACTGCTATCTACTGGCAAAGAAGAAATTGTTTCTGGACAAATCCCCCAGGAATGATTACCTAGAAAATGGAAGACATAAATGACACTTGAAGAATAACTAATTCCAAGTTTCTATTAAGAACAAAAAGTTTAGAGGCAACATATCATGTTCTATTGAAAACAAAGTAAAATAAAAACCATTCTATAAATCTGGTAAATACTTGCACTTAACTTGACAAGACTATAACCTGGTCTTACTACTAAAGGTACAAATAAGAGCAAAAAGCCTACAGTACTGCACTAAAATCTGGTAAAAACATAACAATTTTTCCTTGTGTAATACAATTATCAACCACCTACACTGGGTAACAAGGACTGATCCGATAGCTTCGTAGAAATCCTTTCTACACCAGGAATATCAAAATAAATTTCTTTCCCAGAAGATATCTGCTATTTCAATAACAGAGACTATTAATAGCTCCTAGAAAAATTTCCATCTTATACTTTCCTATGATGGATAGGATGCGTTACATAATTTACAACTGAACTACGCCTTAATGACAGTTACTGCTCTACAGTATCTACTACTGAACCCCAACCCCTTGAAAGAATGCCAAATCTAAGCAAGGAAAATAATTGTCATAATAACAGATCCTTCTGAAATAATACCACAGTAGTACCTGATAGCTTAATAAAGATATGTGTAAGAAACTCCATCATTTCACAAAGAAATGTTTAACTTTTCACCAAATGCTATATAAAGTAGAACTCTTCAAAGGAAAGTTTAAAAAGAGATGCTGTAATTAAAGTAAGTTTATGGGTACTTTCTAATAATTTACATGTTAGACACTAACAAAAACTTTTAAGACTGTCATATTTAAAAAGAAAAATACACAAAAGGAACCAGCAAGGTCAATGGCTCTCTCTACTTCATAGTAGGTCAATATATCTAACTTTAGGAATTAACCTTTAATAAGCAATTCATAGAAGTAAAACAGTCTATTACAAAATAATATATAGGCCTAATTTAAAAAAATCAAGATGTGATTCAACCTTGCAGGTAAAAAAACCCCTTAGACTTAATGTTAGGGAATGGTTCCCTGTGTATAGCAAATAACATTGCTAATTTAGGGAAAAGGCAATCCCCCCCACAAAAAACAAAACAAAACAAAACATTCCCCCAATGCCAAGGTGAGCCTACCTAGTGTTTTCAAAAGCAGAGTTGTGTGAAGCAGCATGACCAGGGGGGCCACATACTGCAGTGCGATGACACAAAGGTAATAGAAGACTCGCGCCACCTGCAACCGAGAACACAACGGTGGACATGTGATAAGTGAATTAAACTTTAGTAAGATTTTGCCCGACTGAATTAAGAAATGTCATCCTCCTTGGGAAGGAAAGCAACTGTTAATAAGTTTTCACCTTACTATACATGGCCCTATTCTGACTTCAGGAAGTTTGAAGATGGCAAATTATTTTCTCATAATGTAATTAAAACAAATTAAAACAAATCTTTAACAACTAGAAGTGGCTAGTATAAATTGAGGAAAATAACTCAAAATTGAAATGCCATATATTCACTTACAATTCCAAGGTAAAATAAAATGCCAAGAATCTCTGAGGTTAACATCACCAAAATTAAGCATTAAACTCCACATACATAAGAGCCTTAAATCCATATGAAGACCATCAACATTCTTTGGGAAAGTGTGCATTAAAGGATTGTGGAAATTATCCACAATTTTTTTCAAGCACACTGTTACATTGTATAGAAGTCAAATTATAAGTAATAGGGAAATATCTGGGTAAGAAAGAATTACTAGTAAGGCTCCGGTTCATCCAAGCACCATTTACAACAAACAAAATGTGCTTCAAGCATATTCTTTTGGGAAGACGTTTGTCACATTAGGGTATCTTTTAGAAAAGAAAAAAACAAAGAAATAGTTTTTGTACAATAAGGAAAAAAATGAGGGTGTGCATTAAATCTTCTGGAAAACTCAAGCAGTTATCTTCTCAATAGTAGATGATTTGCAACAAGTTTAGGGGAATGCTGCCCGGAATAAAACAATAGCTTTTAGATGCAGCAAGTGTTCTAAGGAAGGCTGCAAAGACCTCAAAGAAGAGCCAGCAAGAAGATTGCCAACCCTGACAAATGAAGACACCGTGGCTGAAGTCCAGAAACGAGTGGAAGAGGATCATAAAATGACCATCAATGTGGTAACTACTGAAGTTCAGTGTTTTCAAATTTAAATTATCTTGGCATCAGAAAACGTTCAGCTCAATGAGTGCCAAAGGACTGCATGAAGATCAGTTCAATCACGGAGCTGCTTTCTATTAGTTGTTTGAAAGTAAGATAGAAAGAAATGAAGACAATTTTATGGAACAACTGTTAACCAGAGGTCAGGCTTGGATTTATTTACCAATCTGATCCACAGAGCAAGGTCCAATCAATACAATTGATTCTAAAGCAGCAGTTCTCAACCTGGGTGGTCAAATGACCCTTTTATGGAGGCCGCCTAAGACTATTGGAAAAAATAAGTATTTCACAATATATAAATACAGATTGTTTTGTGATTAATCACTATTATGTTCAATTTGTAACAAAGAAAATACATCCTGCATATCAGATATTTACATTATGATTCATAACAGAAGCAAAATTATAGTTACGAAGTAGCAACGAAAATAATTTTATGGTTGGGAGTCACCACAACAGACTGTATTAAAGGATAGCAATATTAGGAAGGCTGAGAACCACTGTTCTAAGGGAATCTGCTGGGCCAGACTCAAGGCAGAGAAAACGCCAAGGTTATAGCAACTGATTTTGGAATTCCAAAAGGGTAGAGGGGTCCAAGCCATAGAGAAAAATGAAATGCGTGTTTATCTAGAAGATCAGCAAAGAAAAGAGAAAAAAGGAGCAAGATTTTTAATGAGATGGATTGACATAGTGGCTCCAACAGTGAACTCAAATATTTCAGGTATGGTGCAAAATAGGCAGACGGGGTTGACGACTTCTGTGATATATGGAGCCAGAACCTATTCACAGTACGTAACAAAAAATGGACGATTTTGAGACTTTTCAAAAAGACAGAGTGGTCATAGGGTCTTAATATGAAGGAAAAAAATTGAAAAATGTTATTAGGAGAAAAAGGGTCCTATTTAGGAATAGTAAGCATACAATAGCTTTCACAACCCTTAAAATGTTTAAAACAAGAAGAGGAAAAAGAATTAAAGTTCTTTGTTAGCTTACCTCCAAAATCAGATCAAGGTTACTGACAGATTAACATGGTCCATTTATTAGAATAAGGATAGTATAGGATTCAATTATTACGTCTTAAAGGAAATGCAATTGTTTTTTCTTAAAACACAACAAAGGGTGTGCTTCATTTCAACTACAGTAAAAAATTACCTTTTTCTGTAGCTCAACAGTACTTATTCGTCCTGCTTCTTTCTTCAGCTGATCCACACATTTCTGGGCTAAGTTTAAGTAAGCTTGCATGTGACTTCGCATCATGGCCAATCGCAAAACACACAACAGGATTATTATCCACAGTCGCAGAGTATCAAATGTAGCTTCTGTCATTCTATGGATCAAAAAGTTAACATAGGGTCCTCAAAGATCACAATACGCTCCTTTGGAAATCTAATATTTATGCGATACCAAAAAGCTCATTGCTATGGACTTGATTCCTAATCACAGCCTCACCTTTTGCCTAAAGAAAGGCTGGTGGATTTGAACCATCACACTAAGGGTAGCAGTCCAATTCTTACCAGACAGGGCTACCAGTGCGCCTATAAAACAGACATGCATATAATACTTTTACTTAGAAAACAGAATTGGATCAACAAATATATCATAGGAGAATAGGAGGAATACAAGCCAGGCAAAATAAAACATCAGAACAATATTTAAGATTGAGTATCTAATCTGCAAGGAAGAAAATTTAGCTGTGAAATTAAATTTGTGTAACTTTCAAACTGTAGATGAGGGGAAAGAAAGGAGAAAAGTGGGAGTGGGGAATCTAAGAGTGTGCCCATAGAACCGATCATGTCAACAGTCCTCGTTTATTGACTGTCGTTTTGCCTGATTATATACATGTTTAGGCTCTTTCACTCTGCTGAGATTCTAACTGTTGAGACCATGGAAAATCAAAAATTCTGGTATACTATTATGAAATCAGATGTCTAAAATGCTTCACCAACATGTCATCATTTAGCCTGATACATGATTGAAGATGGTTTAGTTCTGGACAATTTCTGAAAATTAAAATGAGAATTCTAGGTAAGAAGATGTATTTTTGAGACACCTTTTTAGAAATGAAACCCCTATAAAGCAGAGAAAAAATTCTTAATATCACCACGCCAAATTGGATAAGTACAAAAAGGAATAAGTGACAAAAGATAAAACATTTGACAGCATTTCTTCCCAAATACTCCATTACCACCCACCCCAATTAAAGAACTAAAACTACAAACTCAGAAAAGCTTTCCTAGGGAAATAAAGTCCTAAAACTAATACAGGGAACAGGAAAGGCAGAGAAGACCTTAGGATGTTCTTTTGTGTTTATAATTATGGAGGTCACAAGTGAGAATGGAACACACTATACTGTTTTCTTTTTAAAGAAAAAAACATTCCCATCAACTCACCTGTACATTAAAGTATAATGTGGAAAGATTTTGTGCTAGGAAGGATCCAAGCAGATTTTGTGAACATGTTTCTATAATAATGAATAATTTAGATGGATACTAAGAGGCCATGGCCATAATTTGACCGCACAGAAAAAGCAACACTTGTTGACACTTCTGTGCTTCCTAGAGCTGTTGAAAGAGACGTGACTGGGAGCATTCTGAAGATCATTGTTATACACTTTCAGAGTAACTTATAAAGTGAATGGACTCAGACAGTGAAATAGAAAATTATGTGATTATTTCATGAGACGTTCAGGATTTAGAACAAGTCATTAGATTGCTGCCCCTTCTGGTTCAGATGACTTTTGAGTAACTTAACTCTACATAGAAAGACACATCAAATAACGTATGAAATGTAGATCCAGTGGGGTATCTCAAGAGAAAAGATGACCTAGTAAAAAATATGGGAAGTGAACAGACAGAAGATATTTTCCCACATTATGATACTATTTCTTGCTTCATGGTGCACAGCAGCTTTGGTTTTTTTCTTAAGAGACCACGAACACCTATGGACTCTGTTAGTCCCAGTTTATCTGTGCAGTGCCAAATCAGAACAGATGGATAGTTTAAATATATTTTAGGGCTGAAATTTGCATGATAACCAGCTTTCCCTCTAATTACAAATAAAGACTTTTCTACAAATTATTTTATCTATGTGACAAGGGAAAAATCTGTCATTTGTTTTCTCCTTCATCCTGCACTGTTTGACAGATAACTAATCTTTTTCAATCTACCACCTGGGCTTCAGATTTTAAATGAAAACTAAAAGCCATCCCTCTCTAATGCAATGGACTGAATACTAAAGAATTACAGGGTAAAACCAAGATAAGATACGTAAATGCCTCTCCACCCCCTTTCACCCTAAGTGAAAAATGTCCCATTCTTATTTCATCAAAATACCCACTCCAAATCTGTACAAAATTTAGTTACAATTAAAGAAGGAATTCAATAACCACCAAATGTCACAAATATTACCACACGTGCAAATGTCCTTTTCATCCTAATGAGAAATGTCCTGGACTTTGCAAATATGAAACTTGGTTGAATAGCCAGCCATAGACGTTATTTAACTTTTGAATGTTACTTAATCTGTAAAATGGGAATGCAAACAGCAACAACAGAAAGCTGACAAGAATTAATCTGGGTGAAATGGAAGATATTTATCCATAGAGGGATAAGAGAAATCAAAGAGGGGGAGAGTAAGAGGAGGACAAGATATTGGGGAGTTTGACTAGTATTTTAAACAACTGAATAAAAAAAAATTCATGATCTGAAATGAATACTCCTAATTCTCCCTCCCTCTCTGTCTCTGTCACTCTCTCTCCCCCTCTTAGACACATCTAGAGGAATGAATAATATATGAAAAGTATTAATATCTAGCATAGTAACTAGCATATAATGCATGCATTATAAATGCTAGGGTTCTTGCTTTATCGATAGACCTAGGTATAATATCAAAGATATAATAAAAAACTCCAAAAAAAACCCCACTGCCACTAAGTCAATTGCAGTTCTTGGTGACCCTGTGTTTTTGAGGGTGTAAATCTTCTTTCTTCCATGGAGCAAAGAGTAGGTGTGAACTACTGATGCTAAGAGCGTTGGGTATATGAACTTCAACTTCTGTGATTGAAGTTCAAAGAAGAACTGGAATGTTCTTGAAATATTTATCCAGAATGTCAGGTTCCTAAGGATTACTTGCAAATACCTAATGGATCTGTTAAACTAAAATGTCTAATAAGGCTTACTCATGTGGAAATAAATTTAAAATAAACCTAGGCCAATGAATATGTTCCTAATTCAATAATATCAACTCTTAAAAGAATGAAGTAAAAAACTCCATGGTCATCAAAGATTATATGCTCTAAGTCATATAAATTTGTACCAGTATACCATGGAATCAAAGACTAGTCAAATTTTCTTTTTCAATTCTGATAAAGCAAAAGCAGTCCTGGAAACATTTATTAAAGACTTACTTCCAGCTGGTTGCATTACATGTGTTCTTTCTTTTAATCATGATAACCTTGTGAAGTAGATACTACTATTTTCATTCTTCCAATGGGGAAACAGAGACTCCAGAAGTCAAATAATCTACCTCAAGTGATAGTTTTAGTGAAGAACAAAGCTGAAGTTTGAATCTAACATAGGGTCACATAAGCAAAAATACTAAGTATTCCTATAATGCCTTTCAAAATATAGTTTCTATGCTCCTGACAGCATGCCATCTAATCAAACTGGGGAAAAATGAATTAGAATTACATATCAAAGGTAGGACACTTTCTAATATTGTTAGCTGTGGTATTGTTGGTCAAAAGGAAAATGTTCTAATTTACCGAAAAACACTTCACCATAAACTAAACCTAACAGTTAACAAAGATGAAGTAAATATGAAGCTGCTAACATATTATTAAGCATAACAACAGTATAGAGTTTTCACTTACACTACCTATTCTTTTCTCTGCAATTTTCTTAAGTATAAAAGATAGAAAAGAACTACAAAAATTATCTAGCGGGCATAATTACAAGAGAAAAAAAATGACAGATGACAACTGGCCATTTATTGATGAGAAACTTTTGAGTGTGCACTATTATTGCAAGGTGGTAACAACTAAAATTTATTAATGAGGATCATAACATCTCCAATTTAACATTATACATATTTACAATTCTATCACTGTTCAAAGTATCGTATCCTAGTTTTATCATCAATAAAATCATCAATAAGTAACACTGAAAAAAAGTCAATTATAAAGTTATACAAATATTAGTCCTCCAATATCCATACTCACAAAGGAATACTTTCTTTTCCCAAAGGTGGGTTCAGAATGTAGTCTTTGGTGATTGGTTTTACCCAAAGGAGAACCATAAATAAAGGTGCCAAGAAGTTGATATGAAGTAGTATTCTGAAAATATGGAAGAAATAAAGATAAATATGCAGACATAATCTCATAAGATATAAAATTTGGAGCTGTATAAAATAAAATTAGGAATGTATTTTAGTATTCTAAAGTACTATCACCAACATCTTATCAATAGCACTTAATAATGATTTGAGGCTATGTGAAACCATGAAATGGTAGTGAAGTGCAGCAGTCACTATTTCAATTTTTCAGATGAGAACATTTAAATAGGGAAAACTAAATGATCTGCTCATTTGGCAGGAACTAAGAGTAAAATCTACATCTGTTCAATCCTACCCAACAATGCGATACTATAACCATGGTTCAATTATTCTCCCTACCTCCAAAGCAACCCTATAGGATAGAGAATTGATCCTCATAGTTTTCAAGACTATAATCTTACAGAAGTAGGATATACTCTAACTTACACAGCACACCCGATATGAAGTCATTTTCTAACACTGTTCAGCACACCTGAAATGGCCTGCCTTCTAATCATAAGTAGTAGTGCTTAGCAAGAACCTTAACACTAAAGAATAAACACTCAAACCAGATTGAATCTACCACAACATATACCTTAGGAGCCTTTCAATATGTAATAACTGTGTATAGTATTTAATGTATATTACCAAAGTCATAAATTCAATTTTCATTTATTTTTAGATACTCTTGAACATACCTGAAATTAATTTCCTTATCTTGCACAAATCAACATTTATATTACTGCTAGCAATGCAATATGGTCAATACAAAAGAGATTTCAAGTCTGAACTATAAGTCAACTGTTAACTGTTGTCCAAGTTTTTCAGACTGCTCTGAACAGTTTTTACAACAAATGGAAATTCTTCACACTGGTTGTTTCAGTACACTTAAACTGATTGTATTGTCAATCATGCTACGGATGGGTTTAACATACAGTCTTAAATATCACTACATAAGCAAATGATAGTAATCTGTGTAAGGATGTGAAGAAACAGCTCTAGATAAGGAAAGCACATACACCTGACAGGGAAAACACTGAACTCTGGGTTCTAGCCTCTGTCATTAAAACAAGAAGTAGTGTCTGGCCATGTGGGTGAGAATAATATTGCTCTTTGTGCCAGTGATGGTGCTTTCAGGACAGAACTAGCTTGCCCACAACCTCCTATCAAGGCAGAGTGTTACATCACAATGGGAGGAGGGAGCTCGCTGTCACAAACTGAAAGCAAAATCCCAATCGCCAAAGCAAAAATTCTTAATAAGATGCCACATTTTAGTGAAAAAGACAGTAAAATGTGACCCCCCTCCCATCCTCCCGTTAAATGCTTTAAATGTTTGCATAAAATGATTCTTTCATCCCCTAGCCTGAGTAAAACACCGAGTGCAGGGGAAGAAAAAAAAGCAGTATTCGGTATGCAGTGTTGCTAGGGAACCCTCTAGCATCAAGGAGCAGCCCACAGCGGTTTCAGTAGCTTGTGAAGGGCTCCCCTCCACCCACCCTTTTCAGCTTATTTAAATCATAACACTGGGGTTAGTGGACTGAAGTGTGTGTGTAGAGAGGAGGGGGAGAAGCAGGTTTTGTCTTAAAAGAAGCGATTAGAGAGACGGGTGGTGGAAGAAAGGCAGGATGCAGCCAAGAGCACGCTGAGTAAAAGGGGGGGGGGGGGAAGGAGTGTATAGTAGGTGGGAGTAAGTAAACACGCACACAAAGCCTGTGTAGAAAAAGGGAGGTAAGGGGAAAACCAAAAAGACTGTCAAAATTTAAAAAAAGGAAAATGACATTGGTAAGATAGATATGAATTATTATAGAAAGACTTCTATGGAAAAAAAGAAATCAACACCATTAGAAATTGGGCTTCTGAGAAAAGAAATGCTAAGAGATATAATTAGGCAGAGAAACTTAATGACTTTTTGCATTCACCTATCATAATAGGCTATTTTGAATTATCACTGAAAAACCAAAACATGATATAGGAACTTAGATCAGGTTGAGTTTAAGTAGACATAAGCCTGCATTTCTGCCAAGGTGTCCAGATTAACAAAACATTTGTGACAACCAAAAGTATAGTAAGTGGGCTATGATTTATTTCTTCATTAGAAAACTAAAATAAAATTTGGCATCTAAAAGTAATCTATGACACATAGAACAAAGAACACTAGAATATTAACAGTTTTAACATAAAACATCTATTAATAAGAGTTTTGACAACAGATCAGTGACTTACAAAAGACAAACACAGCTCTTTGCTATGTAGCATTTTGATTTGGAAAAAACCATTAAAAATAAAATTTTTTGAATAAAAAATTATTTCAAGAAGTTCATATAACATTCTTAAACAGAATTTTGAGGGAACTTTTCACAGCTTCTTAGATCAGCTGTAGAAATTACAATATTATGAGCAATGACATTTGAAATAAAAAGAACACAATGTTGATACTTTTACTTAAGTTAAAACAAAAATTTAATAATTGATAGTATATATGCAACACAGAGGTTTAAAACTTAGAAATGAGAAAATAACTTGGATTCTTAAGAAAAATAGTGTGAAATCAAATGATTACTTGATCATTCATTTTTAAAATAACAATGTATGATTTCATTACAATAATATACCTTCATTAAGATGGAAAACATATATTTATCTGCATGTGCTTATGTACATTTTCCGCTTACTGTGTAATTTTTTCTGTTGCCAAATTCAAGGCATCCAGATGCATTTGAGCCAGCCGTAATCCAGGAAATGTCAAAAAAGCCCCAATGAATGAACAGAAAATGGCCAGAAAAAATTTGAAAGTAAGTTTAGAAACAGGACGCCTAAAAATAAAATTAAAAAGAAAAAAGAGCTGATAAGATATTTAAGTTCATTTCTAAAAGTTTCTTTTATTATAATCACTTTACAAATCACCATAATATTTGTTTTATTATTTCTAAAAAATACTGCTCTTTAACAGAATACAGAGAATTCTAGGGAACTACAATCTACCACATTTAATAAGCCAGGTTTCTATGTCTTTAGTCACAATTGCAACAACTCAACCTATATATATGACATACAATTGATTATATTTAGTTTAGTCTTTAGGGGCAGAAGGAATTAAATAAAAGCAAATCTAAATAATTAAATTAAAATTATGAATAAGAATGCTTCCAGAAGTGACAGTCCAACTAAAGAAATTTTTCTCATTGATTAAAAATAAAGAGCTGTTTAGAGTGAATATTATCTTACTAAATAAAACCCTTCACCTGCTTAAATAATTTTTTAAAAAACTTACTGAGATTCTAAACCTTGCTTTTCAAGGAACTGCATCGCACTGTCTGAAAAATTTGTAAACCCTGATGGAGAAGAGAAAAAACAACAACAACAAAGATTACTCTTATCACACATGGGTAAAATAAAGTACCTTTCTTTAGAAATAAAATGCTAGAAAACAGCGCCTTATATTTTGAAGTGACCAGCTTAGCTCTGTCATGTGCTAATTAGTATGCCAATAATGCAATAAAATTTGATTAGCAAATAGTCTTTGAAAATATCCCTTTGATATTTGTACACTCTATGAGTGTGAATAAAATTTGCATTAATTTTTTATTACAGTAAACTTTAGCATTGCAGAATCTTAACCATTAGGGAAAACATGAAAGTGTGAGGAAAGACCTTTTTTTGGAAAAGTAAACAAAAACTTGGCTGACATAATCTAGAAGGAAAAACATACATAATAGTGAAAATTATTTAGAACACCTCCGTATACTACAAACCTGACATTTTACAATATCAAATATAACCTTACTTATATATTTAATTAATCTAATAAAATAAAAATCAAGACTGACTTATAAAGTTTCATGAAGTTATTACCTGTTTCAAGTCCAAATTCCAGGTAGTTGTCAGTTACAATCAACACTGCCATTGCTTTGACAAAGAAAAAAAATCCAAAGGTAACACAGACTGATTTTTCACCACCATCTTTTACTTTAAAATAGTGTGTAGTTAATGAAAATAGAATTTTGCTGGAGAAGGAAAAGTTCAGGAAAAACCACAAATAACTTTGTGGGAGTTAAACACAATCACAGCCAACTTTATAGGATTGAACCCCAATACAACTTAACTACAACTTTTGTTTTGATTCTGTAATGATTATTGATAAAAGGGCATCCTCCAGTGCCCTTTGGGGAATTGAAACACTAATGAAGAAAATGAACTTAGGAAATTATTTGTATTATGTCTGTCATGCCATTTATTCAGAATACACAATCACCAGAATGAGCCGCAAACCATTCAACAATGTAAAATTTTAAAATTACTAAAATTCCCTAGTAAAAAATTAATGTAGAATGTCCACAATATGTATAAATAAAAAGTGTAGAGGAAAAATATCCAGTGTGATGATACGCAAATACGGAATAAAATGAAGGTCTTAATTAGCTCTAGCTGATGTAAAAACAAAAAAACAAGTTCCAGATGAGTATTCCAAAAGAGTGACGGTTTCAACATGGGTAAGTAACATATTTAAAAACAAACCATCTTAGCGCTTTATCTTTATGGATTTAAATAAGAGTCAATAAGTAGATGACCCAAATCTAGAAAAGCCCACTATCCACTACATCAAATTGTTTTCCTTCAACATAAGAAACAAAATACTTGACAACAAATGTTTAGAAAAGCTAAAACCTATTTTCACATAAACTTTATTTCTGGCAAAGTCTAGTAGCATCACTTAATACTAACTGTGTGATAAGCATTATCCACTAACTCATTTCTTCATCATACTAACTGCAGTTAAGATTCAGTAACTTCCCAAGGTGTCAGATTAGGTGCACTGAAATTCAATCTAGATCTAAGGTCTGACCACTTAAAACTTAAACTGCCTTTACAAAACTTTCCACTGCATCTAAGTGCTTGAGGTCCGTTTTCACTTTCAGTGAGCATTTAAATAAAAATACTAAAGATTTTTCCAATGCAAATTGCAAAGTGTATAATCTACCCTTGCTACACAAATTTACAACTGAAATTTTGTAAGAAAGCAAGTTAAAAACAATTTCTTAAGACTTAGGGAGAAACTTCAACATTTAAGAAACAATTTATGAAATACAAAATATTTAAGAGTTGTGATGAGATTCTCAGATAGAGAGGCTCAAATTTTTCTTCTACAATGTTCCAGATCTCATGTTCCTTACTCATTTATTTATCCCTTCTCCAATTTACATTTTGGAAAACAAAAAAGAAAAGAAGTTAAGGAAAAAGGGTATACAACTCCATAATTAAGTGATCAATTTTTATTTTATGACAACGATTTCTCACTGCCTGAGGATCTACTGTGGTTTGAAAGACACGGCCTTGCTTTATGGAACTTGGGGGATAACACTCAATTCCTTCCCTTACACTAAAATAGTATCTTTCACTAAAAGTGGCAACTGATCACTACAAATTAAATTTCCCAAGTTATGCTTATTGCCAAACTTTAAGTCTCCCCATAATGATATTTATTTTTTAAATAAAGTATTAAGTAAATTTCATGGACTACGAAGAGTTTTCTCTCTCAACCATGTAATGGAACAATTCATGAGGGATGTAGTTTGAAGTCCTTGTATAGGTGGAAGTCCCTGACTGGAAGTAGAGCAGGAAGAAAGAAGCTCTTGCTTTTTTTGTTTGTTTGTTTTGTTTTTTTTTTTGGGGGGGGGGCATCACTGCTCTCCGGTGGTGGGAGGAGGAGGCCCAGCCCCACTGCTGGAATTGAACCTCCGTCCCAGTGAGCTGCAGTCCCGCGCACAACCACTATGCCACTGGGGCTCAGCCCAGCTCTTGCTTTTTTTTTTTTTTTTTTGGCATCACTGCCCTGGTGGTGGGAGTAGGAGGCCCAGCCTTTGCTCCTGTGAGCGGGAGTTGAACCTCCATCCCAGTGGGCCGCACAACCACTGCGCCACCGGGGCTCAGCCCCCAGCTCTTGCTTTTTAATGTAATACTTTTGATACATTTTATGTATTTCTTGATAAAAAGTCGTGCTATAGAAAAATCAAGAATTTTTAAAAGGCTTGTTCTACAACTCACTCCAAAATTTATACAATAAATGCTGGAGTTTAACAGACAGTAAGTAAGGCTTGGAATTGCAGAAGTCCTGGTGGTAGAGTGGTTAAGCATTTCGCTACTACCCTAAAAACTGGGTGTTCAAACACACAAGCTTCAAGGCTCTCTGTGGAAGACAGATGATGTGGCAATTCTATAGAGTTGATAGGAGGGGCAATGGACTAGAGCAGTGGTTCTCAACCTTCCGAATGCTGCAACCCTTTAACAAAGTTTCTCATGTGTGGTGACTCCAACCACAAAATTACTTCCATTGCTACTTCATAAGTGTATTTTGCTACTGTTATGAATTGTAATGTAAATGGTAATATGCTTCCCGATAGTCTTTGGCAACCCCTGTGAAAAGGTCCTTCGACCATCAAAGTGGTTGCGACCCACAGGTTGGGAATCACTGAACTAGATGGTAATGAGACTGAAGCGTCACACAAATTCATGCATAGGCACATTCTATGTTTTACTAACATTTTGAATCTCACTCGGAGATTACATACAAGTCCTAATTTCATCTCCTAATAGAAGTGTTTCCTATACTTTGATGGCACCATCATAAAATCTTTAAAACGTCAGTCCATCACTTCTTCCTACACGGGTGAAGTCCTAATATAAAAAGAAATACTGTTTGTATAGCACCAATAAAACATACAACTTTCTTCTAGTTCTTTAATGCTTCCTCCTTCTTACAATCATGACCCCAATTCTACCTTATAAATTCGGCTAGATCAGAGCATGTACATGGGTAAAGATAAGAGCTGGAAACACAGGGAGTCCAGGACAGATAAACCCCTCGGGCCCAATAATGAGAGTAGTGATACCTGGAGAGTAAAGGGATGGTGGGGGAAAGATAAGGGAGACAGATCACAATGACCTACATATACCCCTCCCTCCCAGAAAAGTGGGTGAAGGAAGACAGTGTTGTAAGACATGAAAAAAAACTGTAAATTATCAAGGGACCATGAGGGAAAGAGGGTGGGGAAAAAATGGGGAACTAATACTAAGGGCTCAAGTAGAAATAAAATGTTTTAAAAATAATGATGGGAACATATGTACAAATGTGCTCGATACAATGCAAGGATGGATTGTAGTAAGAGCTGTTAAGAGTCCCAAGTAAAATTTTTTTTAAAACACTGTTATTTGGTCAGTACCTTTTGTTTGAGCACTAACTCCTCACCCTACCCTCATCTCTTTATCATTGTCAGACAATCCTGTACATTACACTATGATTACGATATTATACTTGTGGGTAATCAAAACTGCATATTGAAAACCACTACAATCATTTTCTTTCAATGAATTTTTTCCTTTTAACAGCTTAATATTATTTTATTATATTATTGTAAATGGCAATTTATTTTGCTTTCTATTAGAAAATCTCAACCCTTGAAACAAATGAACAAAATGCTAGGAAAGGGGAAATACTGAAGTATGTTTACTTCTACACTGTAGCTATTTCAAATGGTGAATGAGCTTAATTTCTAGGTCTAAACTTAGGTTGATGGCTCAAACTCACTATTCACCCTGAAAAAGAAAAATGAGGCTGTCTGCACCCATAAATATTTCAAAGCCCCAGAAATCCTACATAGTGCCACTATGAGTCTAGCTTAGCTGAATGATGGTGGGGGGCTATATCTAATTTGGTTAATCATAAAATCACCCAAAGATATATCACTACTCTGTTTGGGAACAGAAAAAGACAGCACATATTCTAAAAGAAAAAAATTGCCAATAAATAAATTTGATAATACCTTCAGTAATAAGCACATTGAGTTTTTTGGAGGTTCACACAAAATTTTCATAATATTTATAATTATCTGTCTAAAGTAAATCACTCTTCCACTCAATTTTCTGGAAGTCCTGGCAATCTCTGAAAGTAAAACATTAATCTTTATGATCTACCAATAAAATCACACCAAGCAACTATAATGCATTCAAATGTTTCATCACCCACGTCTCTAAAACCTTAAAACCAAGGCTGCTGCTGCTGAGTCTATTTCAATTCATACCAATCCTATAGGACAAAAAAGAACTGCCCCAAGGTTCCCAATGGGGGAGATTTTTACATTATCTGACTTTCACTGAGTGACTTTCACTGGGTGGCTGGTAGTTTTGAGGCACCAAACGATCATGGCGCCTAGAACAAATGCCTTTTAAAATTTTTAAAGAAGAAAATGTACACCAAAAATTTTGAAAGCAAAGAACATACAATTTAGTAACACACACACACACACACACACACACACACGTAAAACAAAGCCCAAAAATACCAACTAAATTTCTAGATTAAGTAAAAATGGTTGCCCTTAAACTTTGAACTTGGGGCTGAGCCCCAGTGGCGTTAAGTGGTTGAGTGCAGGACTGCGGCCCGCTGGCTTGGCAGTTCAAATGCAGTGGCGGCTCTCAGGAGCAGTGCTGGGTAGCTCCCACAACCACCAGAGGGCAGTGATGCCCCCTCCCCCCCCCCAAAAAAAAAAAACTCCAAAAACTTTAAACTCCAAATATACAGTCAGACTTACTTATAAATGAATAGAAATAAGGTTCTAATATTCAAGTTCCCTGTGAAAGTTTTCTGACATTATCTCCAAAAGCTAATAGGAAATGAGCTTGCATACATGTTCTAAAAATACTCACCTTTCTGACACGATCACCAAAGAGAAAATGGGTTCTTAGCAAATGTGGCAGAAATATCTGATGGTGCCTGGCTATGAAAAGATACAGCGCCTGGGGTCATAAAAGCTTGAAGACAAGTGGCCATCTAGCTGAAAAGCAACAGAATCTACTTGGAAGAAGCACACCAGCCTATATGATCATGAGGTGTAGATGGCACCAAGTATCAGATATCAAAGACCCAAAACAAAAAATCATTATCGATGTTAGTGAGGGGGAGGGTGGAGTGGAGACCCAAAGCCCATCTGTAGACCACTGGAAATCCGCTTACCGAAGACTAACAAGGAAGAGACAAGCTAGCCAGACAAGACAGCACCGATGAAACAAACTTTACTTTTGTTCCTTAATGCTCCCTCCTTCCCACGATCATGGTCCCGATTCTACCTTACATATGCGGCTAGACTAGAGCACACACACAGGCAAAAAGAGTTGGAAAAGGGGCGGAGCCCCGGTGGCGAACGTGGTTGAGTGCGGGACTGCGGCATGTAGGCTTGGGGGTTCAAATCCAGAGGCAGCTCTCAGGAGCAGCGCTGGGTAGCTCCCACGACCAACAGAGGGCAGTGATGCCCCTCCAGCCCCCGCAAAAAAAAAAAAAAAGCGGGAAATACTGGAAATCCAGGACAGATAAACCCCTCAGGTCCAATGCGTAGTGATACCAGGAGAGGAAAGGGAAGGTGGCGAGTGAAAGGGGGATCTGATCACGATCTACCTTAACCCCCTCCCTGGGGGATGGAAAACAGAAAAGTGGGTGAAGGGAGACAGCGGTCAGTGTAAGACATGAAAAAAATAATAATTATCAAGGGTCTGTGAGAGAGGGGGGAAAATGAGGAGCTAATACCAAGGGATTAGCTATCTAATAGATATCTATAGTAATATCTACTGATAGAAAATGTTTTGATGATAGCAACAGATGTGCGGATATGCTTGACACAATGCATGTATGTATCATGATAGGAGTTGTATGAGCCCCCAATACAATGATTTTAAAAAACAAACAAACAATACGTTCTACAAAAGTTAAAGACAAAACAGACACCTAGGCAAAGATTTAACAGCTGTGAAGATAATTTTCTTGCGGAGAGGTATGTTATCTCTTGTGGCCTACTTCAGGTTAGTGCTTCATTCTCTTACTAAACTACGTTACTATAAAACCAAAATACAGCAATTCAGAAACTTTAATACAATTTAGAAATGATGGTGTTATGGTACACCAATTATCTATTTGCTCAATTATCTATTTCCCACAGCAAAATAAAAAAGCATTCAGAAAATTTTAGTTTACAAATACATATATAGAACTGAATATTAAATCAGAAAATCCTTTGAATTTCATTTTAAATCTTTTCCTACAAAAACAAATTTTGCTTTGAATAAAATTTGTATGTCCGGCAACCAGGCAAAGGAAATTTTAAATCATAGCCATAAATATATATTACGGTTTTATACCTTAAACCACCCTAATTGTAAAACACAACCCCAGTAGAAATGTGACTAATGATCTAGTCCTTTAACCAAATATAACAGAATTATTAAGCTTTATCATTTTTCGTAGACTAGCTTTTCTCTCAAACTCATGTAATTGACTCAATACCCCCCACACACGTATGCAAAATTTTAAGTATTTTAGTTTTTGAAAGCTAAACCTATACTAAAGGAACTCTAGATTTTTTTTAAACCGTCATTTTGAACTTATTTTTCTTTTAGTCATAAGTGAAAGTAAGTGACAGACTTCAAGGGCCACACATAGGAAAGACAATTACCAGACCTGTTCCAGTCTCATCACAAAGCTTTACCTTTACCATGCCTATGTCATGTAACATAGCACAAATGAAAATGGAATACACAGACTTGGTCACAGAAGTTGGTTAGAACTGCAATCTGGAAAGAAGTAAGACTGAGAAGTACTTTGGATCTAGGAGTGAGGTTGGAAGCAGGTCTAGTAACTGAGATAAATATGCAATTCAGCAGAATAAAACACAATTGATGATTTGGCTCAGTTTGATATCACATTTTAAAATTCTATTAAAATTATTATTTATTTTATTGGGGCTCTTAGAGCTCTTATAATAATCTACACATCAAAAGTATCAGGCATATTTGTACATGCTGCCATCATTTTCTTTTTTTCTTTTTCTAATCAGGGGAGATCATGAATACAGAACACAGTCCCCCACTACCACAAATTATGCAGTTGAGTTTCCCACATTTGGGGAAATCACAGGGGTCAGCACATTTGGAGTGCAATGGATAAACCTCGCCCTGAGAAAACCACCTTCATGATCATGGTATCTCCCCTGCCAGGTTAAGTATGGCATCATTTTCTTAATATTTAATTCAATCTAAGCTCTTGGTTATCAGTTTCTCTCACCACCCCCACCCCCACCATGACCCCTTGATAAAAATTATAAATTATTATTTTCAGTCTTACTCCAACCACTGTCTCCCTTCTCCCAGTTTCTGTTGCTCGCCCCGCTGGAGTGGGGTGTATGTATGTGGGGCTATGTGTCGATCATTGCATTCTGTTCGCTCTTCCTGCCTGCACCTTCCCCTTACCCTCCTGGTATTGCTACTCCCATTTCTGTTCCTGAAGGGTTTATCTGACCTGGATTCTGTGTCATGAGCTTTTATCTGTACCTGTGTACATGTTTCGGTCAAGTCTAAAAGTAAAAGGCAGGACTTGGGTCATGACAATGGGGGAGTGAGGAAACCTCAAGGAACCAATGGAATACTTTGTGTTTCATTGGTGCTATACCACGCCTTGGTTGATTTATCCCTAAGAAGCCATTATTATGCTTTTACAAGTTTAGATTCTATAGAAGTTAGAATTCTCCATCTTACATTAAGTCAAATAAATGAAAGGGGAAAAAAAGGTCATGCAAATAAAACACTTGGGGACCAATTTAACAAAAAATCATTTAGTAGTAAGAAATACAGAAATTTTTTTTATTCAAATGATGTATGTGACTTTGGAATTAAGTGAAACTATTAACGTACTTATGTGATACCCAGACAATAAATAAGGGAGACCAGAGACGAGCTGGTCCTGGCAAAGAATGCCTAGAGGATCACTGAAAGTCAAAGAAAAAAGGAATCTGTCTCGGAAGAAACACAGCTAGAATGCTACTTAGTACCAAGGATGGGAACATATTATATCCTGGAAAAGGACATCATACTTGGTGTACATATGGTCAGCAAAAAAAAGGAAGACCCTCAGTGAAATGAGATGAGATGAAACGACACCGTGGATGCAACAATGGGTTCAAACATAGCAACTGTGCGGATGGACCACGAGTAGGCAGTGTTTTGTTCTATTGTGCACAAGGTCACGAAGAGTCAAGAGACAATAACTGACGACAACTACCTTATATTCCACGGGGACATGTGTATTTGAAGGTGAGTCAATAAAGAAAAGTCACATAGGTCACTTCAGCTAGACTCTGTTAAGGGATGTGAAAGGTTACGAGTTAGATTAGACACAGGCTAGGCACTATGTATATTTTTCTTCGTTGTTCACCAGAATATCTGACATTTATACATGGCTTCCTAAAGGCATCCTGGTAGTGTAACGGGGTTGTGTTGGGCTGAAATCCACATGGTTGGTATTTCGAAACCAGCAGCAGCCCCGCTGAAGAAAGACGACTCTCGAAAAGCCAAGGTGTCAAAAGGATTTTGTCTTGCGTGGATCCAAAGCAAGTGAGAACTAAGGTGTGCCTGCCCAAGCTGTGGCATTTTCCACTGTCTCATATGCATTGAAAGTTGAATGCTGAATAAAGATAAGTAAAGAAAATCAATGTGTTTTTTTGTTTTTCTGAAGAATATCAAAAGTACCATAACTACTAAAAGCATACACATTGGTTTTAAAAGATATACATACAGCCAGTGTGCTCTTTACAAGCCAGGCTGGGCAAGCCTATCATACACACTGTGGACATATTCCCGGGAAAGACGAGTCCCCAGAGGAGGACATTACACTCGGTCACGCAGAGAGGCAGAGGAACAACTGGGAGGAGCGAGTAGGGTTGGGCATTGTTTCACTCTGTGTGCATAGAGTCAGAACTGACTCGATGGCGCCCAACAAGAGCAATATTTTAAATAAGAAGACATGCTGAGGCCTGGTGGTGCAGTGGCTGTGTGCGGGACTGTGGCCCACAGGGTTGATGGTTCAAATCCAGCAGCAACTCACCAAGAGCAAGGCTGGGCTTCCTACTCCCACCAGGGCAGTGATGCAAAAGAAAAAAGCATATAAATCGTATGTATTTCTATGTAAATACAATTTAAACATCCCAAGTATAAGCTGCCAAAGTCCTGCTGGCATACTGATTATGCACTGGTCTACGAACTGCAGTCAGCAGTTGAAAATCACCTGCCACTCAGTGGGTGATAAATGAGTAACTCAAGCAAAAAGTCTCTAGAAAACCCACAAGGAAAGTTCTACCCTGTCTTGTAGATCGTTCTAGGTGAACACAGCCTCGATGGCACTGAGTTTTGGGAAGTATAAGCCATGAGAAAAATTAAAAATCCACAGTATTTCTGAAACCATGACAAATTACTGAATGAAAAAAATGCAGCATATTTAGTCACTTAATGAAATTCATCAAGTTAAAATAATTTTAGTTATTGACTTAATGATACTTTCTTATATTTAACACATAGGATTAAAGAGCAGAATTTTAGCTTGAGTTTATTGTGTTCTTGAAATCAGTACAACTCTAGATCTCTGGGGAGGTTTGTCAAATGACACACAAGTGTTTATACTAAGCACGAAATAGTCTGAAAAACTACTCTGGCCATACATGTTGAGTCAAAAGGAAGAGTCAACAGGTAGTAACCACTAGCACTATCAAAATGTAGTGTTAAAATGCTCAAATCACATCATAAAAACATCACCTTTTCCCACAGAGGGGCTAATGGATTCAAACTCTTGACCTTGTGGTTGATAGCCCGATACACACCTCATTCTACCACCAAGATGACCTCTGCAAGTAAGACCGGATGGATGAAAATAAGACTGGTGTAAAGCTTGTATCAGCAGTAAAGAGGATTCCTCGATCATGTCTGTCTTACTCATACATATTTGGTGATGGCCCTTCCCCAGCTCTCACAGACCCAGAAAGTCTGCTACTTGAAGATGCTGAAGCAGAGTTTGGGTTTAGTGCGAAAATTTTAAGTGACAATAAGGAGCTGAGTGAAATTAAATAAATATCTGTCCAACTGGAAGTTTTGAGTTTAAGCCTTCTTTATATCCAACATGAATGTTCTGTTGGATACTGTCATCGCTGTCATCAAGGCAACCAAAACTTCTACTGCCCTTAAGAGAGTCAAACTGCACTGATCTTTCAGTATACTTGGCCATTCAACTATTGATCCACCAGAGATCTTTAAAATGACTGGTACTTAGAGGTTCTCTATTTTATCAAACACAGAAAGGTCCATTTAACAACAACTTTTCGCTGCTATACAAAACTCCTAAAGATCACCAGACATTTGAGAACATAACATAACAGCAACTAAAGTATAAACAAATCCAGAAAGCAATGCACGAAACAAACTCAACTTAAAATGTTATTATCTTTAGAAACAAAGATATATTACATATCAATGCCATAAGAACGTTGCAAAAATAGAACACTGAAAGTATTTTTTAAAATGATGATTGATATAAAAACTGTTAAGCCACATGTTAAAAAAAGAGAAGTACAAAATTAGTGGAAAAAAGAAAGCATGTGACCGGGAAATTCATAAGACTTGATAAAGGAGGAAAAGAGCTGCTGAAAAGACAAATTAGAGCCGAAATGAAAAAGAAAAGACTCACAGGAATGAGAAAAATATTCAAAACACTAAAAATATAAGCATATATATGAGAGATAGAGAACCAGTAGTGAGATCCAGGAACTGAACAATAAGTATTCCAGCAACAGAGCACAGACAGATTAAGGAGATTTCCTAGAACTCAAGAAGATAGTTTCAAGAGTGGGTAAAAACCAGCACATTAAACATATGCCCTCAAGAAGGCCCAATACCATTATAGTAATTAGCTAAAAAATTGGTGGTGAGGATTTGAAAAGAAGCTTGGCAACACAGTAGATAAGCACTGGACCGCTGACCGTTTCCAGAGGGAAAAAGATGTGGCAACCTTCCTGAGGATGACAGCCCTGCAAACCTTATGGGGCAGTTCTACTTTCTCCTTTAAGGGTCACTGGAAGCCAAAATTGATTCAACAGCACACAACAATGAAGATCCCTTAGACCAGCAGTTCTCCACCTTCCAAATGGCCTGACCCCCACCCATAAAATTATTTTCATTGCTACTTGATAACTGTCATTTTGCTACTGTTTTGAATTGGGCGACCCCTGTGAAAGGGTCGTTCAACCCCCAAAGGGGTTGTGACCTACAGGTTGAGAACAGATGAAAAAAAGTTGACGCATAAAAAATTGTTAATAGCAACTTGAATTCTCAATGGTAAGAATGAGACTTTAAAATAAAATAATGCCTTCAAAATTAACTGCCAAATTCAAGTTCTACTTTCTGTCAGAAACTGAATGAAATTGAAGGGCAGATTAGATACACTTCAGTGTACAAGATTGCAAAAATACACTTTCTGAGGAGAAACAAAAACAAAAACCACAAAGAACCGGGATGAATGTTGTTACCCTGTGGGGTTGCAACCATGACAAATGCAAATGAAGTGTTGAATGAAAAACTGGCATGTGTTGTATACCTTCACACAATGCACAAAGCAGTTTTTAAAAAAGTACTTCATTGTTGCTGAAGATGATACTCTAAAAACAAAAGGGATAAAAATCTATGGAAAGAAAAAAAAAATCTATGGAAAGGGAGCTCCAATTAGAAGAATATGCAAAAGTCTGCAAAAATGGTTCATTTCAGGAATAAAGCTTTTATGTAGACCAAGCAATGATTCTAAACATATTGAGAAATTTGTAACCAGAAAAGTTTAAAACTGAATGATATCTATGTGTGTGTAAGCATATGTGTACAGATATATGCAATACAAATGAAAACTAAGATATATATTATCTGTGAAGTGCTTACAGTATTATAATGCAAGCATTTAATAATGCAATAAAAAAATGGCATCACTGTATATAGATGTGATGAATGCAAAATGGTCCATGATGTGTAGCCCAGGGAGATGCTTTTATTTCCACAGTGAAATGGTAATAATTAATACTTAAACTTAAAATCAAACTACATAGGTAAAGATCATACAGATGGCTAAAAGAGTTGGAAGATATTGCTTCTGGAGAGGTAGAAGTGGTATAAAAAATTGAGAGTCAAGTTTACATTAAGAAATCAATAATAATCAATAATGAAGCTCACAGCTTTTCAGTTTAAAAAATTCACCACAGAATTTATCACAATTAGTGGCAAAAATCTATTCATGTCCTAAGGGCTCAGATAAAGAGTAAATGTTTGGAAAATAATTATGACAGCATATGTACAAAATGCATGATAAAATTGATGTATGGGTTATAAGAGGTGTAAGAGCCCCCCCACCCACCCAAAAAAAAGTCTTTAAAAAAAAAGTCCATGCTATCGTGAAGCTTCAGAATACCAAAAAGGTAAAGAATAAAAGGGAGGTATTTATCCAAAGAAAATAGACAGCCAAGTTCTGACAGCCTTCAAAGTTTTGAAGAAAAACTATTTTCTTCTTAGAATTTCTTACTGATACAAACTATCAATCAAGCCAAGCATGCAAAATGTCAAGTCATTTACCAACCTTCTTTTTCTAAGCAGACTCAGAAAATACACCAAGAAATGCGTCACAAGATTCAAAAATAGCTGCAGGGAATTCCTAGGAAGACTATGAAACAGAGTCCCAAGAGAAAAGCTCTGAAGGAGATTGAGAGAGCTGACGGCTTCAGGAGGGAATGTAGACAGGAAAGCAAAATAGAAATGTGTTATGTGTACCCACACCTCATTATTGACACGATAAGTATCCGAAAAGGTTATTAAAATCCAGTGTTAATATGAAATTAGAGGATGACCACATCATCAAATCACAAAATGGAATACCACTACATTATCACACAGTTGTCAAATTATACCATAACTGCCAAACTTCGGAGAATCATAACCCAGATAAATTGACATATAACTCAATGACCGTGAGGCTGGTTTGCTTTTTTAGCACTTGAAACAGAAGTGCATCCTGGTTTTATTTAAAGTCGTTTGTGTTGCACTAAATATCTAGGCCAAGTTATACTCGCCATGGTGTCCTTGGATGCAAAGGGTATTTGGACAGCGAGAATTACAAGAACTTGGAATTTTCACTTCATCTTTATTAGGAATTGAGTAGCAGGCAATTCCAATTTGAATTTGCTATCTTAAAAAAAAATGCCGAGTCACGGAGTCAAATCCAGCACTAAGAGTTACTGTACAATAAATAAGGAGTCCTGATGGCACAGAAGGTTACATGTCTGCCCGCTGGTCAAAAGCTCCACAATTTGTGGCCACCAGACACTTGAAAGATCAGATGAGACTTTTTGGTCCATAAAAGATTTTCAGCCTTAGAAACCTATAGAAGTTCCACTCTGTTCTACAGCACTACTTTGAGTAATAATCAAGTGAGCGGTAGTGAGTTTTGTACAATAAATAGATTCAAATGTTCTGAAACCCAAAAGGGGTCTGGGAGAGTTTAAACTCCTAAATTAAAATATGATTGTTATGAGATGGCACAACTTCTCTTCCCAAGCACAGAGACTCTTAAAAGTTAAGACTTTTCTTTAAAGAAGCTTTGAGTCAACCTCACCTCTGAAACATTGTACGTGAACAACTACGATATTAAATTGTGCTCCAAAATGTTTACTGCATTGCATAATTTGAAGAAAAAGCTCAGATCTTCAAAATACATATGAAAGTTGCTATGAAGTCTTACATTTTCTACACTCAAAATTGTCCTGACACTTTCCCTGTTTCTTTTCAATTTTCTTTTAAGAGGATTTCAAGAACAAATCTAATGTTTACATCAGCAATGAGTTCTATCCACATTAGAAGCTAAAGGAAAATTCATAATAGCAATGATGTTTTGAAGGATACATTGCAAAAGACAAAACAAGCAGGCACCAAACAACACTGATATTCATTTCCTGAGTTGGTTTCATATAGGTGTAGTAGACTTCAGTTACTAAATACACAACTGTAGCAGCCACTGTGAAATCTACCAGCCACTGGTATTCTGGAAAGTAATGCAGTGCTGAAAATAAGAAAAATGAAGAGAGACATATTTTACTTCAAGCCTTCCAGTTTGAGGATCTATCCATAACTAACTTCAAACATGCCATACTATCAATAGAATGCTATTTTTGGTATTTAATGTAAGGCTTGCAAATAGGAAAATTTTAAAACGCAAGAAGCTGATTGAGAATACTAGCATCCAAAATTAAACTTTCATACTTCATAACTTAAAGAGCTAAAATAAAGTTAAATTATGAAAATGTATTTAAATTTATATAAAATATGATTGTAATCCAATTTATATTTTAAGTGTAAAAATTTTTAAAGGCAACTTCTAAAGCTCAGTTATTCTGGTCAACTGAAATGCTTATGTCAAAACTAGTTCTCAAAACTTGTGCTAGGTAAACCAAATATCAAATGTCAAAGACTATTAAGGTTGCAACCATTGTCTATTACCCTAGTTTCAAGTGTCCAAATTCATCAGCAGAGTTGATTCACTTTACCACATTAGGTGTGCCCCATGGGCAAAGTGTCTCTTTACCTTGGATTGCTAATAAGTTTTTTTAAAGGTAGTAATCAGTGAACACTTACTATTTGTGTAAACACCGAACCAGAAATCAGGAAGGATATGCATTATTATCAGTATTATTATTATTTCTATGATTATGGAGAAGCCCTGGTGGCAATAGTGGTTACACTTTGGGCTGCTAATGACAAGGCCAACAATTCCAAACCACTCCAACCTGCTCCATGGAAGAAAGAGGGGGCTTTTTATCCTCATAAAATATTATAACCTCAAACCCACACAAGGACAGCTCTACTCTGTCCTAATGTCCCTAGCCGTCAAAAGGGACTCAATAGCAGTGAGCAGTGAGGATGAATATGGACAGTTAGGTAAGTTCATAACACAGAGTAAAACTAATATAACTACTAATCTAAAAGTCAAAGCTTTTTAAAATATTGCTTTGCGAGTGTGGACACGCATGCACACATATACACACAGTTTAAAACGATGATCATATAACCAATCTTAAAAAATCTGAATAAAAAAAAGTCTGAGTAATACTATACTAGTGAACCATATTATATTCCATTGATTGGTATTTGACCCCCTGTACACTACTTCAAATATATGTTACTGCATTTACAAAATTATTCCCTGAGATGCTAGCTATGTCTTAAAGTTGTTTTTTGAGGGAGATGTGACTTGCTCCATAAAGACCAAATTGGATGAATTGATTATATTAGAAAGTATAAGATTATTGACATTTTCTTTTTAAGTGTTACTAGCAGTACACAAACCTGATCATATTTCAAAGTAAACTACAGTACCTTTAAAAATGCGCACTCCTAGAAACCATTCTATATTTACTAAATCTCACTGGGTAGGATTGTGTAATCTTTAGAACTACTGACATGATTCTGATGTACAGCCAGGTGTGATGGCCAGTTTTAAATAATCATTATCTTAGATTCTTTTATCTTGTAGGATTCCAACAACTTCATGTAAACGTCTAAGTTAAACTTAAATATAGTCATTAAATCATTGCAAAATTAATATGGCAATAGGGCAAGCCAGGAGGGCAAAAAGCCAAATAGCTTAATCAAAGATAACCCAACAGGTCATCTTGAATAAAGATTATGATTCTAGAGCCTCTTCATTCTGAAATCACTTTCCTTTTTACCAAATGTGACCATAAAATATAAGTAACAAAATGTAGGTCACACGTGGTAAACAAATGCATTTTTCAAACTAAATTATAAAATAGGCAGATTACTGTAAGAGTCTAGAACTCAAGATAATAAAAACTGTATAGTCTCACATTAGTGAGAAAGTTATTGTCTTCGAAAAATCATTAAGAAAAATGCTCACCAACAGATTCTACAGGTGAAGATAAAAGGAATAAATCAAATGAAGTATTTTGAGCTCTTAAGTTCTTAGATTTCTTATTATGAATAATGAACTTGCTTCGAAAAAAAGACAAGCCATAACAGATAAAAATCTGAGTACTTTCACTAAGATAAAACTGAAATTGTGGATACTCCTTACCAAAAGTATCCACTTCTGTAACTGACTTTGTTTCTAGATGAAGGTCAATATCCTTTGGAATGGTTAATGGCTTACTTTCAATATGGCCATTATATTTCCTATAAAATCAGAAAGGTGACACAAAAAACAAGTTAGCTTTACTGTTATCCAAGTACATGCTTAATTGCAAATGTGATTTTAAATTTCAAAGTAAAAGAGGCACAGGATTTCACTAAAGAAGATAATGTACCCCCTGGGAATGGCAAAATGTGCATGCAAATAATTACACAAATATACAGCTTCCCTAGAAAAGAATTACCTAAAATAACAACAGGGAGCAAAATCTTCACAGGTAGATTACCATTTCATGCCATATCTCTTTCTCTTCTGTGAATTTAAAGAGACCCTAAAACTTTCATGGACACTTTCCTCAGGCATAGCAGTAAAAGCAATGAAGACAAAGTACATCTATCTTTGAAATTACATATAAACAATCCCATCCATACACGTGTAAAAAGACATGTAACTTATATACAAGTCAAAGTTAAAAATAGAAATAAAGATTTATGCAAGGGAGAAATTAAAAAACATGAAAGGCAATTCAAAGTGGCTTTTACTTTGAACGACAGATGAATAATGTAACAGAAAACATCAAATGTTTATTATCACTCCCAAACTAATTTTTTTTAAAGGAAAATAAGTTGCACAGTGAAAGTAATAAATTAAGCTTTGAGAACATTAATTACAACACAAAAAATAATCCCGTGTTTATTTTTCCATAAATGTAAGCAGAAAAAAGCTCTGTAAACAAATCATGTCAGCAGATCAAACAATACTTACTGCCACCAGGATGACAATTACATTAGCATCTTTTTGTAGGGTCAAAATTGCTCAATTTATAAAAATTTATCATTGAAAAATAACAAAATTGAGCAAAGCTATGGTGAGCACCCATAAATGAACACTGCAGTTAATTTAATCAACCAAACTCACTACCATCGAGTCAATTCCAGTTCAGAGACCCTGTGTCTGCTCCTTTGTGTCTTGAGGCTGTAAAGAACCTAATCTTTCTCTCTCCAAGAGCCAGCAGGTCTAAATCATTCGACTTTGTGGACAGAAGCCCACCTTGGGCTTCCTGAATATTATTACTGTAAGCAATTAAAGTTGTTACGTGCTAAAGCATTATAGCTTTGGATAGTTAGAACTGGAATATTAAAAAAAATGCAAAAATTGAACACTTAACACCCAGGTTTAGGTTATGTAAAATAGTATGCAACAGTCTCTGCAAAATATATAAAACTATCTGTCATGAATATTTTATTAAAGAACATAACCACTGGAATAAAAAGCAGAAAGAAATACAATAAATGTTACAACAAGCTTTAAAGTGTATCTGTAATAGTATTAAAAAAGGATGTCAGTAAAATCAGGTGACTGTACTTACAAACTTCCAATCCCAAGACAAATAATCATTCATATTTAGAGAATTTTTTAATACTTAGAAATACTGTAGACCATGTTCGTGACATATCTGAAAAACTTAGGACAATTTGTCATTGGTATGTTATCATACAGTTTCTGAATCATCATTTCAGAGTGAAAGAGTGCTCCTGTATTTCCAACTGAGGAACTCAAGACCTGTTCAGAGGCTAATTAAACATGCACTTGTCCTGGGAAATCAATTTTTAGAGATATAAAATTTTAGAGTTGAAGAGTCTTTCAAAATGACTTAGGCCAGTCCCTCCATTTTACAAGATCAGGCTACTGTTCTCCATTTAGTGAGGTTTCTTTTCTTTCTTTCTTTCTTTTTTTTTTTGAGGTTTCTTACCAGGCAAATTTTCCTCATAAACTTTAAACATGATATAAATCTTTAAGAGTTGAATGAGACCTATAGTATTATACAGTGAAACCTGTGAAAGCTATAATTCAAAAGAACTGCTTTGTTTTTCTGGGCCTCACAAGCTCTTCATCTTTGACAGGTGCAGTCTTACCCCTTTCCCTTAAAATAGTGGAAAATATTTAAACCTTCCTTTTCTGACATATCTCCACTCTACTGGGTTCTGGTATTGACAGTTCTTACTAAACAATATACTCTTTTAATTTTAAACATGAGAAAACTAATATGAAAAGCAAGTCAATTTGTCTAACATCACAGTATTAAATAATGAGTGACAAAACCTGAAAAGGCACTTAAACTAGCACTTTCCTTCAAATGATGGCACAATTAGCAAATGTGCCTTAAATAAACCATAAAATATGGGTACATTAATTGCACTACTACCTTACATACTCAAAATTACTAATTTACCTTTCTTTTTTGCTTTTCCCTTTTTGCTGCTTTCCTGCAAGGATTCTTAATTCTTCTTCTGTAGGATGCTGACACCACCTCAAACTACAAAAAAATCAAAATAAGAGAAACCTCTTAAACAAAGCAATCAGACTAACTGGAATCATTACTTGACCCTACGAGTATTTACTGAGTTTCCATTTTGGGAAGACACTGCTGCCAGATGGCAAATGAAAATGAGAAACCCTCGAGTAAGTCTTAAAAGGTTATAGATTAACATCTAATAAATACTTGCCAGGCCTGCAATGCTATTTGTACGTATATTTCTTACAGCTGACAATGTGGAATTACACACTAACGTTATATAGGCTCATCATTAAAATAAAATTAAATGAACTCTGCAGACACAATGACAGGAAAACATTAAAATTCTCTAACCACCTTTTATTTACTCAGAAGAAATTGGCAATTGTTTTTAAAAATTGTTTGAATGCCCTGACAGCTCCAGACAGGATTTCTTTCCTTTCATCCTTTAATTTAGTTTGGAAACTCTCAAACTTTATGTGCATAAGAATTAATACCAAAAAAAAAAATTAGTGCACTTTACTCTTCTACTACACCAGCTAGAGTTTCAACAATTAAAGGTGTTCTCTTCCACCACAGCAAAACAAATACTTTCTCCCTTTCAAACACTGTCTAAACGTACTGTCCCATCTAGTGGTATTTAAATCAAAACAAGCAAATAAAAAACAAAAACATAAGTCCCACTGCTGTCAAGTAGAGTCCAACCCATATCAAACCTATGGGGGGAAAACGTTAAATGCTTTTTGGTTTGGGGGTTGTTGTTTTTTTTCCAGGAGAGGCTGAGCCCAATATTGAAAACCCTCTGGAATCCTGTTCTACTGACACAGACGGGTTGGAGTCAACTCAACCGATACCAGTACCAGTTCCCCAGTGGTACTGCTTTCTAGCCACCTAAATTTGATATTCAGATCTTACCTTCACCACCTTTACTCCACATTATCCCCCTAATAAACCAAAATGAATTTAGTTCTCTGGTTTTATTTACTTTATAATAATGGACATATTCAAACCAAACTACAACTACCATAGCTCAGGAGCAATTTTTTTGATATTTTAAGCCAAGAATTTTAACTTAGAACCTAGAATGTTTAAGTAATAAGTGACTTACATACACTAAAATTATTTGGTTTTGAGACCTAGTAAGTAAGCAATAAAAGAACTCTTCGGAACAAGAAAACAAGTCATATTAAGAACCTATAATAATTACATTATTAAATTGTCCATAAATCATTTCCTGTTAAAACATATTTAAGCTTGTTTAATCTTACATGATCCCATTTTTTTTTAAAAGAGGGCTACATTTATTATATCTCACTAGGCAGCTCAGGGCCAACTTAAATAAATGTTCAAAATTGAAGTCTAAACATGCTCCTAGGCCAGGGACAAATTAACCATAAAGAAGACAACGGCTTACTGATGCTTACTTCCTACTCTGTAGTTATGAAGTGAATGAAATTACTAAGTATCCAGTCTTTGTAACTCCCATCAAATGACTGGGTAGGATCATGCAAGTAAGGCATGGAAATTAAGTCAGTTTTGCCATTCTGCTGTGTGTAAGTGTGAGCCTTGCTTCTGAAAGCCGGAAGAGAATCCCACAACCACCATGAGGGAAGAACATTAAGTAAAGAAAGCATGCCTCAAATTCCTGCATGGAAGATGGCAGAGAGCAGCCAAAAGCATGAAGCAACACTAAAACTATGAGAGAGAGAGCAAAGGATTTGGCCTCTCAGCCCACAGAGTGTTTGGACATTAATTAACACTAGAGGAGCTTTCATATTCATTGCAAACATATAGGACAGAGTATGGTTTTCCCTTTGGGTTTCCAAAGTTATAAATGTTTAGAGGAGCAGAAAGTCTCACCACCGCTCAAGAGCAGCTGATGGATTTGAATTATAGACCTAGTGGTTAAGAGTTTGTGGTAGTTACATAAACTGTGGTCAATTTGAGATTTAGGGGTGAAGGGGTGGAGCAGCTTAATGACCTCATTTGGAGTCACAAAGGAGAAAAAAGGTTCACTGGAGGAGGGACAGTCCCCAGGAGACATTACAGACAATGAGCCTGCACAGCCAAAACTCTGGAGCCGCAGGAGCCAAGTGGAGACCCCTGCCAGCAATGAGATGATTCTAACACCATTGGACCCACAAGACTTTCCACCCATCTTCCTGTATTTCGTATCATTGCATGTGTTGTGTGAGGCTGAAGAGGAATTTATAGATTGGTAGGGAACATATGGACTATTATCGGACTTGATCTGGACTGGGATGTTTTCTCAACGTTCATTTGCTCTTTCATACAAAGTTCTTTTTTTTTTTTTTTCTGTTTTTTGTGGCATCACTGCCCTGGTGGGAGTAGGAAAAGTTTTTTCTAATACACATTAGTGTCCACAGATTTGTTTCTCTAGTCTACTTGAACTAACACAGAGTCCAATGTAAAACCTGTTATGCACTATGAAGGGAGTGAGGTTTTGTTTTGGAGAGAAACTTTGTAACACTCGCTTGGGCAGGGCAGAAATCAAGGGGCAATGGAACTGAGAACCAGAGAGAGACGCCTGTTGACATGACTGAGAAGAGATACTGCTTTGGACATAAGGCTTGCAGCAATCCTTAATGTTTTTTGACTTTGGTTTGTTATAGATTAATTTCCCTAATAACATATCATAATCATGAATAGGGTCATGAGTTAAGTATGGCCACTGCAATGCATTATTGATACCAGAAGAGAATTAGGTTCCATGGGAGGGAAGGTAAGGGTCAGAATACATAAAAAAGTACGGAAGGTGAAAGCATGGTAGACCTTTGCCTCAAAGAAATCATCCTTGGGTGTATACGGAGTCCTCCCTCCCCCTTGTGGAGATGGAAGTCAGACAGGGCTTCCACATTATTTCCTAAGAGTGAGCAATTTCACTTTCCCTTCAGAACCAAAGTCTGTTTTCAAGCTTACAATTCCTAACATAAAGTACCAAGTAACTTACTTATTAATCTGTAGTGCAGTTTCATATTTTTCACAATATCTTCCCCATGTGAAATTGTTCATTTCAGATTAGTAAGTAAGCACAGTGTGTATGTACGTTGCTTATTAGGTAATCTGTTCCTGTCTTATAGGCCCATTCACTTCTAGCTTGTTACTCAGCCATCTACTCAGTCCTCATCTATCCAAGATACATTCAATCATCAAACATTTATGAAGAGCACATTATGTTCTAGGTACTCTAAAGAAGTAATCACATACAGAAATTCCAAGACCTTGCCTTCTTCATGCTTATATTCTAAGTGCAGAGAAGAGTTTACGGTAACAACCACCCCCACTCATATATATGTATGTATGTGTACATATATACATACATTATTCATATCCATAAGGAAGGAAGGAAACAGGAGTGAAAAGTCTTCAATATTAGAGAACCTTTCTGGGATGCCATTGAACCAGCAACTGAAAGGATGTGAACAATGGAGGGAAAAACATTCCTGGTAGACAACAGCATGTTCAAAAGCAAAGAGGCAAAACTATACCAGTATCTAAAAAAACCCAAAACAATGAGGAAATACCATATGCAAAAAGAAATAAATGAAAAACAGCCACAGAGATAAACAATAAAATGATCCATTTTAAACTACTATATACACTCAAGTATAAACCTACCTGAATATCTGCTGAAGCACCTAATTTTACCACAAAAAAATACATAAAAATGTGCCGAGAAACTCAGCTTATACTCGTGGGTATGGTATAAGTGAAAAGGATGTTCTAAAAGCAGAAGAGAGAAATAAGTCTCTACTCATTTTAAGATTCCTTTCTTACTCTGTGAATTGGAAGAAGGAATGAATAATAGGGATATATATTTCAGACACTCAAACAACAGGTATTGTAGCTGGGCCAAATGTAGGCTGTGAGAAAAATCAAGAACCTAAGGATCATGTCCACATTTCTTATTTCAAGGAAACTGTGTTAGTCTGGGTAGATACTAGAGAAACAAATTCATAAGCATGCATGTGTATATAAGGGAGAGGTTTATATAAAGAGCAACTGCACATTAAGAAAATGTCCCAACCTAGTCTAGTCCAAGGTCATAAGTCTGATATAAGTTCATATGTCCAATACCAACCCTTAAGTCCTCTTCAGACTCACAAAGGACATGGAATGATACCAGGATAATCACAGGCCAGTGGGTGCAGAGTCTTGTGTATCCATGGTGGTAGTAGCATCTCATCAGTGACAGGGGTCTCTGCGTGGCTTTTCAAGCTTCAGAGGTCTGGTTCTATCAGGTAAACCCATATGGCTTCCCCTCCAGGATATCTCACAGGAAATCAGCCTTATGTCTTATCAATATATTCTCTCCAAGGGACTGAGTTTCAAGTCTCTCACCTCCAAGGGGGAAATACGATAGCCAGATTTCCCAGAATTCTTAGGAGAAAGCCATGCCCTCAAAGAGGTCTCAATGGCTATCTCCCGATTGACAGGCTGCCCTCCACCCCTACACTCCCATTCCTCAAATTTACAGCAGATGGTACATTTTCTGAGATGAAGGAGAACACATAAAAACCACGAATGGAAATATTTGACATTTTAAGTATTTTAAAGATATCAAGTAAAAATTTCAAGAAGACAACTATATATTAACATCTAGAGCTCTGAAATGATTTGGGGTCATTACATATTGCATTCATGTGAAAAATTTGACAACAAAGGGAAACAGAAACAGGGTAACATCTAAGGAATAGATATAGAAGGAAGTTTGCTCTTAAAGCAGGGGCAGTACTGTGTCTTCTTGTTGCTCTAAGTAACAAATATTAAATATATGTGTGTGATAACAGAAATGTGCTAACAGAAAGGGGAGTAATTAATAAATCAGAGGGTTGTGACCAAAGATGCCCAATCTGGATAAGAAGGTGAGGAAAGTGGGTGGGCGTAGAACACAAAAGTCACTATTAGGTATGGCACTAAGACAGAAACTGAAAAACAAACAAACACAGTTGTACATATAAACTGGGTTGTGGATTTGTATGAAGATGAATGTGATGGTTTCAGCGGGGGAAGGGTTGGGCTACTCATCACAAGGTCAGCAGTTGGAAACAATCTACAGCTTTAAGGGAGACAGACAGGGCTTCCTACTCCGATAAAGATTTAGTCTCAGAAACCCACAAGGACAGGGCAGTTCTCCTCTGTCCTAAAAGGTTACTCAATGACAAAATTACTCAATCAGAAAGAACGGACTCAGTGGGAGATTTCTGAGTTTGGAGTGATGCTGAGACAAATGCATGAGGGATTTGAGGAAAAAGGAGGTTGAAACAATTATCTGAGGAAGGGAACATGCAAAAATTGACAGACATTTTGGAGTAAACCATCCAAGACAGTATTTTCCAAAGTGGGCAATATTTTTTGGGGGGGAGGGGTGAGGTGGGTGGCCGGTGGGTGTAGCCCAGGGAGACTGCAAAGGCAGACACCTACATTTTATCCCACATTATGGACTATATAGCACAAAATTTTTTAATTGTCAGGGGACAATGAACAACGTCCCCTTAACCCCTAACTAAAGAAAGGGGTTGAATAAGTTTGGAAGCCTATGATTCCAGGTGTGATATCATGAATTCAAAACGGAAAAAAAAATCTAGAAGTAGAGTTGCATAACCTATCAGAGTTTTAGAGTTTGATTCAATAACAACTGGTTCCTATCTACTAAAATTTTCTTCACTCTTTTTTTATTAACTGGTATGTCTATTTTAATAAAATGACTGCTTGTTTACAACAATGTACTATGTATACTTTCTAATATAAGCCAAGAAATCTATTAGATTTAGAATTTACATAGCAAAAATAACAGTCACAAAAAATTAACTACATATATTATGTTACCATGTAAACAAAAAGGAGCAAGCTGTAAAACTGTAGATGCAATAGAATCAGAACCATGTGGAGAAAACATGAAAAGATTAAAAGGAAACAGCAAAATTTTGTGTGAGGGATGGGTACATATCCCATCACTTTATTTTTCCTTTCAATGAACTTAATCGTCTTTTTCTAAAACATAAGCACATGTTGTTTTAGTGAATAAATTTTAAAAAAACATTAGCATTAACATAATTAAAACATTACAGTTCTTGCACTTATGTTATATGTATTGAGTGGATTTTATAACATTTACCTTGACTATTCAGCAGTGTTGACTGCCAATCTACTGCGGTATGCCTCTAAATTATTAAAAATTACTTTGCAGTAATTTTCTTGCAGTGTTTACATTAAGTAATTCCAATTACCATTTTAGTAAAGTAATTCAAAAGCACTGATAATAAATGTATCAGAAAACACAGAAATGTACTAACCTAGATTTTATTATTTAAATTTAAGCAAGGAGGTCATTTACAGTATACACATTTTAAATATTTTCAGAAATTTAAAATGGAAATCTGAACATGAATAAGGACAGAGAGGTTGAGCACTGAGAGAGTAAGCAAAAATAAGGTACTTGTGTAAGTTATTAAACTCTGTTGGTCTCCATTCTAAATCTTCCAAATTTTGACAACTCAAGAAATACAATAAAGGAAAAAGAATACACCACTTTCAATCCAAGAAAGCCTCTTCAGCACAAGCAGCTAACAAATCATTCGCTGTACACATACACACATTCTCTTGCAAGTATAATTAACATTTTGGAATCCAGGCTAGCTAAGGCAAGGAGAGCAGGGACTCAGGCATTCAAAGGGATCACAACTGAAGATTTTCCTTTTAAGTGGAAGGTCTGAGCTACTCTGTAAATGATTAGTAGGTTTCTCTCACCAAGGAAAACTGCAGAATTTTGAATAAGGCAACATGCAAAAGGAAATTGGCAAAACAAATCAGAGTAATTGAATAAAAGAGCTACGTGTTGGAAATTTTAAGAGTATTAAAAGTCACCCACTTTGCCCAATATGAGATACAAAAAGAATCTGGCCATAAATGGTTTTCACTGAGACATCAGAAGGAAAGTAGCAGACCAAAGTAAAAATTTAGGGAGAAAAATGCAAGAGGCTTGAGCTGAACAATCAGGAAGTGAAAGGCAGGTTCAGCAAGCTCCTCATAGAGAAAAAGCAACATCCTACACCTCATGCAACCCACTATTCAAAAGCACAAAGAATGCAACCTATCACTTACCTCTCCAAGAAAAGAGGGGCCAAGCAAACTTCAAAACAAGAAGGAACTTTAATTACAACAGAAAGCAGGGATTACTTTGGCTACAAATCAATGGTTTACTGGACTTAATCATGAATTAATGTTTTTAAGTGACCCAAAGCAAGGTTAGAATAAGAGTTCATCGGTTAGAGAAAGCAATTAACAATAAAGGTATAGATACAGCAACTTTTCAGATGTTTCTTCCCTTTGGGTACAGCAGGACAAAATGGAGCAGTCTGAGAGCATTAAGGCTCTTCATAGTTGAGTTTTCCTAGTTTAATAATATGTGCTCATCAATTACGAGAGGGGAGCGATGATTTCCTATCAAAGCAGGAATCCCTTCAACCAAGTAAGTCATAAAGACACGTAAGGTAAGAAAATAAATCCTCCTAGAAGAAAATGTTTTCTATTAAAAAAAATCTGAAAAAATGGAATATGGAACATTAAGATTAGGTGAATTTTGGAATGAATTTAATCTGAAATAGCATGAAAAAGTAGCCTTTGAAAGATAGGTACTTGGAGAATATGCCTCCAATTTAGTTTAAATGAGTTGCACATCAGCAAAAGAGGGCATGCTCAAAAGTGATGGTCAAAGAGTACACTCTGCCTCACAGCAGTCCTACAGAGAAGGTACGAGGGCCCGGTGAGTTTCCCTGACCACACCTACTCACAGGAGTAGAAAGCTTCTTCCCATTTCTCACCAGGTGACCAGTGATTTGAAGCTGCTGCCTGCCCTTGTGGTCGGCAGCTCACCTCATTGCCACGTCACAGTTAAAAAAAGGACTTGCAACTTACATATTCATCTCTCAAAGGAGTCAATATAGAAAATGCTTTGAGTCATTTTTTCCAGTTACAGTGAAAATATTCAGGCACCCTAATTTCTAATCCCTAATCACCACCTTCCAGAACAATCTGCTTTAAAATATCTGGAAAAGATACACAGTCTTTTGGGTGGCCATGGGAAGAACAAAGCTGGAGGAAATGGAAAATTGAATTCTGTACCCTACTAGCTTTGTGCTAAAAAGAAAAATGCAATCACATTCTCATATAAGAGAATTAAGGAAGCTAGTTTTTCTCATTAACACTGTTTCTTCTATTTTTAGAAGCAGGAATTAGTATGTAACTTCTCCTACCCAAGTACTAACCAAGCCAGACCCTGCTTAGCTTCTGAGATCCGATGGATCGGGTACATTCAGGGTATGGCTGTAGACTGTATTTAACTTCTATGAAGTTAATCAACCTGGTAAACTAAGATAGAGATTTGAAAATTCCTATCACAATCAGCCTATACCTGCCTTACCTGCCATTGCAGAGTAACCATCTAGCGAGAGAGTAGTGAGGTATAATCTTCTGCATGACACTGGCCATCACCATGGTAAGGACCAGCTGTATACCTATCACACCCTGTGTAAAGACAAATAAACAAGTTAACAAGGTATAAATTTGGATATGGGGAAAATCATTGTAAACTTTTTTTATACCTTTTGAAAATTACATTCCAGAAAAAAATGAGGGTATTATTAAACTATATGAGAATGTCTTAAGGAGTTTGTGAAAAAATTCCATTACCTTTTAAGTCCATTTTCCCACAAACTTTAAAAACCCTTCCTATGTTAACAATGAATGCGGTGACCTCACACCTTTACATTTAAAATTGTCCTCATAATTCTATACTGTTATGAGGGTCACACCCATATCAATGAAAGTATACTAGGATGCATATTTAAAATATAGTTCCACTAAATATCTTATATAAATAAGGGTATCCAAAGAATTCAGCATCAGGATTGGAAGAAGTCTTATTAAAAATCTGTAAGCTAGGGAGATAGGCCTATGTACATATATTTATATGGTAAGTATTAAGGAAGCAGATGGACAATGGGCCTCTACTCAGGTACTCCCTCCACGCAAGAACACTTTGTTATAATAATCTGGAATTCTGTCACGCTTACCTTCCAAACACAATTGCTAAGAAAAGCTGATAGTGCCTAGCTACTAAAAGATATAACAACTGAGGTCTCAAAACAGCAGTTTCCAACTTGTAGGTTGCCACTGCTTTGGGGGTCGAATGATCCTTTCACAGGGGTTACCCGATTAATAACAGCAGCAAAATTATAGTTATGAAGGAGCAATGAAAATAATTTCATGGTTGGGGGGGTCACCACAACATGAACTGTATTAAAGGATCACGGCATTATGAAGGCGGAAAATCCTGCCTTAAAGACTTGAAGCTAAGCAAGTGGAAATCAACAAAGTCCACATGGAAGCACACCAGCCTATGTGATCATGAGGTGGTGACCAGATGAATTATCAGGCAGCATCAGACCTAAAACAATCACACCAATGCAAACAAGGGGGGTCGGCGTGGAGACCCAAAGTCCATCTGTAGACAAGCAGAAGGGTTACAAAGTTAAGAGTCAGCTAGAGTGCAGTACAGCACCAATGAAACATCCAACAATTCTCTAGTTCTTTAATGCTTCCTCCCAGCACTATCATGACCCCAGTTCTACCTTACAAACACATCTAAAACAGAGCATGTACCTGGTATGGATAAGAGCCCTTGACACATGTAATCTAGGACAGATAAATCCCCCAGGAACAGTAATGGGAGTAGTGGTTACAGGAGGGGAGGGAGAAAGTGGGGACAAAAAGGGCAGAAAGGGGGAACCGATCGCAGGGATCAACATATAACCAACACCACCCACCCTTCAGAACATGAGTGAAGGGAAACAGCGAACAGTGTAACATATGAAAATGAAAATAAGAAAAATTTAAACTTATCAAGGGCTCATGATGTGGGGGAACAGGGGAGGGAGGGAGAGAAGAGCTGGTAGGAAAAAATTTTTTAATGATGGCAACATATGTACAAATGTGCTTGATAAAACTGATCTGTGCATTGTTATAAGAGCTATAACAGCCCCTAATAAAAAGATTCATCTACATCCACATACATGTGCAGATGAAACAACCGTGATTGCCAAAAGGGAGAAAGACTTGCAGCACTCAAGGATGAAGATCAAGGTTTGCAGCTTTCAGTATGGATTACAACTCAATGTAAAGAAAACACAAAGTCTCACAACTGGACCAATAAATAACATCATAAGTGGAGAAGTTATTAAAGCTGTCAAGTACTTTGTCTTACATTTGGACATGTTGTCAGGGGAGACCAGACCATGGAGGCAAAGTAAAGGGGCAGCAAAAGAGAGGAGGTCCTCAGTGAGATAGATCGGCTGCAACACTGGGTCCAAGCATAGGAGCAATCATGAGGATGGTGCAGGGCTGGACATGGGCTGGGTTCTATTCTACTGTGCCTGGGGGTCACGATGGGTCCAACTTCATGGAACCTAACAACTCTTTTTTTCTGGCTCTTTGTAAAGAGAACTATTTGGAACTGCTTTCTATTCAGTTCAGAATAAAGGTGAAGGGATACTTGTAAAAATTCCAAGTTCATGTAATTTGCACTGTTCAAAATTGATCTTTGGAACAAACGACACCACAGGAAGCATAACTTGCCCTAAGTATTAGTACAGTACAAACTACAGTACTGTAAATAAAACCAGCATGCACTTCTTCTATCTTAGGCTAGCTAGCACTACATAAAAACATCCTGACTTTTGATGGGAGTGAGTGGCATGTGGCATACGTTCTGTATCTTCAAAATTAGAGCAGATAGGGTTCTATATTTTCAAAATTAGAGCTGATAGGACAAAATTGGTTCCATTTGTTTTGGGGTGTTTTTTTTTTTGGGGAGGGGGCGTAGAGAACTAGCAGTCAACTATGCTCAGAAATAAGTTTAACATGAGACACCAAAATGCGTACTGGCCAGTTTTACTTTATCTTTCTTTGGGACATCAAAATGTGCATTGGTCAGTCTCGTTTTGGCTTTCTCCAATTTACTCTATTCTGCATACTTACAACATTAGCTTGGCAAGCTTCAAGGACAGTAGACCACATCAGCTTGATGGCAGTATGTTTCGGTTTTTATTTGAAGGTAATGATGATGGTTGTTAGCTACCTCGGGGTGGTCCTATCCTGAATTCCTTGCAATCTCTGTTTAGCAGACTATCCAGTCCTGCATCATTCCCATGATGATCAACTGCAGATCAGATCCTTTCTATCCATAGGTGTTCATTAGCTAATTTTCACAAATAGATCCTCAAGCCTTTCTTCCTCATGGGTGGCAGTGAATAAAACAATATTTCCTATAAGTGTCAAGGCAAAACTGGCCTGCAAGTTATTAAAAATGAATAGTTGACACATTGTGCCACCACCAACTCCATTGCTCCTACAAGTGCTAGTTTTCCCTCATCCATCTCTCCCTTACATGAAGGCTAATTCAAATCTTCTACCTCCTCCTCACATTTTAACGCCCTTCAAATATGCAACTCTCTACTCAATAGATGACATCTTCCACTTCACCAGGAAATTAAAAACCATCAAGTGAGAACTCCTTCATTTGCCAGTGTCCACCTTTTACGGAACCCTGTTTTTCTTCGAAAGTGCCCTGGTAGTGCAGTGGTTTAAATACTGGCCTGTAATTCACAGGGTTGGTAGTTCAAAGTCACTCCTCAGGAAAGACACAGGTGTCTACTCCTGTAATAAGCTACATTCTTAGAAACCCCATGGAATAGTTTTGGTGGGTTTGCTTTTGCTTTTTTAAATGTGTGCTTCAGGGACCATATTATTTGAGCTTTAGAAAACTTTATCAAGTAGTCTCTTTTTCTGTATCCTCACCTCTTCTATATTAAAAATCTTCCCATTAGCATTGCTAACACCTACAACTCTTATATTTCTAAAAAGTAACAAAATACTATATATAGTCAAGTATAAGCCGACCCAAATGTCAACCAAGGCACCTAATTTTACCACAAAAACTGCATTAAAAATGTGCTGGAAAACTCGACTTATATAAGAGTATATATGGCAACTTATCCTTTTTCTACAAATGTCCCAACCTTCCTCATAGTCATACTCACTTTTAACAGCCAACTGTTTCCATTTTTTTCATATTCTACAGTTCCAATATGACCCTGTGCCAGTTTACTCCTTTGTAAACCCCACAGTATCAAAACCACTCCATTTTTCCAGAGTATCTGTCCTCATTTTCAATCTCAACAGTATTTCAAATGGCTAACCTAAATGCCCTGTCAATCCATCCTATGTGGTCACCCTATGCTGGTTCATTCTTCTCTTTCTCAGCAACCCCCAAGTAAAATTAGAATGTTCTCGAAAATACCTGCAACCAAATTCATAGACACGTTACTTAAACTGCAACTATTATCTAAAACTCTTTTATAAAACAGGGTAATAATTCTGTGGCAGAGTGAAAGTTCTTTTTTTTTGGGGGGGGGGGGGCATCACTGCTCTCTGGTGGTGGCTGGAATTGAACCTTCGTCCCAGTGGGCCGCAGTCCCACACACAACCACTACGCCACCGGGGCTCAGCCCCAGAGTGAAAGTTCTTAAATGGCTCTTCTACACATGTCTCTAGAGCATCAAATGACTGGGTAGAACTACACAAACAAGCTGTGGATAACATTTGAGAGGAAATTGATCACACTCTGCCTATAAGAAGGAGCTACTTTTGAAGCAGCAGAGAGGAACCCAAAGGACCTTTGAGGAGCATGTCTGAAGTCATGGAGGTCATCCAGACCTGATGCACCAGACACTGTGGCACAGAGACTCAGAGAAGCAGCACCAAGTCCTCAGGGTATCTTTACCCAATGCGGCCTGAGACCACAGAACTGTGAGTCAGGGGAAGAGAACCCTCCTGCCTTCCTGGTCCATGGAGGCAAAGGCCAGGGGAGAGTTGGCTCAAAACAAACTCACTGCCATCGAGATGATTCCAACTCACAGAGATCCTACAGGACAGAATGGAACTGTCCCTGAGGATTTCCAAATCTTATCTTTTTCCTATTGAGCTCCTGTTGCTTATGAGTGGCTGACCTTGCTGTTTGCAACCCAGTGCATATCTATGATGTCACCGGGGCTAACACTTCTCTAATAAACCACTTACTTGTAAGTACTGTCTTTGAGTTCTGTGTGGGAAGAAGGGTTAGTATCAGAAAAGGAAATGAATGATGGAGTGGGAAGGCATGTTGATGCTTGTCTCAAGGCAATAGGGAAGCCAAGAAAGTCAGATTATATTCACTTCCATGCTGTTCTACTACTGTAAAGAGTTACAGTCTCAGAAACTCTTAGGGGCAACAGCAGTTGTAACCTGTCCTGTAAACCAGCATCAACTCAATGACAGTTGCGTTTGGTTTAGTTTGAATCAAGTTGTGGGTAGGAATGCACCTAGGAGTAAGGAGTCAAAAAATGTTAATATTGTTTGTTATTAGTGTCATTATTACTGCTACTAGAAGACTAATGCTTACAAAATAATTTCAAGGCCTTAGGAGGGAAAACAAGCCATTTTACAAGCCATACTTTCTAAAAGTCAAATTTCTATATTTAAAAAATTAAAACTCTAGAGTCACATGCAAAATGTATTTGCAACTCACATCACAAAAGGGCCAAAAGCAAAGTAGCTTTAATTTTATTAACTAATGTGGCCAAGTGATTTATTTGACATTATATTTGAAGGCAGTTCCTATAACTCATTAAGCAGATCATCTACTAATTTTAGAAAGAGGAGAAAAAAGAACTAAAAATGTCTCTTAAGATGTTACCAAGTCTACCTCAAACAGTTTTATCTCTGAATATTTTAATGCCCTAAACTATACAAATTGGGGTAAGCTCTACACTACAGATTCCAAACTTATCTGGCCTGTTGTTCAGTGTCACGAGGTCAGTTCTGACCCACAGTGGCCTCGCACATAACAACACAAACACTGCCTGGTCCTGCACCACCCTCACAATCACTCCTGTGTTTGAGAGCTCAGTGTTGCAACCACCGTGTCAATCCACCTCCCTTTTTGACCTACTGCTCTCTAGTCAGTAAAAACAATTAGTGTCCCCTGGCAATTAAAAATGCTTGTACTGTGGCCTACAATCCAGGATAAAGTGTAGGCATCTACTTCTGCAGCCAGGCTAGATCATTTCAGCATCCCTGTCCTGATATCACCCACTTTGGGAAACACTGAACTGCACTATTGCAATATGAAGCTAGCATCAAAGGTTACATTTTTACTTTCTTTCTTTCATATTTCCTATCACTTGAATGTACTATTCTATTTTCTGGGTGGTTTGTGACAGAAGTTCAGCAATCTCCATACAATGAATGCCATTATAAAGAACTCTTTGAAGCAGAACAAGGGCAAGAACTATATTAACAAGTGTGTATGAAGGTTGGGCTACTTGAGATTACAGACTTCAAAGCAAAGGATCTTCTTTTTTAATACAGTCAGGAAAAGGGTATTTGGGGGAAAAAAAGGAGACTTCAATCTGCCTTGAACGAAATACATGGTAGTATCCTAAAATCTTCGTGGTCATCTGGGGCCATTTCTCACAAATATCTATTATATAACAATTTATTAGAGTCTAAACTCTTAAGAGCAAAAATCCTACGTTGGTCACATCTAATAAATGTCACAGCAATTAAATGGTAGTTCAAAAAGATTGATTTGGAATGGACATGTAATAGAATGTGAAAAGTTGCAGAAGGGGAACATCTAGACCAACTCTCTTTCCTCCCTCCAAATTACTACGCATATTAAGATATTGCTGTACGCTTATGAAGAGGATTAAAATCCACATGAAAGCAAAAACAAAATCAGCAAATGGATTGACTAGAATTAGAAAAATCAACTAGATTTCTCCAATACTCTGGATCAGGAATGATGAAGTTTTAAATTACACTAAAGTCTTTGTTACCCTAAGAGTTTTAGAGCTCACAGTTGTAGAACTCACAGTTCAATAAATATGGAGCCAATATATAAGAAAGACGGGCCCTGAGAAGAGCAAGCACTATGTATGGTACAGCTGACATATTCTCAGTGATGTAGACACTGTCTGGTTAAAGATGTTCAATTCAGAAGTATAACATCACTTCAGTTTTTTATTATACCATGACCCTCTTTTTAAATGAAGCAGAAAATGCTCTTCAAATCCTCATCTATATACTGCTAAATAAATTACATAATAAAAGTATTCTTCTGACTTTTTAACAGCACTCAATAATTTTTTTTGGAATGCATTTGTTAGGTGACTATACATGTATTGTGGAGGGGGAATAAAGTCACTTTTAGCTCAATGTAGGAATCTATGTAATCTTTTAGAAAAGTAATTTTTAAGTCTGGGAAAATATTTCAGCAATCATTTCTTTCCATACACAAGAGAGATTCAAAAAGTTCGTCGAAAATTTCTATCATCTTTTAATTACATGAACTTCTTGAAGTCCTGCACATGCTTATAAAAATCATTGAAAGTAATTTTCAAAATGGAAGTTATTTTCCAAAATTCGATTATTAATTCTATTAGACTATTAACAATTAGCCTAAGTAAAAATTTATAACATTATTTCACAATTGGCAATTACAATATACAAGGGAGTAATATTAAAATACAGCATTATCAATTTCATTAACTAGAAGGTATAACAACTTAAAACTAAACACCACATCACTCTAATATCCTATCTCACTGCCCAAGTAACTGTACATGTTAAATTTAAACAAATGCAAGTTTTGAAATGTTTACTTTAAAAATCAGATACCCTAAACATTCTTCAAGTATTCCCATTTAATTAAAGAGTACTTAAATTTAACTATGAAGTTAAACATAAATTTCACAAAAAGAAATTACTAAACTGGGCAGAGAAGCAGTAAAGTCCATCAGGGCTGAAGTCTCAGACACAAAACCATATGGGTCATTGACTCAAGTAGCCTTAATGGTTTTATTAAGGCTTCAAAACAATAACTTGACCAAAGAGATAGCTTCTGTCTGGATTTACTGCCCCTAGGCCCTGATTCTCTTGATGACTAGAACTAGGGAAAGTCATTTAGGAAATAGCTCATAAGCACCCCAAAAGGGTGAAGCGTTGGGGCAACTTAGGTTTCAACCTTTCTACATCTATTAACCTGAGGCCATGAAGAGAAAGAAAAAGTTATTTTCCTTTAGTCTCTAGAAGAATGATCATTTCAATTTTTGTCAGTAATAGTTTCTCAATAGGTTTTAAAAAATCCTTAAGTTAAATTCAATAATTCTCCAAGAAATAAAAGATTAAATAGCAATATTGTTTCTTGTTTATATTAAAAATAAATTCTCATAACTCAAACACCAACATAGCACAATTTTAAAATTCAACTTTGAATGCTTTTGTCAACCTCAGTGAAGTTGACATTTTGTTATGTTTCATCAAACTAGCTCTCCTGCTGACAAAGAGATTGAAACAACAAATGCAATGTATACCATTAGAAGGTATATTTGCATACATACTTGGGACACAGATCAGGCCAAATGATTTCAATTATCATCTTGCTGAAGAAGTAGAAGAAAGGAAAAAACAAAGAAAAGGAAATTACCCAATGATCTTCCTTTCCTCATTGTTTCTTATTAAGATGTTTTCAAGATAGCTAAGTATGTTGAGATAAATTTCTATATATTCAAATATTTGATATTCCAAAAGAAAATAAATGTTATTTGAACTCTGGTTTTTGTTGTTAGATGCCTTCAAGTCAGTTCCGACTCATAATGACCCATGGTCAAAGGATATCACATATACTCGAGTATAAGCGGACCTGAATATCCACCGAGGTACTTAAATTTTCCACAAAAACTGCATAAAAAACATGCTGGAAAACGTGGCTTATACTCAAGTATATATGGTACAACATTGCCATGTAAGGACTGTGCCATCCTTACAATCATTCTAACATTTGAGCCCATCACTATAGCCACTGGGTCCCTTCATCCTGTAGAGAGCCTTCCTCATTTTCGATGCAGTTCTACTTTACTACACATAATGTCCTTTCCTAACATGTCCAAAGTATGCAAAATGAAGTCTTGCCATCCTTATCTTTAGGGAGGAGCCTTGGTTGTACTTCTTCCCAGGAGGATTTATTTGTTCTACTGCTGTACACGGTACTTTACATATTCATCATCAGCACTTTAGTTCAAGCCGACCAATTCTTCTTCAGTCTTCCTTATTCAGTTTCTAACTTTCGCATGCACATGAGGCAATTGAAAATGGCCCATGGCTTGGGTCAGGTGCACCTGAGTTCTCAAAGTAACATCCTTGCTTTTCAACAGCAAACGTAAAGAGGTCTGGTGCAGCAGATTTACTCAGTGCAATGTGTCCCTGGATTGCTTGACTGCTGCTGCCATAAGTAATGATTGTGGGTCCAAGTAAGACAATATCTTCAACAAGGTCAATCTTTTCTCCATTTATCACAATGTTCCCTACTGGTTCAGTTGTAAGGACTCTGGTTTTCTTGACATGGAATTGTAATTGTACAGAGGACTGCAATCCTTCATCTTCATCAGCAAGTTCTTCAAGAACTTGTTTCCGACTTCTTTTTGCTTACGTGAATGAAGAGAGACATGAAAAGACAGCAATATGACAGCAGAGAAAAGGTGAAAAAAAAGAAGAGTTTCAAAAATGTTTCCAAGAATGGTTTCACAGATTTGACACGTGTGACCTGTGATGCAGAGTACTTTGAAGGTGATATGGTTGTTTTGTTTAAAAACATTTTTTTTTAAGTACACAGCATTGGGGAAAAATTTCTGGGTACCCCCTTGTATGTATTATAAATAAAAAAAGCAAATGAAAACTCAAGAACACAATGTCTGCCTAATATATATCTAATATTTTGATGGTTTTACCTCTGCTTTGGCACAGAAAAATTTTGTCTGTTTCACTGACTGCTCCATCCCAAATACTGGATTTAGAACAGCTCCACACACAGAGGATAATAATAGTTGTTAAATGAATACGTCATTACTGTAAAAGAATCAAAGTTAATTTGCAGAGCAAAAAACCAAAACAGAATCTATTGGTATCTAGTCACCATCAACTCATCATGACCCTGCAGAGCAAGTACAGGGCTTTCCAAACTTCCAACTGTAAATTTCAGAAAAGGGGCCCTGCTGGCACAGTGCATTATGTGTTAGGCTATTAACCCCAATGTCAGTGGTTTGAGGACAACAGCACTCTGAGGAAGAAAGGTGAGGCTTTCTATTCTCGTAAAGAGTTACAGTCTCGGAAACTCACAGGGACAGTTCGATCCAGTCCTCTAGGGCACTATGACTCAATGGCAGTGAGTGGATGATATAGGGTCACTGTGTGTCAGGACTGAGACAATGAATGCATGCTTACATTTTTATGGGTAGAAGAGCCCTGGTGGTTAACTGTTCAGCTGAAGAGTCAGCTGTTTGTACCCACCACCAGCTCTATGGGGCTGTCAACTTCTATAGTGGGGACAGTTTTGGAAATTCCATGGGGCAGTTCTATTCTGTCCTATACAGTAGTTGTGACTCCAAATCAACTCAACTGCAACAGAATTAATGGTTTCATCTTTATAGATGCAACTAATCAATTTCTTTCTCCTATGGAGTTACAAAATTACAAAATATAGGCTGGAAAATTTCATAGGGTAGACGACACATAATACAACAAATGACTTAGATAGAAGAAAAGGCTAATGGCAGGGTGTAATTAAACCAAAGCGCATTTCAACAAATGATAAGAAACTATGAGAAATTTGATTTTAAAAATAATTTGATAAAGACAATATTTTAGATTGTTGGAAATTTTACAAGTAAAAGAAGGGTTTTAGCTGAACTCACCCTGGAAACTTCTCAATAGCACGGATAGGGGGACAAAATAATATAAGTAACATGTCTGGAAAATGAAGACTGTTTAGCTCAAAAGAATAACTGAGGGAAAAGAGATTGAAACTAAAAAGGCATGACAATAAAGGGACAATAAAGAAGAGAAATTACTCAAACTTTGAGTGTGACTGGACATGTAGGAGCTATAGAATAAAACTTAAGACTTGGTCAATGGTTGCTTCAAAACGTTTTCATTGGGAAGTTCAGTAGATCAGCACAGCTACTGACAGGCAAATTGTACACTGAAGGCATCTCAAGGAGGAAGGCTGATGAATGTCAGTCTACCCAAGCACAGGTATCATGACTGCCCTCTCATCGTTCAAAAGCACATAGAAACATGTTGTTGTGTGCCACACAGGGTCTTCAATCTGCACAGGGCAAGCTAGCTATAACCATTTTTATCAGTTTTATAAATTTACAGTGAACAAGTGGTTAACATGTTCCACTGTTTGAATGCTACACTAAATGCCAAATTACAAGGTACATGATGAGGAGTGATTAGATCAAAAGGCAGGAAATACTTGAATTACTAAGGGATATTTTTATTCAGGCAGTGCTGTAGTCAGGTGATATATAAGGCTAACACAAACAGTATTGCTACTAGAGTTACAGTTCATAAAAAACGTGGGTTTATTCCAAACAAAACATGCTTACACCTGTCTCTGTGATCAGTGAATAGCTGCAGGCGAGCTCTTTCAATAATATGCTTGTCTTAGTCTCATTTGGATGCCTTTTAAAAAAGGAAACTTTTGAGCTCTGGGGAAGCATGATTTTAAAGTACCAAATTTTAACAAATTTAAAAATCAATAAAATTTTACCGAAAGTAAGCATTTCACCATATCACTGAAGCTTTGTAACAATTTTACAAGAATGCTGTAAAATGAAAAGTAACAGTGTTTGGATGGAAAGAACATTTTCAGGCAAGTCAAAAAGAAATTAAAGAGGTGTCAAGAAAGGGAAGACAAACTTAATGAATTCACCGTGGCTGTTGTCTAAAAACTGGTGGAAGACCACTAACCACCAGTGTGACACCTACCAAAATGACGGTCTCACATGGCTCAGTATTTGTAATTTGAAAGCAACACCTTGGCCTCAGCAAACTTTCAACTTGGTGGGTGCCAAATGTGCCATATGGAGATCAGCTAGCTCAAAGAGTTGATCTTTCCTCTACAAAATTTTTAAAGCAAATTAGGAGTTAATGAAGACTTTTTTTTGCCTTTATCCGCATCACTGCCCTGGTGGGAGCAGGAAACCCAGCCTTGCTTCTGGAGAGCTGCTGCTGGATTTGAACCATCAATCCTGTGGGCCACAGTCCCACACACAACCACTGCACCACCAGGGCTCAGCAGTTAATGAAGATTTTATGGAATTATAACTGTATTTACCAATATAATCCAGAAAGTGAAGCCCAATTTAGTGGTGGCTTTTAAAAAAAAAAATCATTTTATTGGGGGTTTGTTCAATTCTTACCACACTCCATACATACATCTATTGTGTCAAGCATGTTTGTACATGTGTTGCCATCATCATTTGCTTTCTACTTGAGTCCTTGGTATCATCTCAGTTTCCCCCCTTTCCCCCCCACCCCTTATGAGTCCTTGATAATTTATAAACTACTATTATTTTGTCATATCTTATACTGTCCAACATCTCCCTTCACCTACTTTCTGTTGTCCATCCGCCAGGGCGGAGGTTATATGTAGATCTTTGTAATCAGTTCCCCCTTTCTACCCGATCTTCCCCCCACCCTCCCAGTATGGCCACTCTCACAGCTGGTGCTGAAGGGATCATCTGTCCTGGATCCCCTGTGTCCAGTTCCTGTTTGTATCAGTGTACATATTCTAGCCTAGCTAGATTTGTAAGGTAGAATTGGAATGATAGCAGAAGGAGAAAGCATTTAGGGATAAGAGGAAAGTTTTATGCTCCATCATTGCTACAATGCACACGACTAGCTCATCTCCTCCCCACAAACCCTTCTGTAAGGCAATGTCCAGTTACCTGCAGATGGGCCTTGGGTCCCTAATCTGCACTCCCCCTAATTCACAATGATATGATTTTTTGATCTTTGATGCCTGTTACCTGATCCCTTCAACATCTTGTGCTCATACAAGGCTGATGTGCTTCTTTCCTGTAGGCTTTGTTGTTTCTCAGCTAGGTGACTGCTTGATTACCTTGAAACCTTTAAGACACCAGACACTATATCTTTTGATAGCCAGGCACCATCAGCTATCTTAACCACATTTGCTTAGGCACATGCTCTGTCTTCAGTGATCGTGTTGAGAAGGTGTGAGTATCATGGAATGCCAGTTTAATAAAACAAGTGTTCTTGCATTGAGGGAGTATGTGAGTGGAGGCCCAATGTGCATCTGCTACCTTAATACTAAACCTATATATGTATATGCACATAGATCTATTTCCCCATCCTCATAAATAAATATATTTATATATGTATAGGCTTTCTGAGAGGACCAGTTAAATTTAGGGAACAGATGTCAACTTGGGTGATGGATTTTTTTTTTTTTTGGGGGGGGGGGGGTAGGTGGAATTCCAAAGAGGGTAATCATGGTAGATTTTTTTCCAAAGACACAGGATAGTTTTAAGAAAGTTTTACGAAAACAGCAATCTACATTGATGAGAAAAGGGCCAAAAGTTGCAATGAGGAGTTTTTCCCTTCCCATCACAAGAATGCACCTGTTCATTCTTTGACTAGAGCAATGACTGTCCAATAAGAATTTTGTTGGGAAATGTTAACCCATCTACCCTCTAGCCCTGGTTTTGCCCCTTCAGAATTTTCGTCCCCAAACTCAAAAAGCATTTAAAGGGAACATGATCTGAGTCCTTTGAGGATGCCGAAATTGCTGATTTGAATAGGATAATTAAAACACATGCAGTTCTCCTGTTAAGGGTTCTTTGTTTTTAAGTGTCATGAAGTTCTGACTTGTATTGCTTGCACGTTCCATAGAACAAAACACTGCCCAAATCTGTGCCTTTCTCACAAGTGTTGCTATGTTTGAGCCCAAGTTAAAGGCAATGTGACAATCCATCTCAAGTGCTTCCTACTTTTCTGCTGATTCTCTACTTGGTATATGTCCAAAGTCTGTGAAATGAAGTCTTGCTATCCTTGCTACTTAGGAGTATACCTGTACTTCTTCCAAAGACAGACTTGCTGGTTCTTCTGACAGTCCATGGTTCTTTCAATATTCTTCTTCTTCAGTCTTCCTTATTCATTGCCAAACTTCCACATGCTTATGAAGTGGATGGAAATGCCGCAGCTTGGGTCAGGGACACCTTAGTCATCAAAGGGACATCCTTGCTCTTCAACACTTTAAAAGCACAGATGCACAAACTTATTTGGCCAACTGCCACATTTTCAGGAGAAAAAAATTTTTCAGTGGCCCCTCTACAACTAAAAAAAGTTTTGTACCATAGCCCATAATCAAAGATAAAGTACAGCATATCCAGTTTTACAGCACCCCCCCCCCCGAGGGGGCAATATTATTAACCTCTTTAGCAAACACTGCTTAAAGGACTAGAGAGATGGACATATTGCCATCAGAAGTATATGGGTTTAAGAGAAGGGTAAGTTCAATATAGGCTCATTTTTTGGTATTTTTATATATTAGAAGTTTCTATGATTTTCTTGCAACACTTTTTTACCTACCCTCATATGTACTGAATTCATTTTACTCAAATGGCTTTTTCTAGACTTTCAAATGATAAAATTCCTATTCTATTGATATATTCTTTCTTTAGACAAAATGTATCTAAAACATTACTCTGACTTCCAAAACCATTGATGTGACTGAAATCTAATTTACTATAGACTTTGGAAACAATCCATAGTTATGCTCCAGGTAAGAGGATATAACTAATTTCTTTCATCATGTGTTGATTTTTATCAATCTCTTGAAATTATCAGTCACCTTTTAACTGTCACCTACAAATAATATGTAGTGTGATATGGTTAGAGGTCAGTGCCCAATGTTATGGGCACGATCCAAGCAAGGGTGTGATTAAATCTACATTATTATTCTGAGAAAGACTGACTCACAAAGTGATGCCAGAAATAGTTTCACAAGGTTAAAAATACACATATTGCACTTTAAGAACCAGGAAAGGAAGGAGTTAAAGAGCACAAATGGCCCAATTCAGAAAAAATATATTAAGTTTTACATTGCTGCACTTTAGTGTTTCACAAAATGGACTTTGCTTCCAATACTAAGAAAGAATGGTAGCCTCCTCCACCTGGAAGAACAATGCCAAACACATGGAGTTTCAGGAAATGTTTAGAAAAATGGAATTAAAAGATAACGGAATTTTTCCTAAACTCTTTTGAAGCTCCTTTATATTTCAGAAAGATAATTCTGCCATTAAATGTTAAAATACATCCTAAGGATAAAAATAAATGGAAGTAAGGAGCTAAACTGAAAATCCAGACAGTACAAGCAACACATCAGAACATAATCTAAAAGGGTCAAAAACAAGAACAAAATAAAAAAGAATTAAAAAGATATTTAGAGAAAGTAAAAGAATTAGAAATGAGATTAGTAATTATCTCTTCAAGGAAAGTTTCAGTAGATAAGAAAAGCAAGGGCTTAATTAATCCTTAGAGAAACTAAGCACTAACGGGAAAAGCTAGTGGATAATAGAACTGTTCACACAAAGATGAGGAGAAAATGTTTAAGGCAAAAGGGAAATAAGTGTTAGAGGTGGTACTGAATATTCTAGAAAGGAATTAAATGTGGATTTAGGATCAGAAACAGACAGGATCAAAAGCACAGGAAGAAAGCACAATTTTTTGAGACAGTGACAAGAAGCACAGACAGAAATCGACACATGTTATACTAGAGAATTAAAGTTTTCAGAAATAACACAAATTAGGTCAAGGTTCTAGGAACACCAGGTTAGAACAGGGTGAGAACTTGAAATTATAAAACAGAGTAATTTTGAGGATTGTAGCAAAAAGGAACAAAGGAATGGGCAAATATTTGCCAAACCACTGTAAGCAACATGGATTAGCAACTGAGCAACAACATATAAATGACTGATCTAGAACATGGGTCAGCAAACTTTTGAGTACAGCCAATCCTATGCCCACAACAACTTTAAAATTATTTGCAAATGATAAACATATTTTTAAAAATAAATATTTAAAGCAATATTATAAATGAAATTATGGTGGTTTTATTTCATTATCAATTTTATTTCAGAGCAAAATGTACACACTGAAAAAGCTGCCTAATTCGAGAGTTGTAGTTTAGCGACCCGATCTAGAATGAGGGCTTGGTAGAGGTTAAAGGAATAGCAAAATGCAGTATAATTAAGGGATTGATCAATACAAAGAAAGTATCTCAGTCAATAAAGTTTAGAGAAGACACTGCAGAGCAACCATACCAATCTCAGGTCAAGAAAGAGAAGCTTAAATGTCATGAGATTAAAAACCAAGATTACTATTCTGGCAATTTGGGTGAGAGATCTGATGACTTAATTCATGCAGATGACTTACAGACTCAAGGTGGGTTTCTATACATCGTTACTTCCAAAAGGCCATTAATAGAAGAAAGGGCTGTCTAGATAGATTTATTCCAACATAGAAATTCTTCCATGTACAGAGCCTTCCATATCCATGAATTCTGTACCCATGGATAATACATGAATCACAGAATGAAAACATTCAAAAGAAAAAGAAATAACAGCAATGAAATGGTCAAATAAGTCTCTCAAAGACTAAAAGGTAGTACAAAGGGCTACAAAACATTTACCTCGTATTAGTTATTGAAATACTGTACAAATGATTTAAAATTATATGAGTATGTAGAGGGTACATGCAAACAATTCACCACTTTTATGTAACGAGTTTGACTATCCCTGGAGTTTGTTATCTGATCCAAATCCCATATAATGAGGAGACAAAACCACAATTCATTGCCAGAGTGGATTCCAACTTATTAAAACCCTACAAGATGGAGAACTCAGAAACCTGTGCACTTCTAAAATTGTAACTCTTGAGAGCTGCTTTGTAACTCTTTGTACTACCTAAAGAGTCTGCTGACTGTAAATGTCCTGAGGGCAGAGCGCATGGCATTAAAAAAAATAGAAGTATGCCTATCCTTCATGTTTTCAGCTTTCCCCACTTCTATTATTGTGGGTGTTCCTTTCTTTATCTTCGACTCTTTTCTGTAGCTATGATTCCATCTTCAGCAGTTATCTTTTTCCAGACTTTTTTACCCCCTAAAAAAAGATACAGCGCATCCACTGACACGTTTATTCCTGGTTGATTACATGAACTGTCCTGACCTCCAACCTCATAACATGACCCCAGCCCTTACAGATGCAATTTTTGCAGATATAAAAATCTGGCCCACAAGATTTTTAAAAGAAGTCAAATAACTACCTACCTTTAAAAAAAGGATAAACATAAATTTGTCTTCTATACTTCACTATATTCTGCTTGCTGTGTGTTAAACACTGAACGACAGCTGAAAAGTATCCATCTTAAAATCTGTGGTAGTCACGTGCTTATGTTAACTTCATGATTGAGATGTAGGGGTGGAGTCTAGCCTGTTAATCTGGAGATAGCCATTGAGTAGCCAATGAGGCCTCCGTGTGGGCATGGCTTTCTCCTGAGACTTCTGGGAAATCTCACCATATTTCCCTCATGGCGATGAGAAGCTATCTCCCCAGTTGTTGGGAGTCTCAGAGACTCCAGAGATGAATTACAGACAAGATAGCAGCATCCGAGGAGCTGGACTAGCCGGAGTAGAAGCCACACGGCCTTGCCCTGAAGGAACCAGACCTCTGAAGCTGGAGAAGCCATGTAGAGACCCCTGACAGCGCTGAGTTGCTTCTACCACCACTCAATACTGTTGATGGACCCTGAGCCCTGGAAGTGAAGAGCCATGGGGAGACCACTGCCAGCGCCAGAGTTCTGCACCCACTGACCTATGACTTCTTGAGTCGGAAGGAGACATTATAGACTGGTATGGGGCATATGGGCTAATATCGGACTTAGGACTTTGAACTGGACTGGATTGGGATGCTTTCTCAGTGTTTCATTCCTTTTGTATATAAACCATTCCCTTATATCCATATGCGAGTCTATGAAATTTGTTCCTCTAGTCTATCTGGACTAACACATTATGGTGCCTTAGGAGTGGGGTAGTAAAGGAACAAATGGTAGAGATGGAAAGTAGATGCTTGTTTGACTTTTGCTTTGTGGTATTGTTACTTCTTTGGTTAATCAGAAGTCAGATATGTCCCTGCAGTTTACTGAGTTATTTTCTGGAAGCAGTATGGGAGACTGAAATTTTGATTATTTTGTTTGGATGCTGTCTTTGGTTGTTCCTATATAATATGGATACTGTTAATGTATATCTTGAGCTCAGGGTGGGGGCCGCCATTGGAGTGTCTTGGAGCCTGTTCTGTTCGGGGACAAAGGTTAAGAAGGTCAGAATGCCTGACCCAAAGCATGGATCTGTTTTGATGCCTTCAGAGACCTAATTCCATGTTTTTGTGTAAACAGTAGTTTAGATAAAGATATAGATAAGCTTAATAAGTATTGACCTTGACTGTTTTAAGAATTAAGTTTAATTCCTGACTATGCTATTTTTACTGATTTCTTATGCCTATTATTGTAAATATAAGGATGTATAGATGTTTATTGAGAAGTATGAAAAGAGTTTGCATATCCAGTTACCTCAAGCCAAGTATTGAGCTCTAGAGAGTGTACAACTCAGCTTCAAAGACATCTCTGAAGAGATTAACCCCACCTTGTCCTTAGATGGGTTTAGCCACTAGCCCCACTCAGTCTTTTGCAGTACTCAGGATGTTTACATTCTTAGAGAAGGTCACAGTGAAAATTGAAGAAGGAGGAACTTTTCCTTTTTGGAAACTTTGAACTGTGGTCTGTGCTAACAGTTGGAATATGGAACCATGAAGATAACTCCTCTCTGGGACTCAATGTTAAAGGAAACTTGTGGCAGACTGAAATGCTTGCTAAGTTTCCACCTGGACCTACTCTTTGAGTAGAAATAGAACTGCAGCAATAAATAGGTGGGCTGAACTTGGCCACTGACACCCATGGGGCTTGGTTCACAGGAAATAGAGGAGACGAGAGCGAGTTGACTGGTCTGAAGTTCATGACCTAGTAAGAGAGAATTAGGCGTGTTGAGAATTTGTGAAGGGACCTTGGTCTAAAGGGAAGGGGACCAATGGCTACCCTGGTGAGGCTAAGTGAAACAGCCTACAATGAGTTGACCAGAACCCGACTAGAGGAAGAGAAGCCATTTGAGTCTGTGAACTGGTGCATTTCGCTGCTGACTTTATGGATGGCCTGTCCTGATTTGACTTTGCTAATGGATGCACACTTCAGGAGTTTCCAACTGAAATGAAAATTCTTCATGTTGGATATGATTGTTTCCTCAGAGCATTGGGTTGATGTAAGTGGCCAATATAGAAATTAGATACCTAAAATGAGGGAATAAAGGCATGAGGTGGTTGGCTTGCAAACTCTCATTAGGTGGTGGAATATATATTTATAGGATTATAGAATCAAGGTGTAGATATTATGTAACTGCAATTGTAAGGCAAAGGATATGTATTGTTTTGTTCACTTATAGAATGTTATATTTAAATGATGGTGACACATGTTGAATTGTATGCATTTTAGTTTTATCGTGTTAGGTATAGATATGATTTTACTGTTTATTTGAAAGCTACATATGATTACAGAGTTGTGTGAAATTAACAAGCAGTGGTCTGTGGCAGTCATGTGCTTAGTTAACTTCATGATTGAGATGTAGGGGTGGAGTCTAGCCTGTTCATCTGGAGATGGTCATTGAGTAGCCAATGAGGCCTATGTGTGGGCACGGCTTTTTCCTGAGACTTCTGGGAAATCTCGCGATATTTCCCTCATGGCGATGAGAAGCTGTCTCCCTAGTTGTTGGGAGTTAGTCTCAGAGGCAATTAAACACAGACAAGACGGTAGTGTTCAAGAAGCTGGAGGAGCTGGCGGAGAGACCACGCAGCTTTGCCCTGATGGAGCCAGACCTCTGAAGCTGGAGAGACCACATGGAGCCCCCTGCCAGCGCTGAGTTGCTTCTGCTACCATTAGATACTGTTGATGAACCTTGAGCCCTGGAAGCGAGGAGTCATGGGGAGACCACTGCCAACACCGGGGTTCTGCACCCATTGACCTGTGACTTCGTGAGTGGAAAGGAGCCATTATAGACTGGTATTGGGCATATGGGCTAATAGCGGACTTAGGACTTTGAACTGGACTGGGTTGGGATGCTTTCTCAGTGTTCCATTCCTTTTGTATATAAACCATTTCCTTATATCCATATGCGAGTCTATGAAATTTGTTCCTCTAGTCTACTCCGACTAACACAAAATCCAAAGATGATATATTGTTCTTAAATATTTCACGAAAAAAGGTGTTACCTATTTTACACAATAATTCTTTCAATTTAATGCTGTATGTATGTGTTACAAATACCTTAATTATGCTGAGAATAGCACTTTCTTAAACATTAGGTACAGTTCAAAAAGCATGTGGAATAATTCCACTATCTTTTCAATCCATTGTTCCACTTTTCGAAGTACTCTTATACATACAAAAGTTTCATTAAGTAAACTTAAAATGAAAATTTCAGTTTAATTCTGAATTTTAAAGCTGTATACAAAACCCAGAAAATGTAACCAGCTAGTGTGCTAACCACATGATTAGAATCAACTCATATATAACAGGAAGAGCTTGGAGAGCTACTTCCCAGAAAATCCTACTGAGCACATTTCTACTGTGCTACACACTTAGCTGCTCTAAGTAGGAAATTAATAGTTGGCAGGCTTTTTGTGTTTGCTTTTATTTTTTTATTATTTTTTGAGGGGACATCACTGCCCTCTGGTGGTCGTGGGAGCTACCCAGCCTTGCTCCTGGAGAGCTGCTGCTGGATTTGAACCCGCAGTCCCGCACTCAACCACTACTCCACCCGGGCTCAGCCCTGTGTTTGCTTTTAAAGTTAATATAAACTGTGTAGAGACAGATAAATTTACAGTGAATATTCTAATAGGTAAAAATAATTCCGACACATTAGGATCTAAGTACATCTGACACTACTAGCTACATAGCAAAAAGACAAATCCTCTCTGGGACTCATGGGCTGTAAAGGTCTCTAAAAGTCCCAAGTAGACCTTATCTATCACTACAATATTAAATACACAATAGGTTTCGGCATTCACGGGTTCACCATTTCTACACCACCATCAAAACCTATTATATATAGTTATTGCTAATAGGAACGAACCATAATCCTTTCCTCATACATGTGAAGAAACCTCAAAGGAAACCAGCGCTCCAAATTAATCTAAGACAATTGACCTAGTCCACTCACTGTTCACTCATTTCTGTTGGTGCTTTGGGGGAATTTCTCAGAAAATATTTGTGAATGCCACAGATGTATAGCTATTTATATATTGAAAAAAACAACACCACACCCCACCCTGCAAAAAAACCTCAGACATTGTCAATTCCCACTTCCTAAACAATTCATTTTCTTTTTAGTGGCTATCCAGAAAAAGAACTGATGACCTTAAATGTTTTTAACATAAATGACTGGGAAGGTCTCTATAAGAAATTTTATAGCACCCAGAACAGGTTAGTTGAAATCAAATTTAAAAATATTTTAATCATATTTAATCTTAAAAATTAAACTAAAAGATGTCTCAGAGTTATAGTCTACACTGCAATAAACGCTTCTAATGCTTTCAGTCCCTACTAATTAGAAAACATAATTACTTCTAATTCCAGTCATCTAGATTATTTTATACTTTCTTTTGTTGTTGTTGTAAAGAAAGATGGCAAACAAAATTGGCATCTTCAACATAAAGCATCTGGCCTACTAAGATTAAAAGTCTAGAAATAATTAACAAGAGTGAGGTATCACTGTTCTAAAGTTAATTAATCTAAATGGGGGAAAAGAGAAGCTTCAATAAGCATCATTTTAAACAAGTAAAATTCTACTAATAAATTTAATCTCTAATATGACTTTCAAGAAAAAAATGGCCATGGCTTCTTTTGAGCAGATTGGGCCCACAACAAATTATTCTAGTTATGGAGTATGTGAGGGAGTACCTCAAAAAAAAACAAACCAAAACCCGAGAAAACTCAGAGTACACATTTTTCCCACTAGGTGAGCATTCAGCAACTCACTGAGTTGGGGCACCTTGTGGAGCCTCCTGGGAAGGTTTTCTCTGATCACAGTGAGTTGTAAAAATACTTAAATACCAAACTATATATATTTAAATAAATATCTTTGAAAAAAATTGTTTTGTAAAGGTACCCCCTCGTATACACCTATAAGCCATAAAGAATTGAAATCTTTTTGTAATCAATCATGCGTGTGCATCATAAATAATGGCCAAAATCTTCTGGAATTATAAACACACTTCAAGTTCATAAATATGGACTTGGGTGGAACAGAGTTCTCCAGCAGTATGACTTTCCTAAAAGAAAGCAGGCTATGACATTGCTTTTTCTAAGAGGATTGTTACCTTGGGGCAAACAGTGGCAATCACCAGGTGAAAAGATAACAAAAATCAGCTGTACGAGTGTAAAGGACATAGATAAGAAACAAACAGTAGAGATTAGTATTTCAAAAGACCTCTAACTACTTAGCACCAAGATAAAAGGATTAAACTGTTAGGGAAGGCAAAAGCAGCCATAGCCTAACAGTATGGAATATTTGGGAACCGTGAGCAGTCTCCAAAAAACCAAGCTCATTGCATTGAGTTCACACAAACAGTTATACCCTGCCCTATAGGATAGGGTATGTGTCTATAGTCGTAAAGCATGAAGCAGAATAGCTTGTTGAAATTCCTTCTTTTATTTTTATTAGTAGAGAAAAGCTTCTCTTTCTCACTCCCATACTCTTAGGATGTCAGCACATCCATTCTTTACAAATCAAAGCTCTTTCCCTCCAACAATATATTGAGGGGAGCAAGGGAGGGGTCTACTAATCTACTGTCATCCAGGACTTTTGTCAATTTGCCAAAAAGATGCTTAATGAATGACTGGATACCATGGAAGAAAGGAAGGCAGGCAGGCGTCAGTGAGAACTTGAAATCCCAGATAAGGCTCTGTAAGAGACATGCCTTCTTATAACTGGATGAAAAAAAAATTACGGTTGCAAGCAATAAGCAAAGTAAAAAAAAAAAAAAAAAAAAGGAAAGGGTCCAAATCAATCTTTAGGACCCTCAGAGTATAAGAAATGGGGTATCTATGAGAAAATCTTGGAACAAGTAGGACACATTAACTGTTCATACCCACTGCTATTAACTTAGTAAGCTGCCACTCAACACCACTCTTCACCCCAATTCTCTGACTACTCCTTACTTAAATCAGGGGTCCTCAAGCTACGTCCCGCAGGTCACATGTGGCCAAGGACATTTATCTGGCCCACAGGGTGATTATTGCCACAGAGCTGCTGTCCAGCTCATCTCCAGCCCGCAGTGAATTTGTTCATAGTTGGTTTTTTTTTTAAACTATAGTCCAGCCCTCCAATGGTCTGAGGAACAGTGAACTGGCCCTGTTTAAAAAGTTTGAGGATCCCTGCAAATCAACAGTGTTACTAACGTAACACCCCAAGCCTCTGGGACATAAAGATTTGGTGTGACAGAGTACCTTAAAGGCATGTAGCTAATGTGGCAGATGTGTTTGGCACCTAAATTATAAACGCGAATCATTATTGTTAAGCATAACAATAATGATTAATTTCTCTAAATACCACACAAGATATTATTAGACATAAAATAGATCTGGGAGGATTTTCTAGAATATAGTCTCCAATTTTTTATTTTAAAGTTGCATAAATTTTTTAAGTACAATCTTTTTCTACATTGAAACTTGGAAAAAGCTAAACAAAAGCCAAACTGGCAGAGCAGGACAACAGCTCAATGACCTGGGTTAGAAGTCAAATTCTATCACAACTGATTGTATGACATTGTAGGAGTTACATTAGTTTTGCTATACTCCATTTCTGCATCTGTAAAAATGGAAGCTTTAAGAAATAGTAACAACTTGACAGTATTTAACTACTTCTTGAGGAATTAAATTAGTATAGGTAAAGTTGCCATCAAATAGATGTAATCATTAGCTACCAAGGAAAATTACAATGCAATCTCTTACTACCATACAAATTTCTATTTTACTCTTAAAGACCCAGTCTAAGATTTTGAGATCCTTCTTGAATTCCACAAAAATCAAATACTCCTCCTGCTTTGATTCCTGATGTGCAAATTATTAAATGTAATAAATTCCATTCATGTATCTATTTCTACTCTTAGCCTGAGTTCCTTGAATTCAAAGCAAACACTATTTACAAGATATCTTATCGCCAATGCCTTATGCAATGTTTGTCACCAAAAGTATAAAGTTAACAAGTTAAAATCTGTAATACTCATGAATTCATATCAAAGCTGCAGAATCTTAAAAGTCAAACTATAAAGATCACCTAGTTCTAGTTTCGGGGGCCTTTCAATGTTATGTTTTTATACTTGTCATCATAAACACATATTAAGATCCTGTGTATCAGTATCAAAGTACTACAAAACTGAAGTTACTCACAGACATGCTTCTAAAACATATAATATGTAGCTAAAATACAATTGACACTTTAACCTACATTATCATCACAATTGTTTTATGTTAAGTAAAAGTTATGATCTAACATGAGGATAATTTGAGTAAGTGAATTTTATTCTCTCAACTATCAGAGACTAAAACTTTGTGGCACAAAAATGTAAGATAATAAATATTGCTACTATTGTTTGTGTGTTTTAGATTTTTTTCATTGCTTTTATGTTCATTGGAAAAGAGAATATATTCAAAGATTTACATAAATAATGATATGAACTTTGTATCTATGTCTTAGGAAAACCACTAACTTAAGGGTGCAATTCATAAATATACACATATCAAACATACTCAAGTATAAGTAGACCTGAATATCTGTCAAGGCACCTAATTTTACCACAAAAACTGCATTAAAAATGTGCTGAAACAGAAACAGCAAAGCCCACATGGAAGAAGCACACCAGCATGTGTGATCAAGAGGGGCCAAAGGGAGCAGATATCAAGCACAAAAGAACAAGAATCATATCATTACATAGGAGGAGGAAAGCAGGGTGGGGACCTAAGGCCCACTGGTGGGTAATTGGTCACCCCTTCACAGGGGAGTCACCGGGAGGAGACAGACCAGTCAAGGGACAGCCGGGCAATGATGATGCATACAAGTTTCCTCTAGTTCCTGAAGCCTTCCTCCCCGCCCCCCAACCATCATGGTCTCAACTCTACCTTACAAATCCAGATGGACTGGAGAAGGTACACTAGTAGAGAGGGGAGCTGGAGATATGGGGAAACCAAGATGGATGAGCCCCTTCCGGCCAGTGGTTAGATTGGAGCTGCTGGAAGGGTGGAGAGAAGGTGGAGTAGAGAGACAGAACCAACTGCAAGAATATACACAAAAGCTCCTATTTGAAGGACAGGCATCAAAGGAGTGGGTTGGGGGAGAGGTCGGGCAGTGTAAGATATGATAGAACAATAACAATGTATAAAGTACTGAGGGTTGGTGGGGAGGAGAGAGCAGGGGAAGAGGGGAAGGGATGGAAAAGCCGATACTAGGGACTCAAGGGAAAAGCCGGACGATTGGAGAAGAACAGTAGAAGTGGACATGTGAGGGTGCTTGACACAGTATGTTTATTTATGTATTGTGAAAAACGATGTATGAGCCCTCAATAAAATGATTTTTAAAAATGTGCTGAAAAACTCAGCTTATGCTCAAGTATATACAACATATGTATCAAGCAAAAAGTTGAATGCATTTATAGATGAATTAAAAACCTGCCCCAATGTACCATCCTACCAATCCTGATTTTCAAACAATGACATGGAGTCAATGCCAATTCTTAAACCCTATAGGATAGGGCAGAATTGCCCGAGCTTTTCCATGTCTTTCTCCAGATGAGCAACTTGTGGTTTCAAACTTTTGAACTTGTAGTTAGCAGCACACTATGTCACCACTATGCAACTGGGCCTCCTCCCGTTCCTGAATATAATTATTTAAAACAGTTAAGTCATTTGTTTTCTATCCACTTACTCATCTTTAGCTACTTCATTTACCTACAAAGAGTACATATCTCCCTCATTTGACTATACGCAGAACCCCCCCCCACACACACACAAGAAAAAAATTAAAAAAAAATTTTTTTAAACCCTAGAAACTTCATAAGGACAGGAAATGCTCTTTTTAAAAAAAAAGATCTACATCTGAACAGGATCTCAGGCATATAAAAACCGAGCCCACTACCATCAAGTTGATTCTGACTCACGGGACCCAAAAGGCAGAGTTGAAGTACATCTTAGGGCTTCCAAAAATGCAAATCTTTACGGGAGCAGACAACTGCATGCTTTTCCTGTAGAGAGGCTGGTCAGTGGGTTTAAACTGCCAATCTTGTGGTTAGCAACACAACACCTAGCACTAGCCATATAGATGGTTCTTAAGAAAACTAAATGATTAAACAAATATTCTAAGAGCACAAATTTTGAACTTGTGTTGCAATCATTTTAATAAAAACTAATAAAAATTACATTTTCTATAACTCAAAGATAGGAAGGCAGTTCACAATTTACCTCTGGGAAGTTCCTTTAGGGAAGTTGTGCTAAGCTATGGGCAAAACTCATGTCAAGGCAATATAATTAGTTTGTTCCTCAAATTGAACAGTTCAGAGTATTTCTGGATTTTCTGTAATTTTAATTTACTTCAAGCTTCAAGACTCAGTCTTAAGCCAATCAAATGTCAGCCAAGGAAGCAGCCTACGTTATTGGTTCAAGTACCATATATACTCGAGTATAAACTGACCCAACTATTGGCCAAGGCACCTAATTTTACACAAAAACTGCATTAAAAATGTGCTGAAAAACTTGGCTTATACCCAAGTATATGTGGTAAGTCTCTTTGGAAAAGTAGCAAAGAGAGAACAAAAATTCACAGAATTGGAAAGAAATTCAAATCTCTCCCACTAGGATATAAAATTGATAAACACATCCTTCATACTGTGTATGTCTGATTACCACTCAGCTAACACAAGAACATTCAATTAATATCTCCATCTAAGTCCATAATACAAGTATCCTCAAAGTGTGGCTTTGGCTGCCCCCTCAGGTAGAACTGCAGATGTACTAAAACCCAGTTGCTGACTCTACATCCCCACGCCCACCCCTACTAGCCAGGCCCCTATAAAGATCATTCCTGTGTGGATTCATGTATGAGAACTAATGTCCCAGTTCACTTTTCAAATCCAGTTGGCCTGTCACTTGCTCCATTAAGCTCAGATGTAACTTAAACATTAGCTTTTCAACCCCAACTCCCCCACATAGGGCCAGATAAAGATTCCTGTGTGAATTCAAGTATGAGATCCAGTGTCCCAATTCACTTTTCAAACTCACTTGATGTGTCACCTATTCCAGGACCTCACCACCAATCCAAGTTAAAATTAATTTCTCTCCTCTACACCCTTGTGCAACACACATTACCTTCTACCAACACTCTCTCCCACCCCAAGCAACTCCACCCCCCCCAAAAAAAACCCTTTCCTGTTAACTCTAATGCAACAAGGCAGACATTTGACACCTTTTTTAATTTCTAACATTATTAGCAGTAAGCTATTACAGGCTACACAGATGATAATTAAAATTCCAGGGTTGAGCCCTGGTGGTGTAGTGGTTGTGTGCGGTGACTGCAGCCCACTGGGACGGAGGTTCAATTCCAGCAGTGGGGCTGGGCCTCCTACTCCCACTACTGGAGAGCAGTGATGCCCCCCCCCCCAAAAAAAAAAATTCCAGGTGATAACTAATATACCCTTTTTCACAAATCTTTTTGAATGATGAAAAAATTTTTATTTGAAAACAATTGGTCTGTAATTTTTAAAAACAATAGAACAAAAAATTCCTTCAAAATATTTTTTGAAGTTTCCTCTAGTTCCTGAAACCTTCCTCCCCGCCTCCCCCAACCATCATGGTCCCAACTCTACCTTACAAATCCAGATGGACTGGAGAAGGTACACTAGTAGAGAGGGGAACTGGAGATATGGGGAAACCAAGATGGATGAGCCCCTTTGGGCCAGTGGTTAGATTGGAGCTGCTGGAAGGGTGGAGAAAAGGTGGGGTAGAGAGAACCAATTGCAAGGATATACACACAAGCTCCTATTTGAAGGACGGGCATCAAAAGAGTGGGTTGGGGCAGAGGTCGGCAGTATAAGATATGACAGAACAATAATAATTTATAAAGTATTAAGGGTTGATAGGGAAGGGAGAGCAGGGGAAGAGGGGAAGGGATAAAAAAGCTGACACCAAAGTCTCAAGGGAAAAGGTGGATGTTCGGAGAATGATAACAGCAGTGGACATGTGAAGGTGCTTGGCATATGTTTATTTATGTGTTGCATTTATGTGTTGTTTATGTATGTATTGTATAAACGATGTATAAGCCCCTAATAAAATGATTTTTAATAAAAAAAAGTCCATAATGAAAGGAGCGATAGGATTCCCTTTGATAAATACTGGAACATGCTAAAAATTTATAAAATAAGTATTTCTCAGTTATTTAAAAAAACAACATAATAGAAAAAATTCATTCCTTCAAAATATTTTCTTCAGTACATACATAACTCATTAGTAGAAAATCGAGAGAACTCAATATTCAATGTGAATATTTATCTTGTTATCATTTACTCACAGTCTGATCACTATCTCATTCAGGTAAATACATATTGTTTTGATCTACATGTCAGCGAATGAAAGCAGAGAATGACAATTGATAAAAATGAAAAGAAGTCAAAATGTCCCAGGAGTTTCATTCCTTTGTGCAGTACTTATGGCAAATAAGAAACTGTCAAATTTATCGACAAAGGTTCCATGTATTAACCTACATGATATAAGGCTATACACACAAAAAAAAGAAAAGATAGTGATGCCCAAAACAAAACATAAAAGAAAAAAAAGAAATCAAGCTTAAAAAAAATAGGAAAGGAAAAACAGTAGTGGTAAGACTACGTTTTATTTAATTAGAAACATGGACCTATTCTGGTATATCCTGAGTGAAGTCACAAAATCATAAATACAAAAGTTGAAAGCTGCTTTAATTTTCATCAAGTCCCACTGCTACGTAGGAGGAACTGAGTGAATATACCAAATATAATTAATACACACTATTCAATCAGGCATTATCAATTCCACAACTGATAAAGCTAAAACTGAGCTTAAAATCTGTTTTTTATACATTCAAATCCTGAGCTCTTTTCATTATGTCCTGAAGCCCATACAATGCAAAAGAAGTTCTCAAGTCAAACTGATACCTACACTCATTTCCATGTTCACTCATTTATCACATGCTGGGTTGCAAACTGCAAGATCAACATTTTGAAGTCACCAACCACTCCATGGAATAAAGAGCAGTTAGTCTCAGAAACTCACAGGGGAAGTTCCACCCTGTTCTACATGGGTAGAACTATGCATGTGAGTTTCTGAGACTACAACTGCAAATGGGAATAGAATGCCCAGTCTTCCTCCCTCTGAGCGGTTGGTCGTTTTGAACCAGTTACCTTGTGGATGATGGCCCAACTAAACCACTAACGCTCCTTTGAGTTTAAGGAACTGACTCAAAGAATAAACAGTGTTACAATGGATAGACAGAGTTGTCTCTGAAACAGTATGAGTTTATACTAGTTTATAATCTCTTGAGCTGGCAGCAGGAAGGGGGCTCTACCTCCAGTATAAAAAATGACTGGGATTAAGTTCACGTTCAGCTTTTCTATGGCTACTATGAATTCAAGAAAAACTTTTCAGGTGAAAAACAGAACTTCAGGTAAACAAGTTGTGGCTAGCATAGGCTATGCCAAAACTATAAGGAGTCCTGGTGGCATAGTGGTTATGAACTGGGCTGCTAACCTCAAGGTCAGCAGTTCAAAATCATCAAACCTTCCATGGGAGAAACTTGAGACTTTCAACTCGAGTAAAGATTTAAAGTCTTAAAAATCCAACAGGGCAGTTCTACTCTGCCTTATAGGCTTGCTAACAGTTAGAATGGGCTCAGTGACAGGAGTTTGGTACTAAACTCTTGCTACCTTAGGTAAGTAAATCAGTGCTAGCTTCCCTCTGCAAAATGGGTGATATGGAAGTCTCTTTGTTTCTCTACAGTTCCACTGATCTATGACTAATTTCATTGATACAAAAGTACCACCACCACCAAAAAACAACCAACAAAGCTTAATGAATACAAAACACATTAGTAACTGAAGTTAAAAATTTTTAAAGTACCCAGGTTTTCTGGTAGAATTCATCACATTACCTTGAACTTGTGTTTCACTCAGTTAAGTTTGCAAAAGTCAATCAGCACCCACAATAGCTGAATGCTGGCCACATTTAGTCAGAAAACAATACATATTGAAACTAAGGCTAAATTCCAAGGTGGAAGATTGAAAAACTTTTCAGGTGAAAAACAGAACTTCAGGTAAACAAGTTGTGGCTAGAATAGGCTATGCCAAAACTATAAGGAGTCCTGGTGGCATAGTGGTTATGAACTGGGCTGCTAACAAGAGGGTTTCAAGCACTTTAGAAGAGGCTTCAAAAATCATGGAAAAATGGAAGAGACAATGGAACTTTGATGTTGAACTTTACCTGAGCCCTGTGATCCTGCTAAATCAGCACAAGGAATCTCCCCACTTTTCTTGTTTGGGGGAACCATCCTTTTCTAGAAGACCTTTAATGACTCCTGTTTACCGGAAATGAATACTCTTAAGTTCCTATTTCACCTCACAATGTTCAGTTGAACATCGTGACTCCATAACCCAACAAAATGTTTATGATTCCAACTTTTAAGATTTTCCGTCTCCGAAGTCTTGGTCCCTCGGTCTAATCCAGTGTGTAGGCCCTCTTTAAAATAGGCTGGCCTCAAGGTTAGACAATCTCTGATCTACAGTCCTGCCATAATTCTTTCATCCTACTTTCCCATACTCGGTTCTTTCTTATATTTATTCCCCCTTATTAAAAAAAAAAATCTTTTTGTATAAACCTGAGATAGCTCCCTAATTCCCTCAATCCCTTCCTCCTTTCCCTCCCTGAAATAATCACTTTCTCCTTACAAAGTCCAGATTTATTTTTCATGTAACCTTGATAAGTTTCCAAGGTGCAGGGTTTAAAAGGTGACCTGACTCTACCATTTCCATAGGTAACAGCTGTTGATCCTTTTAAGATCAAAAGGCCTCTCCCTAGTGAGGGGCTAAAAAGGTTTTGAAAAGCTGGAGTTCTTGGCCCCTGCCCTATTACTGAGAAAGTTAACCGGCAGGAGAAGGTGACCTGCCAGTAAAGGTCAACTCTTTAGGGCCACCTGGGGAAAGGAGCCCAATACAATGAATGGGTCACGCACACGAGGGCCAGTTAATCAACACTCTTCGCTAGATCTGCCAGCCCCCTATCCCCGCGAGGTTGAGTCTAGCAAGCAAGGGGGAATGATGTTCCCTCCCAAGGGCCCCTGGGGATGGTGGTGAGTACGGTCCTGCTCTGACCGGCTTTCACAGGACTGAGTCTCCCGAAAACCTTCCTTCTGGCAGCTGTTAGGCCAACTTTCGGCGGTCGACTCACCATGGCGCCAGGGATAGATCTTGCGGCTGACGCCCCGGAGTCCTCGGAACCGACCCGGGGCTCCCCACCGAGTCCTGCAGTCTCTGGAAACCGTGAGAGAGGTCTTCCGGCTCTGCCGGAAGTTCCATCTGCGCGGGACAGGAAGTCCCTCCCTCCTCCCGAACGGCACGACCCCACGCCACGCCACGCAGAGGTGAGGAGACGCAAGACGTCCTCCAAAGCGACTTCCGTGGGCGCTAGGTCAGGGGATGGGGGCGGTGCTGACCTTGAGAACGCTCTCGGGGGGAGGCGCAGGCGCAGCGCAGGTAAGTGGGCGGGCGGCGCCCTGGCAACTCCTGCGGGAAGCCCGAGGGAGGCTGGGTCGTTTCGGCAAAGCGCAAGTTCCCTTGTCACCTCTGAGAGTGCAGGTGACGGGGAGGGCGCCGACCCGCCCTCAGTGGATTTCGTCCGGGCGAAGACCACGGGCGCTACTAGGTGCTGCGGCCACCTAGTAATCCCTCCGCCCAGCCACGCCCGCACTCCGCGAACGCTTGTTGTGACCCAGGCAGCTCTTACAGACCGCCCCCACCTCCTCCAACTTGCTCTGCGCTCTCAGCAAGCTGCCTCAGTCGGTCCTTCTTTTCCACCCTTTCCAGGCCAGTGGAATTTGATCCTGAGAAGTTTCTTCACTATTCAGTTACCAGCTGGAATCAGAGACATCTACCGAGGGCAGAGAAAGCAGAAAGCTACCTACCTCTTCATTTAAGACGCTCCAATACGGACGATTTTTTTTCTTTTCATTCAAAAAAAAGGGGGAAAATTAGCGTCGGATGGAAAGAAGTGAAGCTTCACTGTGCCTCTTAATTTGTGTTTTCCTTTTACCAAAAATCTCTGCCCCGTCAACTCTTGCGCCTTTTTATTTGACGATGTGGCACGCAGTCCTAGAGGCTGGCTTGGAATATAACAGAGCGCCTTCAACCCAGAAATCAATCTCACCATGTGGGCATCCTTATTGAAGTCGTGGCTATATCTACAGTTTCATCCTCGGATTTCTTTTAGCCCTATATGGCATAAAGTTGGACTTGAGGAGGTAGCTGGGAAGCTACGGAAGAATTTAAGAGCCACTGGGAAGGCAAGGGTGTTATATCTCACCTTACATATCCAAGTACCCACAGAGCACTGTCAATGGCTCCCCAAACAGTAGGGAATCGGAATCCTGAGACACTCCCAAAAATGACATGTAGGGCTGTTGATTTCTGTTACAGAGCTAGAGAATGGGTGTGTGAGATGCATTGCTTTCACTCTAAATTTTGTTTTGTGGAGGGTTACATTGGAAATGAGAGAAGAATGGGAACCTAAGAATTGATATTGGAAAAACCTGGAGGTAGGTTGGATCTGGGGGGAAGTAGTGCTAAACGGAACCAAGGATTAATCCAGAATTCCCCTAAGGGTTCTGATTCTGCTGTGTTGGGAGAAGAATGTAAATAGGCAAGCCTCAGGGCTTATGCAGATGGTCTGTGTAGAGAAGAATTGGGGTTGTCTGATGGTGTATCCAGGACTAGTAGCTGCTGTCCTTGAGGACAAACCTATAGAGAAGGATGGAAAGTGACTATCAGCCTGTCAGTGACCAGGCAGTGAAGTCATACTTTTATTTCTGACACTGCTTCTGAAACAAACCTTACAACCTCATCGAGGTTCACAAAGCATCTCCTCCTACGTGACAGTAACATCAAGGTGGAATCCATCCTTGCCAGAATAAAACCACAAAAGAAAATCAGATAAATATCATTTTTAAATAGATCATGGAGTTCTGTGTTTCTTATTTACTATATAAACGGTTTATAACCCTTCCTTAATATCCTTTACTGTTTCTGTTTCAGAGGTATCTCTTATAATTGAGAAATTTGTTAATAGTAATTTTAAAACATTAAAATCATACGGTATATGCTTTAAGGCAATGCCCTTGAATCTTCTTTATCCCTTGGCGTAGTAATAAGGTCTGTTATTGATTACATTCCTTGAAGGAGACCAGTGTGCCTATTCTTAGTATTAACAAAGATGCATTTGACTGTCAGGATAGCAAATTATGGAAGGGAAGAAAATGTGGATAATAGCGATTAAAATGAAATTGAGTAGTTTGAGCTACAAAGTTAAAAGCACAGTCTTTGAGAAATGTATTGATTATCATTAGAACTTCAACGTTTTGAGGGGAAAATGATCTTGTTCAATATTATGCAGACCTGAAAGACTTTCAACCATTAAAACCTGTCACTTTTTCCAAAAGTTTTTTTCTGATTAGCATCTATTTTAAGAAATTCTTTGCTTTTCCTGTAACCCTTAATGAATATAATTGCTATATGCATTTTGTATGCAGTACCATGTAATTGTTGGTCCCCTGCCCTAAATTATATTGTCATCCTTTTTAGACTATAAACACTTTTTTTTTGAGGGGGGCGGGCAATCACTGCCTCTGGTGGTCATGGGAGCTACCCAGGGCTGCTTCTGAGAGCCGCCGCTGGATTTGAACCGGCAAGCTCGCAGGCTGCAGTCCTGCACTCAACCACTTACACCACCAGAGCTCAACCTGACTATAAACACTTTGAGCTAAGACCTTGTTTGGGTATTGCCCACTTCCCAACACTACCCACCCACCCCCATGCCTCCCACATATCCATACACATTTACTCAGTACTTTTTAAAGTTAGCACAGATGACATGAGTTAAATTTCCCTTAAATGTTTTATGAACAAAGGTGTGCGTTATAGCAATAATCACAATTGTGAAAAATTAGCAAGCTTCTTACAATAGAGAATGGTCTGACTCCCTCATGGACGGGTACTTAGTCAAATGTCTCACACAACAAACAAATTGCCATAGTCGATGCTGACTCCGAGGGCCCCTGTAGGACAGAGTCGATCTGCCCCTGCGAGTCCCAAGATGATAACTTTACAGGTGTAGAAAGTCGCATCTTTCTCCCATAGGACACCGGAAGGTTTTGAACTGACCCTGCGGTTAACAGCCAAATGCATAGCCACTAACCCAGGATACTTTACAACTATCATCCAGCTCTATTTAAGTGCTGTGAGAGGAGTCTTTGTAGAGAAAAAATGGTGCCAGTTATAAATGCTTTGACACAGAAGCAAGTATTAAAAAAGTACACAGAAAGAAACCAAAATATAAAAGTGGTTTTAAATGGTAATGCCAAAGGTGATGGTACATAAGAGAGCTTTCAAAAGTTAGTGGAAAATTAAATTAAAAGATAATGAAGTTTTCCCATGAATATTTTAAGCCCTCTCCTATATTAATTGAGTCGCCTTCCTTGGACCTATTCCTTTACATGCTGCGTACTATTCTTGTATCTTACACTATGCCACCCATCTGATTGATTTGGTGGGAAAACAACTGCAAATTTTGTACAAATTTTATAAAGTCAACACCAATGACAAATCAATAAAACCTTTATAAAACTAACTTGGTTAAAACCTAAATTAGTTTTACATGTTCATTCAATATTTATTATCTTACAATCAGGAACAAATACTCTACTGGAGATTCTAGGTGGTATATTGAGTAATAAAAGAATAAAAGTAGGATTGAATACAGAAAATCAGAATCTACAATTACTAAAGAAATTTTGCAAGGATTCTGTATATCAATATACAAAGAAAAATTATATTTCCTTCAGAAGTGAACTGTTTAATGTTCTTAAAGATCCCATTTATTATATCACCGATCACTTGACAGATTAATAAGATATAGAACGCTTTATGGAAAAAATTAAGAACTTTATTGAAATACATTAAACTATATCCAATAAAAAGAAATATACCATGATCAAGAATTAAGACTCTTAGAATTAAGAAGATGGTTATCTCCTGGTCAATTAAAGTAATTACAAATAAGAATCTAAAAAATTTTCAGGGAACTTGACAAGCTGAAATTAATAGCCACATGAAAGAGCCTTGGGCCCAAACAATTCAATATATTCCAGGTGCAGATTTCAGATGGGGAGAATTGACTTGGGGGGGTATCAAGAACCATTGCAAAGCTATTATACTTAGGTGTTCATCAAAAAGTGGAAATAACCCAATGATGAAACAGAACAGAAAGCAGATTAGGAGTTAGAGGAAATGCAGCAGGAATGAGAGCTGTGTGCTGTAGCCAAAGAATTTGGGATTTCATTTAAAGTAAATAAAAAATGTAAAATTGCTGATAGTTGCACATATATGTGAACATGCTAAAAACAATTGATTTGTACACATTATGGGCATGAATTATATGTAAATTATTAATAAAGCTGTTTTTAAGAAACTAATAATGAGGGTAGTCTTATATTGGCTTAGGAATAGATATTTTTATATTTTCTGAAATCATTAACTTGTTTTTATGAGTCCTTGGTTTTAAGGCAGAAATGAGATTGCAAGCCAATGGGGAAAGTGCAAGTATTTCAGTCACAGGTGCTAAATGTCCATGTGGAAAACAAAATCAAGCCTCTAGAATATCATGAGGAAAAATCAGTTGTAAGTATGAAAGGACATTTTTAAAAGACAGCATAGCAAATTGTATATACATTCATATAAATACATATATCATCTTTTAGTAAAAAATGAAAACTCCATTAAGAATACATTAAAGTTTAAAACAGTTAACCAAAAGACATTTATTAGAATTGATCAATAACCATGCAAATTCAGGGGTTGAGTCATTTAGTGGTTTCAGTGGGTGGATACTGTCTTGAAGTTGAGAAGGGGTTTCCCTTACCATCAAGAAGAAAACCCTGCCCCGGAGTTGTTCTTCCTTCACACTCAGGGATTCTGTCCTGAGTCTCTCCTGGTAATGGCCAGAAATCAACAAATTAAGCAGATAATACCATGAGTGTGGGAAGAGGGAAAGATGGCTGTTGTCCGAATGGTGAAGAATGGAAGTAAGTCTTGTTTCTGCTTCTTAGAAATCAGCTTTGTGCTGATCTTGATTTTCATCTCTTCTAATTCTAGACAAAATTGAATACTACTAGATTAGAGGAACTTAAGTATTTATCCTGTCCTTATATTAACAGTATCGTGAGTAACCAAACGGTATATGAAGGGACAATTTCTCATGCTATGCATAGCCCAGTGAAAACATGAACAAGAAATTATAGAATTAGAAAATTGCCATTTAAAAATTATTAGTGAATAAATGGATTTGATTGCTATACATCAACAGTTGCTAAAATGATAGACATGCAAGTACTATTCCTTTTAATAAAAAACCCCACCATTGGTAAAAGACCATAAGCCTTTTATTACATAATAATAAAATACAAAGAAGGGGGGGGGGAACCACCAATACTTGTTAAAAATGACATTAGATCCTGATTGAGGAAATAGTTCAAAACTATTTGCCAATTTCTGGAAAACATTTTAAACACCAAGCTCTGCAATTAGCAAAACCCAATATTTAGCAAATCATGGCACAAATTAACATCAAATCCCTGAAGACCGAGAAAATGAAGGAGTAAATGAATAAATGCAATATTCTTTAAATTTACAATACACCAATAGAAATGTGTAAATGTGTCAATTATCAATCTCAATGTAACAAATCACCCCAAAATGTAGCAACTTAAAACTGAAAATATCATCTCAGATGTTTTCAGGGGATCATAGGTCTAAATTGGCTTAACTAGGTAGTTCTGACTTAGAATCAAATTTTCAGACCAGCTGTGTGCTGAGCAGCCGTCTTATGAAATCTTGATTGCTATTTGAGATTTACCTCTAAGATACTTCACCTACCTAACCATGTTCTCACCATGTGTTTCAAAGGTCTCAACATGGCAACTGATATTCCCCAGACCATCTGACCAAAGAGAGGTAAAAGCCATAAGTCTCAAAACTATCCTTTTTCTTAGTCTCTGGTTGTTACATAGTCCATCTCTGATATATGTATGGGAGGTTTCTGACTATAATTTTATATATTGATCTTGTTCAACTCCTTACAGAACAAAAACCCTGGACCAGATGACTTCCCTGACAAGGTCTCCCAAACATTCAAAGAAGAGCTGACACCAATTCTAGGTCAATGACTCTGGAACATTAAAAAAAAAAAAGAATACTCCTGAGCATATTCTATGAAACTAGCATAACCCTGATACCACATTCAGGCAAACTACTAAAAAAACTGTTTAAAAATTATGTGGATTGAATGCACCTTTGAAGAGACAAGAGTTGCAGATTGGTTAAGAAAACAGGATGCATTAATGCTCTGTCTATAAGAAACACATTTTAGATACAAGAGTAAAAATGAGTTAAACCATCAAGCAAATGAGAAGAACATTAAGCAAATAGCAACCAAAATAAAGCAAGAGTGTCAGTATTAATCTCTGATAGCCTAGACTTTGTAAAACGTCTCATGAAAAATACATTCACCACTTCCCAAAATACACCAAGAAAATTGTGGAAGATTTGTTGGAAGAAAAGTTCCTAGTATGAAAGAAAAATGCAAGAACCAAAACAAACCTCCAGCAGGCTAGTCCCCCAAAGAAAATCACCAAAAGATGATAAACAATTCAAAGACAAAGAAGCCTGAAAGTAAGTTGGGGAAAATGAAGTTACCTACACAGGAGAAACAAGACTCTTTCTCAGTTGAAACCACACAGGCAAGAAAGCAATGAGATGACAGGTAGAAAGTCCTAAACAAGACAAAAAAATAACCAAGAATTACTATACCCAGAAAAGTTGTCCCTCAAGCATGATGAAAAATGGAAATTAAATTTGTAAAAATTAGACCAATTTGACAAATTATTAAACAGAGTACCTTGGATAGAGAACTAGCAATAGCAGACAATAACCAAAGATTAACACACACAATATTATTATGTGGAAATCAGCCCAGATATAGAAGCATTAAAAGTAAAATAAGCCTACAAAAATGAAAATGGGAACCAAAGATATCACTTTGTAAATGGTGATGACTACACAGCATAAAGAAGGAATAAAGATATACAGAACTTCCAAATAATAGAAGTCAAAATGATATCAAGATAGAATGAGATGGTTTAAACTTGGAAAGATAATAAATTATAGTGACCCTCACAGAAAATCAGTAAACCTCACCAATATTAAAGGAAGAAAATCTTAAGGTCTTAGTTAGCAAACAACACTAATGAAGGAAATATTAAGACAGTAAAATTTTTTAAATTCTGCACAATAAAATATATTGGGAAAAAAGTCACTAACACCACATACACCCACACCCCCCAGAGACATAATCCCACATATAGCAAAACAATGGCAGTAAATTTATACCTCTCAAATACTGAATCTAAATGAATTAAATGTGCTTGTAAAGAAAATAGGCTAGATAAAAAAATGGGACTCATCCATATACTGTTTTCAGGAAACATATTTTAGACACAAAGTCAAACATAGGCAACATTTAGAAAAATATATTAAACAAATGGTAATCAATAGAGCAGGAATGTTAACTCTAATTTCTGATAGTTTTGACTTTAGGACAAAAAAGGATAAGGGCACTATATAATGATTGAAAGGTCAACCCAGCAAGGAAATGTAACTATAGTGAATATAGACACAATGAGTGACCCCAAAAATACATAAGTCAAACTTTAATACAATTAAAAAGAAAAAGAGCTTTATAATAGATTTTAATGCAGAATTAGTGATGGACAGAACAACTAGAAAAGAAACAGTTTTAAATAACTACACAGTATAGACATGTTTATCTTAAATCCAGAATGTATTCTTTTCAAATGCACATGGACTATTCTTCAGAAAGTCTTTATGTTAGATCACAAGGAAACCTCAATAAAATTTATACCAAAATACTATAAAACATTTTGTCAGGTCACCACGTATAAAACTAGAAACCATTAACAGGAAGATCAGGGAATTCATGGGAACTGAATAATACCCAGTTTAAAAAGTATTGAATAATAGAAGAAATATTAAAGAGAAAAAATACTTAAGCAACAAGGAAAAACAATATAAAAACTTTTGAAGCACAGCAAAATAGTGGTCAGAGAATTCTTAAAAATAATGTCACACATCAAAAAGGAAGAATCAAAGCCAATACTTTAACCCAACATCTCCAAAATTAAGTAAAAAAAGAATTACAAAAATACCTAAAAATCCCTCAAAGAGAGGAAATAAAGATTTGAGCATAAATATATGAGTAGCATTGGGATGAGCATGGGAGGGGAGAAACAATCATTAAGACTAGATATTGATTATTTAAAAGGATTAATAAAATTAGCCAAGGAAAAGAAGATACAAATAAAATGGTGATGTCACAACATGGCCTACTAAGAAGGATAATAACATTACTATACACACCCGCTTTAACAAATTTTAAAGGCCAGAAGAAATGGATACATTTTAGAAACACATTACCCACACAAACCAACCCAATCCAAGTCAGAAAATTGGAATACACTCCTTACAAAGAAAAATACCCCAAAAATTGAATAAAAAAAAAGAGTCCTAGCCTAGATGACTTCTCTGGTGATTTCTACCACACAGAGAAGTGCTGACAAAAATTCTATGTAAATAATTCTGGAACATAGGAAAATACGGAATATTCCTGAACTTAGTTTATGAAGAAAGAGTAACCCTAATACAATAATCAGGTAAACTGTTAAGAAACAGCATATATATATATATTTATATATACATGTGTTGATATGTGTATATATCAATACTCACATACATTGACACAAAAATTCTCACCAAAATCACCAGAATCTAATAACATAAAAAATTACATTATTTTCAAGTGGAACTCATACCAGGTATAAAAGGATGGTTCAGCATTAGAAAAAGAGTATAATCCATCATGTAAACAAAAGAAAGGAAAAGCACATGATCATACCAATTGATGCCATAAAGGATATAACAATTTCTTGGTTCAAAAACAAAAAAAATACTTAAGTGCAATGTAGCCTAAAGGAATTATTGAGAGCCAAATGAAGTACGAACATGATAGTGGAACAAGAGAAAGGTAAAAGGAAATAGAGGAAAAAACTAGGAGGCAAAGACATGTATATAGGTATTAAATATAGCCATATATATGTGAATATGTTAACAGTGATGGGGATGTAGGACTATGTACATATATTTATATGTTAAGTAATAAGGTAGCTAATGGATTTTGGACCTCTACTCATCCTTCAATGCAAAAACACTTTGTTCTAATAACTGGCATTCTGTGATGCTCACCTTCCTAACAAGATCACTGAACCAAAATGGGTGCAGAAGCAAAGGTGGTGAAAACGAATGGTGTCCAGCTATTACAAAATATAGCATTTAGGATCTCAACGACTTGCAAGCCATTAAGTTAAACAAGCAGCCATCTAACAGGGAAGCAACAAAGCCCACATGGAAGAAGCATATCAGCCTGTGTGATTACGATGTGTAGACAGAATCAGGCATAAAAAAAAAGACCCAAAATAATCATATTGATGCTAATAAGAGGGGTCAGAATGGAGACCCCAAAGCCATCTGTAGACAATTGGACATTACCTCACAGACTGGTCAAAAGGGAAGAAGGGGGTCATCCCATGAACAGTATAGCACCAATGAGACACAACATTCCCTTAGTTCAGCTGTTCTCAATCGTCTTCATCCCGCGACCTTTTAATACAGTTCTTAATGTTGTGACCCCCCCCCAACCATAAAATGATTTCCATTGCTACTCCATAACTGTAATTTTGCTACTGTTTTTAATCGGGTGACCCCTGTGAAATGGTCCTTTGAACAACCCCCCCCCCCACCCAGAAAAAACAGGGTCTCAATCCACAGATTGAAAAACACTGCTCTAGTTCTTTAATGCTTCCTTCCCACAAAATCATGATCCCAGTTCTACCATACAAACTGAATAGACTGGAGCATGTACACTGGTATAGATAGGAGTTCTTGACACATGGAACCCAGGCCGAGAAACCCCTGAGCAATAGTAATGGGAGTAGCTACACCATGAAGGTAGGAGTGGGAAGGTGGAGGAAGAAGAGGGAGCCAATCCGACAGACCTATAACCCCTCCTCCACAGGGGAACAAACAACAGAATCATGGTTGAAGGGAGAGAGCAAACGATGTAAGATATGAAAATACAATTTTCTAGTGTTCATAAAAGTGGGAAGAAGGGGAAAAAAGAGGAGCTGGTACCAAAGGCTCAAGTAGAAAGAGAACATTTTGAGAGTGACGATGGCAACATATGTTCAAATGTACTTGATAAAACTGATGTAAGAGCTATAAGAGCCTCCAATAAAATTATATCAAAATAAAATGAAGATAAACTAGATTTTTAAAAATTTAAACCCACTGAGTAAATTAGGAATAAAAGAAAAATTCCTGAACATAATTAAAGGCATATCCACAAAACTAAGTACCAATATGATCGTCAGTGAAGCAAAAAGCATTGGCCTTGTAAAATAAAATCAGACAAGGATGCCTTTTATCACTGCTCCTATTCAATACTGTAATGAAAGACTTTGACACCCCCTACAGAAAAAGCATCCAAATTGTCAAGTATTAAAACTCTATTTGAAGATAATATGCTATAGATAGAAAATTCTGAGATTCACAAAAAGTATATTGGAACTTGCAGAAGGAGCATCACTACTTGAAAGGAAGAGACCGGCATAAAGGGGAAAAATATCATGCTTAACAACGAGAAGACTTAAAATTGTGAAAATGTCCTGGTCCTGTGTATCTCTTCCAGTAAGGTAGAATTGGGATCCTGATAGTTGAGGGGGAGGAAGCCTTTAAGAATTAGAGGAAAGTTGTATGTTTCATCATTAACCCAGCTTGTCTCTTCCCTGAGACACTTCTGTAAGGGGATGTCCAATTGCCCACAAATGGGCCTTGAGTCTCCACCCTGCACTCACCCTCATTAGTAGTGACGTCATTCTCGGTTCTTGATGCTTGTTACCTGCTCTCTTTGAACCCTCCTGATCACACAGTCTGGTGTGCTTCTTCCATGGTGGCTTTACTGCCTCTGCGCTACATGGCCGCTTGTTTACCTTCAAGCCTTTAAGACCCCAGATGCTTTATAATTTGGTAGCTGGGCACCATCAGCTTTCTCTACTATGTCTGCCTTTGCACCCATTATTCTTCAGCGATCGTATCAGGAGGGTGGGCAAACAGTAATATGATTTTTGTTCTTTGATGCCTGATACCAGGACCAGTAGTGAGAGTGGATACCGGAAGAGTAGAGGGAAGATGGGGCAGAGAGGGGAAGCCGAATTCAAGGATCTACACCTAACCTCCCATCTGGAGGACAGACTGTGGAGGTGTGGGAAGGGGAGATGTCAGGCAGTGTAAGATAGGATGAAGTAACATTTTCTAAAATAACAAGGGTTAGTGAGTGAGGGGGGTGGGGAAGGAGGGGAAAGGATGAAAAGTTGATGTCAAGGGCTCAAGCAAAGTAAAAAAGCAAATTTTTTGAGAATGATGACAGCAGCAGGCATGCAAAGGTGCTTGGCACAATATATGAATGGATGGATTGTGATAAGCAATATACGAGCCCCAATAAAAGGATTTTAAAAATTGTGAAAACGTCAGTACTACACAAAGTACGGTTATGTTAAAATGTATACCATTTTGATCCAGAGTCCATTATCATTCTTTTAATACGTGGAAGAGCCAACCATAAATGTTATATGGAAAAGAAAGATACCTTGGATAAACAAAGCACTAAAAAGAAGAAAATAGGAGGTCTCACGATTCCCCATATCAAAGCCTATCATTCAGCCATAGTGGTCACAATGATCAGTGGAACAGAATTGAAAGCAATTGCATCCACGTATGGAAAGCCGATCTTTGACAAAAGGACTACACCCACTAAATGAGGAAGAGATTGTCACTTTAATAAATGATGCTGGCAAAATCAGATGTTCATTTACAAAAATGATACAAGATCCAATTCTTTCATCACATAGAAAAATTAACTCAAGATGAACCCCAAACCTAAGTGTAGAACCTAAATCAGTAAAGATGATTAAAAAAAAGGCTAATCTCTAAAGTTTACAGAAAACTTAAATATCTCAACAACAAAAAAATAAAACAAAATGAAATAATCCAATTTCAAAATTGGAAGAGGACTTGAATAGACACTTTGCCAAAGGCACCCAATCTAAGAAATATGCAAAGAAATGCTAGTTATCATTAGACATTAAATACAAATAAAACCATCAAAGACATATAGTCTCACCCCAGCTTTAATACCAAACTTCTGAAATACAGTAAACCAAATGGCACTTCCTTAAAGTGTTAGAAATAAAAATATCATTGTGATACAGCAGTACCACTACATATATGATAAAACAGATAATTATTCCTTCAGGACCAGTGGTGAAAAGGACGATACTGGGAGGGTGGAGAGAAGTTGGGGTAGAAAGGGGGTAAATTTTTATACATATAACCTTCCCCCTGGGGGATGGACAACAGGACAATGGGTGAAGGGAGATTGGACGGTAAATGATAGGACAGAATAAAAATAACAAATTATCAAGGGTTCATGAGGGGAGAAGGAGGGGAGGGGTGTGGAATGAGGAGCTAATACCAAGGGCTTAAGCAGAAAGCAAGTATTTTGAGAATGATAATGGCAACAAATGTACAAGTGTGCTTGGCATTCAATGGATGTTTGTATGATAAGAGTTGTATGAACCCCCAATAAAATTGATTTAAAAAATAACAAGTGTAGCATAAAATGGGTATACATACTCCCACATTCATCATAGTTATTCACAATAGCAAAAAAAGATGTAAACAAAAGTATCCATCAACAGGTAAATAAACTACAGTACATATATACAATGGAATACTACACGATGTTGATGAATAATGATGAAACTTCAAAATACTTCATAGCATTGAAGAAACATAGAAATCAGTCAAGTTCAAAAGAACAAATAATGTGTGTTAGGTTGGGTTCGCTAGAGAAACTGGCTGAACCCAGTGATGCTTGCATGTGCTTGTATGTAGAAATAGATTGTTATCAGTAAATGACTTGCACAGTAATAGAAGTCCATTCTGCTTCAAGTCAGTCTTCCCCGACTCATGGAAGCTGAAAAATAGGAAGCTGAATGATGAAGCGGAAGCATTAGGGTACACAGACTGGGGGATTTAGAAGAAAATGAGTCTGAAATTGGCTAAATGAATCCACTCTCAATAGTCCAATGGTGGCTCCTGGGATCTGCAGGGACACAATAAGACTGAGCAAGCAGATGCAAGATCCATCTCTAGCAGTAAGCAGAGGACCAAAGAGAAGGTTGCTGCTTAATCTCTCATCTACAAGAGGCCATAGCCCCAAGAAGGTTGAATAAGAGGTTGGGTTCCACACCTACCCTTATCTAGAAATTGACATAATCCCTAACCATCATATTGTATTATGAGATCATAATTGTAAAAAGTCAAGAAAGTGTTTACACACAGAAAGAATAGTTCTTTAAAGGTTTCCAGGTGTGTGGGTAAAGGGGACTAAATCTCTCAAATTAGAGGGTAGAAGGTAGACACATATTAACTTGGGTGAAAGGAAATACAATAGACCATAAGGGAGGTCATTACAGAATCATCAAGGCAAAAGAAGACACTGGGAGGAGTTTTTGGAGTTTGTCACAATATTACCTATTGGCTCAGTTGTGAGGATTTGAGTTTTCTTTACACTGAGTTGTAATTCATATGAAAGTTGCAATCCTTGATCTTCATCAGCAAGTGCTTCAAGTCCTTCTCACTTTCAGCAAACAAAATTGTGTCATCTACATATCCCAGGTTGTTAAAAAGTCTTTCTCCAATCCCCATACCACATCCATTCTTCATATAATCCAGCTTCGCTATTTATTTGTTCAGCATACAGATTGAATAAGTATATTCAATAATTATCAATACATCTTTCTCACATGTTTTATCAGTTTTAGACTGAAGATGGTGAAATTTTTAACTTTTTTACCAATTGTTTTAGCAATTGGTACAAGATTTTGCATAATGTATTAATGAATTTCTTGTTTTTGATAGATTTTATCCTATCACAGACAGCATTGTACTTCAAGCTAGATCTTGAAATGTCCTTTTTGATAAAGTTACCAGATTTTAATATTGGTAAAGCGGGACACCATTGACTGGGGGAGGATGGGTGGGGAGTTTAGAGGGGGTATAAGTCCCTTTGGGTTTTCCCGCCGAACCCTAGCTTGACGTGCATTCTTTCCAATAATCAGGACTTTTTAAAAACGTTGTGCGACATGGTAAAAATTGTTTAAAATGGGGACATCTGGTCATTTTACTTTTTGATGATGTATGCAACACCATTCTTCTTGAACTTGTAATTCCAGATGTAGTAGACCATTGTTCATATATAATAATATAGTTTTGAATGAAACCAGTGGTTAAAACAAAATCTGCATATAGGATTAATAGGATCAGAATGAAGTCCTTATCATCTGGGTATAAGTCGAGATAAATATCATACCATTGTTCCTGACATTCCGCTAAAGTTTTTTGTAGATATCATTTCAATTATTCATAGCAAGACTTTTATGTAAGTATTATTATCTTCATTTGTGAGGATTTGAATTACAGATTCTCACCCAAAGCCACACTCTAAGTTCCATAGAAGGATCTGAACCCATGCCATGTGATACTGTAGTTCTCCCTTTGCGCCACTACAGGATTCAAACTGCTAACCTTGCAGTGATCAGTTCAATGCAAACCCAGGCATTAAACAACAAGCTCTTTCAGAGATATAATAATGCTTGTAATTTTGAAGTCATGACATCCAGATATCCATAACCATAGTAATGTGATAGAAAAATATTCCTAACTTTTATTGATGAAAGCATCAACACTGCTAAACACTGTGGTGAACATTCCCAATTTAAGGAAATGTTAAACTTCACGTATAGGTTTAACACAAATGAAAGCGTACTATGTTTCCAATTCAAATTCACAAGCCCTCTGCTCTATTATTTTAATTCATAGATGTTGTGACTTGTTTTTTACTTCAGAGAAGTCACACTCTCTTCCCTTCCCTGTACCTTTTTTGGTTTGGGATTATGCCAAAAATAATATATAGAAATGAATCGGTCTGGATTAGATTGACTAACTATGCATATAGGCAATAGGATGCATGTAACTGCTTCAGAGTGTTGTTTCTGTGAGAGTTAAAACCTTGTTTTAAACATGTGCTGTCACATTCAATTATTAATAAAATAACTCAATATTGATATCAATACACTATTTTTCAATATTTGTAGTAGTAAAAAAGAGCATTCAAATACCTGCATATCTTTAAAAAGTTACATTGAAATAAAGCAAAGCATCTGACAAGTTTTTGACTTGTGTTTCTCATGACTGAATGTCCCAGTGGGTAGTAGGAGCAACTGGGAACCCTAATTCTGACCAACAAGGAGGAATTGCTTGACTAATTAGAAGTGACAGAAACCTTGGGAGAAAGTAACCACATACCAAGAATAATTATAAAAAGGTAACATGGGCTCTAAAGGATAGTGTCAAGAAACCTGAAGTCCCCAAATGAGGTGAGACTTGCAAAAAATGCTAAGAAAGTACAAAGAATGGGCCTTTTGAGATTCTGTTTAGAACTAAAAGATTATTAAGGAAAGGAAATTCAACCCACTTGCAGTTTTTGGAAAAGGATCAGAGCTGACAGAGAAAGCAGAATTCTAATATTTCTCTTCATTTTCTACTAAGGAAACTAGAAAATGGCTTGACATAATAGAAGAACATAGGTGTTTGGGTGTCAGGTCAGGGCTTATTTCTTTATTTCAACAGTATGTTCCATTGTTGTCACTTTTTCCACTTGCAAAATGAAGATCGCCATATTTTGTTCTAGTAATGGAACTAAGCCTAAACACAGAGCAGTGACCCAGACTAGCGACTCAGTAAATGACAGCTGAATATTACTGAAAAGAGTGACATAAAGATTGACAGAAAATAAAACTATGACAAATAAACCAAACCGAACTCACCGCACTTGAGTCTGTTCTGATTCAAAGTGTCTCTAACAAGACAGGGCAGAATTGGATCTGTATGTCTCTGACACTGTACTCTTTATAGGCATAGAAAAGCCTCCTCTTTCTCTTGGGAAGAGACCGGTGGTTCTGAATTGTTGACGTTAACAATTATGCCACCAGAGCTCCTGAGAAGAAGGAAGAAAGTCTAAGAGAGTATCCAACAGTTCCTATTAAGACTGTACTGATGGATATACAATTATTTATCCCAGACTTAGGGGAAGGATTACAAATAAAGTTTGAGAGCAGTATTTCCAATCTTTCGAGAAATACTGGAATTAGAGAAGACATTAGAACACTAAACAGGTGCAGAGCCCTGGTGGCATAGTGATTGTGTGCGGGACTGCGGCCCATAGGGTTGACAGTTCAAATCCAGCAGCAGCTCTCCAGGAGCAAGGCTGGGCTTCCTACTCCTACCAGGGCTGTGATGCAAAGAAAAAGAAAAAAAAAAAAAAAAGAACACTAAACAGGCAATAGTCTGCTGGATTGGGGATGTCTTAAATCCTGTGTTATTTACTTTTTTCATAGTGATTTTTAAAAATTGAAGTGGCATTCATTTAACTCAGGGAAAGAAGAAAACTTAAAGAAACAAAACAAAAAACTTACTTCCATCCAGTCGATTCTGACTCATGATGACTCTATAGGACAGGGTAAAACTCCCCCTGTAGGTTTCTAAGACTACAACTCTCTATGGGAATAGAAAGTCCCATCTTTCTTCCTCCAAGAGGCTCCTGATTTCTAACTACGCAAGTTACATTAGCAGCCCAATGCATAGTCACTTTCCCATTACCTATCTAAAAGAGCAATCAATACAAGGGAAAAAATTGAATTCTTCAAAGAAGTTCTTTTTTTTGTTTTTGTTTTTTGGGCATCACTGCTCTCTGTGGTGGGAGTAGGAGGCCCAGCCCCACTGCTGAAATTGAAGCTCCATCCCAGTGGGCTGCAGTCCCGCGCACAACCACTACGCCACTGGGGCTCAGTCCTCAAAGAAATTCTTAATGAGGGTATATAAACCTTGAACACTAATATACTAAAGAACAAATTTCTTCAAAGCTTCAATAAGCAACCCTTGAAAGATGAAAAATTATGGGGGGTGAATTGTATCCCTTAAAAAAGGTATCTTAAAAAAGGTATCATTTTCTGAAGCTGTTACTTCATTTGGACAGTGCGTCTTTATAGATAAAGATTTCAAGAATGTTGCGATGGCGAACTTGCTCTGTATTATTTGCCTGAACCCCCGAAGCCCACCATCATGGAGTCAATTCCTCATGATAGTGACTTTATACAGAATTTTCAAAACTCTAAATCTTCACAGGTGCAGATACTCTCCCCTTTATCCGATAGAGTGACTAGTGGTCTGAACCACTCTTCTTGCAGAAAGCTGCCCAACACTTTCAGGGATTTCTGAGTGGGTTCTCAAGCCACTACAAAGATTTTTATAAAGCCAAAGATTCAGAGTGGCCTTAGATGACAGATGGAACTGCTCCACATGATGTCATATTCATTTCCCTACAGCATCCTGCCATAAGTCTATACAGATCATATTTTGGTCTGTCCAGATTTAACTGAAGAAGCCCTCATGGCTAAGCAACTTGCTGCTAATCAAAAGGTTGGCAGTTGAACCCAGCAGCAACAGACAAGGAAACCAGGTGATCTGCTTCCAAAGATTCGTGTTTTAAACACCACAGGGCAGTTTTATTCTATTCTATAGAAGTATGACTGCTAAGTCTTAGAATAAATTTAAAGACACTCAATAAGACAACACAACAGAAGAGCAGAGAACACATAGAGGTGAAGGTCATGTGACCCTAATCAGGACTCACTGTCACGGGGTTGTCTCCAATGCACAGTGACTCAGAGTTGAACTGCCCCTGTGGCTTTCTGAGACTAACTTGTTAAGGACCTAGAAAGCCTCATTTCCTTTAAAAAAATATAGAGTAATACAGCCACCTGTCATGGAAAGCCAATGCTACAAACACCAAAGACAAATTCTCTTCTAATAGTCCCTGGAAGTGTGCTTCGGCTGACACATTGATTTCAAACTTCTGGTCTCAAAACTATGCAAATATAAATTTTCTTGGATTAAGTTATGCAGTTTGTCATAATAAAGTATGTAAATTGTTAGGCAAAACTAGTACATTAAAGTTTAAAAGTGAAATCTTCCTGGCTTGGAGGAAATAAGGGATGATGAAGTAAGTGATGGAGAGGGTAAAAGGTCTATTGTTTTTGGAAGGGATTATGTGAACTTGAGCGGAGTTTGTGAATTTTAGACTCCACGGTTTGTGTTTTGGCAGAGGTTATCACCAAGAGGTGATAAACAACTGGCAGTGTTCCCATGAATTGCCAGGGCCGGGAAGTCAGGTAATGACAATCAAGAAAATATCCCAAATTTTCTCTAAAGATTATTCCATGTGATCAATGAAAATATATGATTGATTAGCAAATGCTTCCAATACCAAAACCTTGATCTGTACAGGAATAACTGCTGACTGTACCTAGATACTTTATTATCCTATCTAAGCCACTGGAGGGAGTTTTAAAATACTCTTTACTGTTTGTTAAGTGCTGTGTCAACTCCTAGACACACTGTGTATGACAAAAGGAAACAGCACTTGTTACTATGCTATCCTCACAATTGTTTTTAGGTTTGAGACCATTGTGCAGCCACTGTTTCAAACTATCTTGTCAACAACCTTCCTCTTTTTTAATTATTCCTTTACTTTCCCAAGGAGCCTTGGTCGCTTAGTTGTTATATGTTAGGCTGTTAGGCACAGGGTCCACAATTTGAAACCACCAGCTGCTCCACTAGAGAAAGACAGAGTACAATACAGTTTTGGAAATTCACAGGGGCAGTTCTATCTAGGGTCTATAAGTCAGTATCTTGATGATATTGACGGAATGGGCTGAGTTTTACTTTACCAAGCATGATGTCCCAGGGAATAGTCTCTTCGGACAACATGCCCGTAGTACATGAGATGAAGTTTCACCATTCTTGCCTCAGATGAGCGTTCTGAGCTATACTTCTTCCAAGACAAATGTGTTAGTCCTTTTAGCAGTCCATGTCGAAGAGGGATCAAGTTTCTTCTGGAAAATCTGAAAATGAGATTACATACATTCCATTAGCAAAAACCAAGGCAAGCTATTTCAGCTCTATATTAAAGCACTTGTACATTTTCTTACTTATCAGCCATTTCAACTAAATGTCAGAAAACACTTAAAGAACTATGCAAGAATGAATAGAATCCTAATCAGTTGGGAGAGTCAAGTATAAACTGTCATTTATTTATTGAAGCATTATAGAAGATATTCAACCAACAGAAGTGCAACTTTTCATATGATTCCAGTTGTTGGAAAGTTCTTCAACCATTCTGGGACAAAGTTCATTGCAAAATGGGGAGATTTGACTAAATTATATCAATATTCCTTTTGAGTTATAAACTAAAGTTTCTGCATTCATGGAATTCCATTTGGTTATCTTTTTTTAGATTTACATGATATATATATATATATATTCTAGCATTTGAAATACATCACACTGTGCTTGCTAGAATTAACTGAGATATTTAAAAAATATTTGTTAAAATCCAAAACACTAGGTAAGTAATGTCATTATAGTTTAAGATCATTGGACATGAGAAAAATGTAAATGAGCATCATAATGCAGTACAGTCAGAGATCAGTTAGAGTGACTGGAATTAAGAAAACTGATGATACCAAGTGCAGCAAAGATATGCAGCAACTAGATCTCTCAGAAATTGCTAATGGAAGTTGAGTCCTGGTGGCGCAGTGGTTGTGTGAGGGACGGCAGTCCACAGGCTGATGGTTCAAATCGAGCAGCAGCTCTCCAAGGACAAGGATGGGTTTCCTACTCCAACCAGGGCAGTGATGTAGGGAAAAAAAGATAAAAAAAAGAAGAAATTGCTAATGATGTTATAAACTAGTACAGTCAGTCTAGAAAACAGGAAATTTCTTATAAAGTTTAATGTACACATACCATATGACATAGCAACCCAATTTCTGGGTACTTGCTCCAGAAAAATAAAAATTTATGCTCCCACAACGATTTGAACATAAATGTTTATATGAGTCATATTTGTTATAGCCAAAATCTGAAAATGATCCAGATGTTCTTCAGTGGGTGAATGAATAAATTTGTACATTTATACTATCAAATACTACTCAAAAGTAAAGAGGAACAAGCTTACTTGGCTCTCCATAATCATTATCCTGAGTATTAAAAGAAAAAAAATCAAAGGTTACATAGTGTATGATTCTACTCTTAAAACATAATTGGAATGACAAAATGGTTGCAAAGGGGAACAAACATGTTGAGATATATCTGTAGCTTGTTTTCAAGATTATGAAATAAAAGGAAATTTGTACATTTGCCTATGTTTTTGTGGACTTTTCAAGTTTACCTATGAACTGGCTTATAGTCAATGATATGGAACATTTGAAATGTGGTCTTATTGAACAAATGTCACATAAAATTAGGGTATCCTTGACCAAAGAATTTTACTCCACGTTAAAGGAGCAAATGATCAAATGTGAAAATAAATTCAGGCAAAGCTCACTTATATGTTCATGTCATTCTTGTTTGTAAATTTCACAGTCATCCTTTTGACAAAGCCATTGGAAAGAGATTTTTACATAAATGTTCACAGCTCACTCAAATGTGATCTATATTTTACCATTTATCTTATTATTGAATAGATTGTACATGTCTTTTCAGATTCTACTTCAGCTGCAAAATATCTGTTTACACTTAAGTAAATTTACTTTCATTCAAATTATATAATAAACATAACAGTATAAAATGAATTCCTTTCCTAGGAAAAGATAAACACACAATTTATCTGAAAGTAAAACTTTTTTTGATGATCCTTAAAAATGCTAAAGTATTATCCTCTATCAGAGAGTGTAATACTGTTCTTGAGTCTGCATCACCAATATTCGTAGTTTCTCTTCACTTTGTGAACATATAAAAAGCACGCACCATAATTTAAATGCAATGATTCTCCTATAGTTTTCCACATTTATTTCACATGTAACTTTCCCATTCATATGCGGTGGTTGAACGTAGAATGGCTAGGGTCAGGCTAAACTTAAGTCCTCAAAAGTGACCTCTTTGATCTTTAACACTTTAAAGAGATCTTGTGCAGCAAACTGATCCAAGGCAGTACATCCTTTGAGTTTTGACTCATGTCCTTGTGTGTTGGTCGTTCACTGAAGTAAAACGAATTCTTTGAAAATTTCCTCTTTTTTCTATTCATCGTGATATTATCTATTGATCCACTTACAAGGATTTTTGTTCTGATTACACTGAATTATAGTCCATACTGAAGACTATATTCTTTGATCTACAGCAGCATTTCAAGACCTCCTGGCTTTTAGCAAGCATCACCTGATTATCAAAGGTTGTTATGAGCCTTCCTGAAATCCTGATGCTGTTTCTTCATCATATTGTCTGGCTTCTCAGAATGAGTTATTTGTTCAGCATATAAATGGAATAAATGTGATAAATGGATATTACCTTGAGGTACACTTTTCTGATTTTAAACTATGCCGTATACCCAGTTCTATTCGAATGACTGCCTTTTGCTCTATGTACACATTCTGGATGAGAACAATGAAGCGTTTTGCAATTTTCCCTTTTTCAAAATAGTTTGCTGTAATCTACCAGTTGTATGTTTCTGATAGTCTCCCCTTTCGGCCATGCTCCATCTGGCAATGCTAATCCACATCTACATTCTGTTCTGAGTTCAACTTGAATTTATAGGAGCACCCTGTTGATATACTAGTGCACTCATTTTTTAATGTCAGCAATATTTTACTTTTCTGTGATGTTAAAAAATTATTTAATAATTCTGCATCTATTGGAATTATTTTTCTTTGGAGGTTATACAAATATGAATTTCTTCTATTCAGCTGGCCAGGTTGCTGTCTTCCAAATTAGTGAGTGCTTCCAGTACTGCATCAGTTTTTTTGAAAGGGTTTTACTAGTTTTCTCTTGATACCTGGGGCCTTGCATATAACTAATACCCTTAGTGGATCTTGACTTTTCCTTTGATATAATTGATGCCATCCTCTTGAAAAGATTGAATATTGACCAATTAATTTTGTTACAGTGACTCTGTATATTCTTTCCATCTTTATTTGATACTTTTTGCACCAGTCAATATTTTGCCCATAGTTATCTTTCAGTATTGAACTCGAGGTTTGAGATTTTTTTCAGTTCTTTAAGCTTGAGATAACTAGACTTTTTCACATTTCATTTTATTGCTTTACTTTGTGTTCTCAAGGTGCCCTTTGAATTTTCCTATTCAGCTAATTTACTTCATAATGTCTTCCATTCGCTTTATCTACTCTATATTCAAGAGCAAGTTTCAGAGTCAGTTATTTGGGTATTTTTCCTGCCTTTTTAATGACATTTTGTTTTCCTTATGTAGAGCATTCTTGAAGTCATATCACAACTCATCGGCTCTTTCGTCATTAGTGTCTAGTGCATCAAATTTGTTCGTAGGATGGTCTCTAAATTCAGGTGGGATATACTCCATTTTGATACTATGGACTTGTTTTAATTTTCTTCAACTTCAACTGAAATTACTTAAAACAATTAATTATTCCACAAACAGCCATTGACCTTGTTTTGGTTGTTAATATTGAGCTCCACAATCACCTTTCCCATTGAAATATGTAGTCAATTTGGTTTTTGTGTATTCCATTTGATGCCAAAAAGTAACCAGAGTTTGATTCCTAAAATACATTGTATTCAGCTATTTATTCAGTGAATTAGATTTGCTCTCCATATAGAGAAATATAGATCTCAATATAGCTGTATGCTCATCCAATAAAAACTTCATATGTGTTTTAGTCATATGTGGTAGATAGATTTAAATTTTGGCTCTGACATCATCAATACCAATAACCCTTAATATTGAGAGTCATACGTAATCCCTCCACTCATCAGCTATAGCTGATTGGTGTAACCAATAAGATATTGTGGAAATGAAGATATGTACATTAATGTTAAATCATAAAAGACATTAAAAATTTTAATCTCTAGGATTATCATTTCGGGAGAAAGATAGTCAGCATGTTGTGAGGATACTCAAGCAACCTGATGGAGAAATACACCTGGGGAGAGCTGAGGTCTCCAGCCAATAAACAACACTAATAAATTACCCACCAGGTGAGTGAACCACATTGGAAGCAGTTCCTCCTGCCTCAGTCAGGTCTTCCAGTAACAATAACTCCAGCTGATACCCTGTCTCATAATAGGCCCTAAGGCAGAACTACACAGTCAAGCTGCTCCCTAATTTCTTTCCCAGAGAAACTGTGAGATAATAAATATTTATTGTAATTTTAAAGCCTTAAAATAATTCATTGTTTTTGCATAATTTTTATGTGGCAATAGATAACTAAAGCATCATTAGTACATAAAAAGAGAGCTAGAATTTAATTGAGCTTACAGAATAGATTATATAAATGATTTATGCATTCTCTAACAACTTTTTACTTTTTATTTATTTTCATATTTTTGTATATATGACAGAAGTCCCTGGTCACCCAGTGGTTGGTTAAATGATTTACTGATAGTTTAAAGGTCAGTGGTTGAAACCTGCCAAGTTTTTAGTGGGAGAAAGGTATGGCAATCTACTTTCATGAGAAAAAAAATTATGTCCTTCGAAGACCTATTGGTCAGTTCCTGTGTCCACTCAGTTCACAATGAGTTGGGTTCAACTCAAAAGCAACCGATTTGTATTTTTCTGTTTGTTTGTCTGACATGGTTTGCCTGAGACCTTCTTTCTTTGTAACTTACTATCAAGGCTGAAGCAAAGCATCCAACTCATCCTCTCTTAGCCATCTTTGATGGCTATTTTTATTTACCAAAAAGTACAACAGAGAGATCAGTGATGAGTTTGGATTAAGTAAGCTTGAAAACAGTGTCCCATCACTTTTACAGCCTTATATAATTTATTCTTCATAATTATTTTAAACCAAGTACCTGCTACCATTACTCATTACTCACTACAATAATTTTCTACCTTATCTTTTCATACGCCTTGATTTCTCTTTCATGTATAGTCAACAAGAGTGCTCTTTCTAATCTCAGAATACCCACCTTTACCCCTGACACATTAAAAAATCTTTGCATGCTTGGAGAAGTTAAAAAAAAAGTAACTTGCTTATAAAATCGCAGCCAGATTTGGGCCTATTGGCCTGTCCAGCCTGGCCTAGCATTCCTCTCTTGCTCTCACTCTATAGCCCCCTCCTTCACTTGCCTTCCTTCAATTGTTAGTATTCTTTTTGCTTCCATTCACCAGAGAGTACTTGATGTTTCCTCTATCTTGGAACTTTTTTTCTTTTTACCTAGTTTCAGTCTATCTGTTTGTAAAGACCCAAATCCTCATAACTGTACCAATAAGTAACCTCATGAGAAACGGAGAAAGGTTGAAGTTTTCAAGATTTTTGTCTTACTTAGCTCCACAATAAATGCTCATGGAAATAGTAATCAAGAGACCAAAAGGCATGTTTCTGGGGTAAATCTATTGCACGAGATCACTTGAGAAAATTGAAAAGCAAGGGATGTTACTCTGAGGATTAAGGTGCAGCTGACTCAAACCTTGGTATTTTTAATTGCCATCTATGCATGTGAAAGATGAAAATTATATAAGGAAGACCAAAGAAGAATTTATTTGAATTTTGGTTCTGGCGAAGAAGATCGAAAGTACCATGAACTGCTAAAAGGACAAGCAAGCCTGTCTTGGAAGATAAACTACCAGAGTGATTCATAGAGGCAAAGATGGTGCGACTTTATCTTATGCGTTTGGACATGTTTTCAGGAGAGACCAGTCCCTGGGGAAAGACATCATGCTTGGTGAGGTAAAGAGGAAGCAAAAGAAGAGGAAGGCCCTCAGTGACATGGATGAACACAGCGGTTGTAGCCACAATTATGAGGATGGAGCCGGTCTGGGCAGTGATTTTTCTGTTGTGCACACAGTGGTCATGGGTGGAAACCAAGTTGAAAGCACCTACAACAACAACCACAAACAACAACCACATCTGTGAGAGCTATAGTATACATCAACGTGATAGTCCCGGAGTGGCAGAAGGGATGGAACGGACCATTCTGGGAACGTCCCTCGTTCTTGCCCCTCTTTGTCTTCCTGTTTGCTTGGACTTCATATATGACTTTGGGGTTGGCAGCCCGTGAGGCAGCCTGACTTTGACAACTGCCTGTTGTCATCACCCGCTTCCCGCTTTGCCTGCCTGCTCCATCCAACAGCTGCTGTGTGCGTCTGAGAGACTCTGCATAGTAGGGGACCCATAGGTTTGTGTTACACTGAATTGGGCTGCTTTCATGATATAAAATCTTGATATAATGTTCTTTAATATAGATAGGTGGGTGTCATTGTTTTATTTTTCTAGAAAATCCAGCCTAACACACCATCATTCATATCTAGAGCATAGACAAACTCCTCATCAAAATTTCCCCATCCCTTTCATTGGCTCCCATAGCGTCCTATATTCCTAGCTTGTACCATTCTCACGTTGCAATTTTGCATGCATGGTTATTGGATTAATATTTCTGTTCATTGTTAGATATTACATTTGAATGGAACAGGAACTATGTTTGGTTTAACACATTCATGTTTACCTTGGAGCTACCATAATGTTGACATCATAGTACATATTTGATAAATACTTGATGAAAGAACTATGTGAATAATCTCAGGTTACTATGAATGTCAATTCAGAGTACCAGAATGTCTAAGTTCAAATTAGAGCAGCTTCTAATTAAAAAATATTAGGTAGGAGTGGCCTTACTTCATTGTAACTATTTAGATTTGTTTTCTGTAAATTGGGAGATTTAAAAATGCTTTAAAATATATATAATCAACTGGCTTACTTCTCACAAATAACTGGCTTACTTCTCACAAATCAAAAAAAAAAAAAAAAAAAAAAAGAACCCCACCCCATCCCAGAAAAGATGTAACTACTGACACAACGTATGTATGTATGTATGTATGTATACATTATGATGAGTGCTGTATGAGTCCCCAATAAAATGAATTTTAAAAAAATGTATATAATCAGTGGAATTGATCGATGAATCCAATAATTTCTTCATAAGAATAAAATGTCAGAAACCTCCACTAAATGAAATCATCTAAAAAATGAACAAAGCTAGAAATAATAATAATTAGTAAACATTAAAATGATCTTTTAATGGATTAATTCTTACCTGGGCTTTTGAAGGATTATTAAATTGATAATACACATTGAGAGCGTAAAGCAAATTCTGACAGAAGAAGTACTACGGTGACTTCTTGTAAAGAGGGTGAACTAGACCGACATACTACACAAATCCTCTTCAACCAACCAGGCGCCCTGAATCTCTGAAGAAAAATTAACTATCTTAGCTGAGAAAAGCAGCATGGGAGGAGGCTGCTCTAGTGGGTCTGGCACCATTCCTTGTTTCCCACAGTTCCTGGAACATGGCAGCGGTACGGGTCCACATTTTCACACTGTGTGTTCAATATAAGACTGGACTTGGCCTGAAAAGAGTTTGTGAAGGTCCTAAGGCTGAGTCAGATTAGGGCTATTTTAAAATTGTCGGGGCTGAGCCCCGGTGGCTTAGTGGTTGTGCGCGGGACTGCGGCCCACTGGGATGGAGGTTCGATTCCAGCTCCAGGGAGCAAAGGTTGGGCCTCCTACTCCCACCACCTGAAGGCAGTGATGCCCACCCCCCCCCCAAAAAAAACAAATTGTCAAATCAACAGGGCACTCTCATTCAAGTACTCTGCAGCCCTGGGCCTGACTGTGCTAGGTTAGGGCTGTTTTAAAACTGGTAGTGTCACAGGGAATGCATATCTGTGGTCTCAGTGGCGCTAGACCCGACCATTCCAGTACGGAGCCGATTAAAAACCTACATAGCAGCACTACAGGGGCAGGGCCCACACGTTTGTGAGGTCCATCCTGACAGCTGCAGCAAACCTTCAACTCAATGCCAAGGGGGGCTGTCAGGTCTCTGGGGTTATTGATGCTACCTTGGAATTCCATATCCTATCCCTCTTTCCCACTTTTTTTCTCTCTCTTCCTTTTGCCTTTCCTTTGGTTTTGTTTGTTGGGTATGACAAATCACCAGAGGAGAAACACAGGACACAGAAAGGCTGAAATCATGCCCAAATTTTCATAATTTCCTAGTGACCTCAACAGTCACCACTCTGCACTCTCATATACATGTCGTTTCACTCCTATGGTGCTCACCAGAGTGAAAAATTAATAACTAAACACTGGTGACTGAAATAAGGAGCCCTGGTGGAATCGTGGTTATGCACTGGACTGATCAGCAGTCCGAAGCCACCAGATACTTTACAGGAGAAAGACGAATTTTCTATTCTTGTAAAGAGTTATAGTCTTGGAAACACACGGGCATTTCAACTCTGTCCTACATGAGTCAGAATTGACTTGATGTCTGTCAAGTTATGGACCTGGGTCTTCTTTTATATTTCAAATTATTACTTATTTACATATTATTATTTCACTCTTTAATTTTATTTTTTATATTTTGTTTTTTGGTTGTGTGTTTTTGGCCCATTTTTACACTTTCTTGCTGTTTTAGATTTTGCCTTTTTAAAAATATATCTTTTTTTTTTTTTGTCCCACAGGATGGAAACAATTATCCCTATGTGACCAAGGTACCCCACACACCTACAACAGCCGAACTTAGTTGACAAGAACCATGATGTGAACAAAACAAATGAACAGCATCAACAACAAAAAAACTTAAAATACAAAGATGTCTATAATATGCTGTCATACAAAGAAACAAGACAGAATGATGCAAACAAATGACCAAAAAAACCTTTCTGAAGAAAATAAGGCATTGGAACTACAAAAAAGGAATTCCAAAAAATGTTTCTTAGGTACTTCCAATGGATGGAGAAAAAGATTGGGAGAGTTATAGGAAAAACAAAACAAACCAGAAAAAAAAGCATTGAAGACTTTAGGAGATTGCTTAAAGAGCAATTTTTCAAATTATATGAAAAAGTAGGAATCATACAAAAAACACAAATAGAAATATAAAACAATTCTAGACAATGGAGATAGAAAATACATCCGAAGAGCAAAGGAGTAGACCCAAAACAATGGATGATTGAATTAGTGAGTTTCAAGTAATTCTTCTAATACCAAACTAGGAGAAAAACAATCCATAAGAATGACAAAGGAATCTGAGGAAAGTCTAAGAATTATGTGTGATACTATTAAAAGGAATGGTGTTTATAGGATAGAAATTCCAAAACATGAAAAAACTAAAAAGGAACTGAGAAAATTGTCCAAGAACTATTGGAAGAAAACTTGCCAATGACCATGAAAGAAGAGAAAATAATCATACAAGAAGTAGAACGAGCCCCAACAGGATAAACTCCAAAAGATTATCACCAAAGCATACCACACTCAGCTTTCCAAAATTAAAGAGAAGATTAAAGATCTGTAGAGCAGCTTGGGGAAAATGGAGGCTACCTACAAAAGGGAACCCAAAAGACCACACTCTTATTTTTCCAGCAGCAATCACATAGACAAGAAGACAATGGGATGACTTATAACATTTCTGAAAGAACAAAAACTGCCAACTAAGACTTTTTTATCCAGCAAACTATGCCTAAATTCTGACGAGAAAATACGGACATTTCTTGATACAGAGCTATTAAAGGAATGTGCAAAAACAAGATCAATCTCGTAAAAATTACCAAAGCATGTTCTTTTGACAGAAAATAAAAGCGGCTGTAGATATTAGCATGAAATAAACATACAAGAGAGCAGCACCCCGTATTCAATACATTTATCATGGTAATTAAAGTAAAACAAATTATAAGACTAAAAATAGAGAGCCAGAGGTATCAATCCACAAGAAAAATAATTAAAAATTAAGTAGATGGAATAGTATAGCTACAAAATGATCAAATGGAGAGGAAGTCCGGTGATTTCAAGGGAGAATATACTGTTTAAAACTTGAGAAGAAAGAAAATAACAAGGCAACATAAAAGAAACTGGATAGACATCATCAAAATTTTAAAAATAAAAACATCACAGAGACTTAGTGAACAGTAAAACTTTACTGTAGAGAAACAAAGCAAAATCTCGTACAAAACAAATGCAGCACAGAAAATTACACGGAGAAAATAAGCCAACAATAATACAAAAGAAAAAAAACAGCAAAATGACAATGATACATTCATCTGTCTCTCTCTCTCTTGTTGCACTGAGTTAATTTCAACTTACAGTGGCACTAATAAGAGCCTCAGGTTTTTGACAATTTTTTGAGATTGCAATTCTTTACAGGAGCAGACTTCCTCTTCCTTCCATAGAGTCGTCGATGTTTTTGAACTGCTGATCTGGAAGTTAGCAACCCAATAGGTTACTATAAGTTAGGAAACATTGATTTCCTCAGCCAGCAGTCAATCTCTCTCCAGTTATCAGTCTCTCATCCACCTATTAGCCAACTCCCTCTCCTGTGTTTAGTTTCTCAGTCCCATAGACCTTTGGCCTTTGCGTCCATGGGCTAGGAAGCCAGCCTGCTTGCCAGTCTATCCCACAGTCTCTTGCCAGAAAAGGAGATGGTACCCTACAGGCTTTTTACTGCTTTTCTGAGTCTCCCTGCAATAGTTTGTGATGCATCTACCTGGTCTCTGGGATGGCCTCCTCCACTTCAGACAGAGTCTTGAACATGCTCTTGCATGATCCCCAGGGCTTTTTCTTTCCCCCATACTTCAAAGACTAGTTCATCCTTATTGCCAAGAGGGTGGTAACTAAAATTGACACATACACACTCCTATTTGAATAGCCCTATTCTATCATCTGATGGGAATTACAGAGGGTAGAAGAGCCATATTAGAGAATTCCAGTCCAACACAGTAACATTACAACAGAATCAAGTGAAATGAAAAAAAAAATACCATGAAGGTCTGTACTTCAACAAATTTGGAAACCTTGTTGAAGAAGTGGGAAAACTAGAAACACACTATTTCCCAAAGTCAACACAAACAGGTGTAAAATGAAGTAATAATTGTGGCAGTCACTAATCTGGTTTCAATTTGAGGGCTGGGAGTTTAGGGGTGGTGTCTAGCCTGTCCATCTGGGGATAGTCAATGAGACCTCTGTTTGGGCATGGCTTTCTTCTGATAATTCTGGGAAATCTGTCTATATTTTCATCTAGGAGGTAAGAGACTCATGACTCAGTCCCTTGGAGATGTTCTACTGAGAAGACATAAGGCTGACTCCCTGTGAGACATCCTGGAGGAGAAACCACATGGGCTTATCCTGATGGAACCAGACCTTTCAAGCCGGAAAAGCCACACAGAGACTTCTGCCAGTGCTGAGATGCTTGAGAGGTCCCTCCAAGTGCTGAGATGCTTTTACCACCAATAGATACATAAGACTCTGCACCCACTGGCCTGTGATTGTCCTGGTGTCATTGTATGTGCTTTATAAATCCGAAGAAGACTTTATAGACTAGTATCACAACATATGGGCTAATATCAGACTTATGGGCTTGGACTGAACTGGATTGGGATGCTTTCTCAATGTTCCATTCCTCTTGCATATAAACCTCTCCCTTATAAACATATGCATGTTATGAATCTGTTTCTCTAGTCTACCTCAATTAACACAATAATAACGGTAATAAAATGAACAGATATCAAAAGAAGAAAATTGGTCATTTAAAACTCTCAACCAAAGCTCCTCCCCCCCCCAAAAAAAGAAATTATGTCAGCCTCAGATTACTTCATTAGGAAATTCTCCTAAATATTCAAAGAAGAATTGACACCAATTCTCAAATTATGTCAGAATATAGAAAGGAGCAGCAAACTCCCTTGTTCATTTTGTGAAGTGAACATAATTCTGATTACCAAATAAGGCAAAGACATCACAATAATAAAAAATGACAAAGAGCAAATATCTCTTATAATCATAGATACCAAAATTTTCAACAATATTCTATCCAATAGTATCTAACAAAAGTCAAATTAGGGCTGAGCCCTGGTGGCGTAATGGTTGTGCAAGGGACTGCGGCCCACTGGGGTGGAGGTTCAATTCCAGCTCCATGGAGCAAAGCTAGGCCTCCTACTCACACCACCAGAGGGCAGCGATGCCCCCCCCCAAAAAGTCAAATTAAAAAATGCATCATGTTTGAATTGTGTTCATCAATTATGCAAGGTTGGTTCAATATTAGAAAAAACAATTTAGTCTACCAAATAAATAAAACAACGGGAAAAGCATAGCAATTGCTCCAGAAAAAGCATTTAGAAACTTATTTGTCACTTATTCCTAAAAAGTTATAACTTTTAGTAATAACATTTATTCCTCATAAAGATATTAAAGAAAAAATTAATAAAAAGAAAAATTTTCAGCATGGTAAAGGGCACATTTTCAAAACCAATGGCCAGTCTCTCACTCAATGGGGGAGAAACTGAAAGCATTTCTCTTGTGAATGTGAATCAGATAAGCATACTATTTATCATCACTCTTATTCAAATGTCTTATTCAGACATTTAACTCAATCCTTGAGTTATTAGAAAAGATAAAGAAATTAAATACTCTCAAATTGGTATAAAGAAATAAAACTATTTGCAGCTGATCTGATTTTATACATAGCTAACCCTTAAAAAACTCAATAGGAAAATTGTTGAAGCCAATTGAAAGATTTAACAATGTGGTAGAGTACAAAGTCAATACACAAAACCAATTGATTTTCTATATTCTAAGAAATTGCCCTGAGAAGGAAATCAAGAAAGCAATACCATTTACAATAAAGCATGCAAATCATGATATACTTAAAAATAATTTATACTAGAGAAACAAAAGACTTGTACAAAGAACCTGGCATATATAAAAATATACAATGTTCATGGATAGGAAGACTTAATATTATGAAAATGTCTATACTGCCTAATTGAAAATAGAAAAAAAAAAACAGAAAAAAATCAACTCACTGTCATCAGGTCAATTCTGACTCATGGCAACCCTACACTCCTCAAAACAATCTCTAAACATCATCTAATGCTGGTCCAAATCCCAGCATGTCTTTGACCAAAATAGTATGAATAACTGATGATGACAAATTTTATATAAAAAGAAAGACCATGGATAAGCAAAGAAGAACACTTAAGTAGGAGGCTTTTCACTTCCAAACTTCAGAACCTTCTGCACAGCCTTGGCAGTCCAAGCAGCCTGGTGATGGTAGAGACCAAAGTAACAGAATAGAGGAACCAAAAACAAATCTATCCACCCCCAGATGCCTGGAGTTTTACAAAGGTTGAACAAACACTCAATGGGGAAGAGATCGTCTCTTCAAAAGATGGTGCTGGCAAGTATGCTATGGAAACTAGATGATTTACAGGTATCTAAGTGAGGTGTCAAATAAATCCACATGGAAGAAGCTCACCAGCCCATGTGATCCAAATCTAAAGGAAAGGAGCCCTAGTTGTTAGCAGTGACATGTTCAGCTGTGATCTACAAGGTAAGAAGTTTGAAACCACCGTCAGTACTGTTGGAGAAAAACAGGACTTTCTATTCCTGTAAAGAGTTAGTCTCAGAAACATGCAGGGGCAGTTCTACTCTGTCCTAGAGGGTCACTATAGGTCAGAATTGACTCAAAGGTCATGAGTTTAAATCCAAAAGAGGGAATATAGTATCACAGCTTAAACTGCCAACACTTGGTTTGCAAAAGATTATGGATAACAGCGGGAACCCAGGGTTCACCCACAACTAAAGCCTCCAGTGAACCCCCGATGATCATAGTTGAGGGATATGACTTTCCTTGTTATCAGACAGAGAACATGTAAAGTTGATTATGGCAGACATGGTTAGATTAAAAGGTAATTGTGTTAGTCTGGGTAGACTAGAGAAACAAATTCATAAACATGCCTATGTATATAAGGGAGAGGTTTATATACAATAGGATTGGAACATTGAGAAAACATCCCAACCCAGTCCAGTCCAAGTGCATAAGTCTGATATTAGCCCATATGTCTGATACCAATCCATAAGTTCCCTTCAGACTAAAAAAGCACATGCAATGATGCCTGGACAATTATAGGCCAGTGGGTGCAGAATCTTGTGTATCCAGTGGTGGTAGAAGCACCTCACCTCTGGCAGGGGTCTCCCTGCAACTCTTCCAGTTATCATGGTTCAGGGTCCATCAGCAGCCTGCCATGTGTTTCATCAGCTGCAATGTCTGCCAGGGACTGAGTCTTGTGTCTTGTCAGTAGTGCATCTCCAAGCAGGAAAAATACCGCAAGATTTCCCAAAATTCTCAAGAGAAAGCCATGCCTACACAGATGTCTCATTGGCTATCTTCAGATTGACCTGATTATATGACTGCCACAGTAACGTAATACTTTATCATTTGATCTCCCTTTTGACATATTGTATTGTTGTTTCAGTTTTTAAAAAGTTATGGGAAAAGACACATGGATTAAGTTTCTAGTGGATGCCCGCTGATTCTTCAGGAATGTGAATAACTTGGCTATCAAGCAGAATGTATTGAAGGTGGATTGTTGTAGAGACAGGTTAAAATTGAGCATCCCATCATTTGATCCATTTAAATTTGTTTTAGTTTTCAATATTTTCTGATTTCTTTTATATTGAGGCTTTATCTCTTTTATCTTATTATTGTTAGTTTTGGTTTTTCAATTTTATTCTTTTAATGTTTTTCTGTATAGGCAGAAATACAGTATAGGCAAAATCTGAAGTATAAAATACAGTATAGGCAAATCTGTAGAGATGGTAACTGGATTAATGTTTCCTTAGCGATATGGCAGGGAAAATGAGAAACTAATAGCAAAAAATACAAGAATGAAGAAAATGTTCTCAAACTGATTATGGTGATGATTGTATAATTGTTCTTGATATGATTGAGCCATCAAATCATATGCTATGTACCCTGTCTGCCAATACAACTTGAAAGAAAAATGGTGCTGACAAAATTGGATTTCCTTTTGGAAAAGAATGAAGCATGAACCTTATCTCAGAGCAAATTTAAAGAATGAACTCAAGTTAGATCAAATATTTAAGTGTAAAACCTAGAGCTATAAAGACCTGTGAGAAAATGGGGACAAAATTATAGCCCTAATACATGGCAGAAACATAGTGCCAAACATAAGGGAAAGCAAGCACACAAAAGAAGGCAGAATAGATAACAGGGCCCTCATAAGATTTCATATAAAGAGTAGTAAGAGCACTTACAGACTGAATTTTTTTTTTGCAATGACATCTTTGACAATGGAAATCTATGGAAAACTTCAACAAGAAAAAGAAATATAACCCAATAAAAAATGTTCAGGGATCATGAATAGACAGTTTAGCAAGAGAAACCAGAAGGGAAACAAACATATGAAGAAATACTCCTGGAGGTCAAGGAACAGACCTTAAACTATTTGCAGATTTTTATATTATCATTATCTTTGATTTTTGCATGTACATGCGCATGTTGGATATTGTTATTTTTGTTAATGTTTTCATTTCTTTAGTTGCTTCATTATGGGGTGCCCTTTTTTGAGCATGTTTTTTTCTTTATAGGTCTATCTAGATGGAGTGGGCTGGATGAGTGGTCTGGGGATGGGAACAATGGGACTGAGGATACCAGAGTGGATTGGGGGGGGGGCTGTTGTCTGATCCAGGGATGGGGTGAATAGCAAGTAGTTCAGGATTGGTGGCGGGGTGGGTGTGGGACATTCGATAGCGATTGATCAAGACTAAAGTAATAGAGAGAAAATATTGAAACCCAAATGGAGGTTGAGCATGATGGTGGAATGGGAGGAGGTATAGGGGAATATAGAAAAGAACTGGGGAGTCAGAGGCAGTGATGCGCCCCCCCCCAAAAAAAACAAAAAAAAAGAAAAGAACTGGGGAGTAAGGGACAATTATAGAGCTTAAATTCAAGCATATACATAGGTGCATATATTCATATGATGATGGGGAAATAGACCAATATGCATATACTTATAGGCTTAGAATTAGGACAGCAGATGGGCATTAGATCTCCATCAGGTACATCCTCAGTGCAAGAACATTTTCTTCTATTAAATTGGCATTCCCTGACATGATCACAGAAAACAAATGTGTGCATAAGCAAATGGTGGTGAAGAAAGCAGATGGTGCATGGTTAACAAAACATTTAGCATCTGGGGTCTTAAAGGCTTGAAAATAAACAAGTGGCCATCCAGCTCAGAAGCAACAAAGCCCACATGGAAAAAGCACATCAGCTTATGGAACCAAGAGATGCCAAATGAATCAATTATCAGGTTTCAAGAACTAATAATCATAACATTATATGCTCACTTTCCTGAAATGATCACTGACAACAAATATATGCATAAGCAAATGTGGTGAAGAAAGCTGATGGTCCCTGGCTATCAAAAGATGTGCGTCTGGGGTCTTAAAGACTTAAAGGTAAATAAGTGGCCATCTAACTAAGAAGAAAGCCCACATGGAAGAAGAACAGCAGCCTGTGTGACCACAAGGTTCCAAAGGGATCCAGTATCAAGCATCAAAGCCCTAAAAATTATATTATTATAAATGAGGGGGAGTTCAGATTGAGGACCCAAAGCCCATCAATAAGTGAAGTGACACTCTCTTAGAGAGGGAGGAAATGAGCTAGTCTGGGCATAGTGTAGTAGCAATGAAATGTGCAACTTTACTCTGATTCTCAAATGCTTCCTCCCACTGACTATCATTATCCCAATTTTGCAAGACAGCTTTGACTAGACCAGGGGATGTACACTGGAGTCAGAAAAGTGGGAATTTAGGATAGATAATCCCTTCAGACTAGTGGCGAGTGGTGACACTGGGAAGGTGGAGGGATGGTGGAGTAGAAAGGGGGAACTAAACAGTTTAACAATAAACTACATGGGTGTAGAAAGGGGGAACTAATTTCTGGGATCTATATGTGACCTCCTCTCTAGGGTGTAGACAACGGGTGTGTGTGTGTGGTGAAGTGACACATTGGACAGTGTACGATATAAAGAGGTAATAACAATTTGTAAGTTATTAGAAGTTCACAGGGGAGAAGAAGGGGGAAGGGGAAATATGAAGAGTTAGAATTTAAAAAAATAACTAGAGGAAAGAGGAAAAGAAGAGCACATGCTGGGGGTGTTCAAGTAGAAAATATTTGTAGATGAATGTGGTAACATGTGTATAAGTATGCTTAATAAGAACAATGTATTGAATGTTATAAGAGCTGTAAGAGCCCTTAATAAAATCTATATTTTAAAAAAGGGTTTAAAAAAAGAGATACTCATAATAGCCAGCTAGCTAAGTGATACAAATCAAAATAATTCACCCCAGAAATGAGAGTTAAAAGAAGCAGAAATCAGCTAATGTTGATGAGAGTGTATAGAGATCAGAAATGTCAGACACTGGCAGTGGGACTGCTAAACAGTGCAGCCACTGTGAAAAATTTCATCGAATGTCTTCAAACAAACAGGAGTAGAAATATTATATGATTCATGAATAGCATTATTTGATATATATATATATATACCATCAGGAAATAAGATAGCACAAGCAAATATATTCACATATATATTCCCTGCAGCATTATTCATTATATCAATAAGAAAGACATATCCTAAATGTTTATGGGCAGAAGAATGTGGATAAATCTTTTGGTATATACAGAGGATAGAATATATATATGTGTGTGTGTGTGTGTGTGTGTGTGTGTATCACTAAAGTATATTGGAGAAACTTCACTTCTTGGGTGAATTTGGAAGACATTATAATGACTGCAGTTGGTCAAACAGAGAAGGACGAATATTGTATGAAACTCCTATTGTTATCTAAAGATTTTTCTTTTCATAAAGGTTTCATATCTAAAGAAATAAACTTTGTTGGTTACCAGGGTTGGGAGAAGACTCGAGAAAAGGGAAGCAATATGTTAGAAAGTAATAAGGGTTGATTTGGGTCAAGTGGTAGTTACATAATTTCATATCCACTTGATAAGAATGAAGGGGTGGAGTCTAGGCGGTTCATCAGGTCACAGCCTTGTGATCCCTCCTTGTGGGTGTGGCCTTCTCATGAGGATTATGGAACTCTATCTCTTCCTCCTTGGAGGTGGTACACACTCTTTCTCTGCTTCACATTCCTGTTGACAAGCTACATGGAGCCATGATGATGGCAGCCAGAGCCCTGGAGATGTGTCCACCGTCATTGAACTCAGGTGACTTTCTACTCACCAACCTGTGATCTTCCTGCATTTGGCATCATTGCATGTGCTGCATGAGTCTGAAGAGAAATTCATGGGTTAATATCAAACTTATGGACTTGATCTGGACTGGACTGGCATGTTTTATTTATGAAAAATTACTTCTTGATATAAAATTTTCTCTTACATATATATGAATGTCAATGAATTTGTTTCTCTGGTTACTTTAGGGTTCCTTAGAGAAAAAAAAAGGGCGCTGATAATTCTCTCCATATATATATATATATATATATATATATATAAACATATCTTACATAAGAAATAAACAGCTAACTAATGTATAAAGCAGTACAAATGGCTCGGTGCAACTCACTTGTGTGAGATAGCTAGTACACTGGCAGTCCTTTGACTCTTGAGGGCCACCAAGTTGTCTTCTGTAGAGCAATTCAGGCTATCCAGCACAAGCCATAGACAGCAAAGCAGGTGACCAAGAGTCAAACTGATGACAAAGTCCTACAGTCCCCAGTTCCAAGAGCATGGCGAAGCATGGCTTGAAAGAACCTCAACTCAAAACAACACAGTCCATAGATTAGGTGCCCCAGGGGTAGTGTAGCTGGGAGATCGAGGCACAGGACAAACAAGGCAGCTGACTGGTCTGAAGATCCAAGAGCAAGGGTGGTGCTCGCCGAGCCACTTAAATCTCTGCCCTTCAATTGATCTTATGTGTGTTCATTGGCCATGGTGCTACAACAAACCTACCTATCTTCTTTGGCCATGTTGGCACAAGGCTATCTATCACAATAGTCAACCTGGACTAGCACAATAATAGACTCCAAGAGAGAGAGTTTTAAAAAATCATATGAGAGGACAAGGACAAGCCATTGAAAGGTTTGATAAGCTGTTTGAGTTGTATGCAAAAAGATCATCTGATATGTAACCCTCCCCTAATTCATAATAAAATATTTGGAGGAAAAATCCAAGAAGTACTACATATGCTGCTAGCACTAGTATTGCTAGTATTGCTATATATTTTGTCAGGCTAGCGCGGGGAGTTATGGTTACATTTGGCCACGGATACTTTTTCCTTGTAGTTACACCTACTCCTCTTTATTGACTCCTTTTTTGGAATTTTGAATATAGAAGAACTGAAAACATTCTTACACAATGTCTTCATTGGTACAAGCCTCTTGTGTAGTCATGGCCAGCCCTGGGTGCCCTCTCTTGACTACTTAAAACAATATATCAGAAGCCCCAGAGTGCTGGGCCAAAGGAGGCGGGTGGTGGAATAGCCACAGGACATTACCTTTCATTTGTCTACAAGCTCTTGGTCTAGCCATGGAGGGTTCAGGGCAATGATGGACAGCCTAATAATTGGGGCAGGAAGGTGGAGCTGGCGAAGGACTTGAAACTGTAGGGGAAAGTCAGGAGAAAAGAAAAGGGAGAAAGGAGAAGAAATATGCACAAGGATCAGGGGATCAAGGCAGCAGGGAACAGCCAATCATCAACACTCCCAACCTTATCAGGTCGGGAAGATGTGGTGGGGAAGGAGGCTTGCTAACACACTTGCACCTGGAGAAGCAGGTTGTTTCTAATTGAGTGTGGGGGGGGATTGTTCCAATACACCCCTCCACCTAATATTGATTTCACATAATGACCTGGTCTTTGGAACCTCTCAATTTTGATAAGTGAGGTGTGAGTGTACTCAATTTCAAGCATTGTCTATGTAACAATAAGAAGCTGTCTTAAAGACTAAGAGCCCTGATGGATTAGTGGGCACAGGTGGGCTACTAAGTGCAAGGTCAGTAATTCAAACCACTAGCTGCTCCACAGGAGAAAGAGGCGTTTCTATTTTCCTAAAGAGTTGTAATCTCTGATATTCATATGGGGTAGTTATATCCTCCTCTTCCATAGCATCGCTATGAGTCAGTATTGACTCAATGGTAGTGAGTTGGGTTTGGGTTTGTTGTCAAAGACACAAATTTATGGCAGGAATGGGTAAATCTTCTGGGGCAAGCTAATGTTGATTTAGGTGTAGGGACCAACCCCATAATGCTGATGTTTATTTGATTAAATCTTATATTAAATGATGCCATGATACCAATATGTCCCGAAGAGTTGTTTTTGGTTAAGTGTTGCCATTGACCAATTCTGTTCTTTGTTTACTATCATACACGAAAGATAGCAACATTTGCAGTTTCCAAAAGAAATCAGATCACTTAGTTCTTGCAACTTGGGTCACTTTCATCTGCTCTTTTCAATCCTTCACCAGGTCCTCCTGACTTTTTTAGAAGGGGTTACTTCTGAAAGAGAATGGATGAAAGTTACATGGGACTGAGACTAGATCAGATTCTTTGTATTCTGTTGAAAGCAGAACTAGCTTCAGTGAAAAAGAGGTCAGGCGTTATAAAGGGCAGAGAGAAAGCTTCCAGACTAAAAAAAAAAAAAAAAATCAATCTCTACCTCTACTAGTTTGTTAGACTTAGAAATTTCACTCTAATGAATTCACTTCTTAGTATTTTAAGAGAGCATTCCTTAAGGCAGTTACTTGTGGGAAAAAAAAGTGAATTCTCTATCAAGCCTGTTCCTGAAAGTGAATTTTGAAAGCGCTGAGACAAAGACGTAACACTAGGTCCCGAAAACTTAGATTTGACTGGAAGGGTGCAATGGAGAGAAAAGATTGAAAGAGTAGACCGCACGCACTTTCAAAGAGGCTAGAGGGAAATCTTTGACCCTAGCAAAGAGTAACTTCAATGTGTGAAGAGTATGAGGAGAGAGGAGAAGGAGATTTTTTCATTGGATACTTTGGGTATCTATAATAGAAGAAGGAAAATATGACACTCAGACAAAATGGAAAGGTCATTCCCTATCAGCCTAGCAAGTGAGAGCAGCTTATTTCCTTAAATATCCTGGTATTACTTTTTTCCAACTACAGTCATTCTCTACTGATAATATTTCCAGGACTTGAGAATAATACAAAATTTTAAATGTTTTGTCTTTGGGGAACTCCCCACATGTTCTCTCCCCTAATAATTCATTCATCAGGGCACAAATTACTTACCTGCTAAGCAAAACATACGAAAGTTCCTTCCAAAAATAAGCTATGATACAGAGGTCCCAATGTCTTGTCTCAAGAAACAAAGGAGCATGCAGAAAAATAAAGATAAGAATACCAGAATATAAGAATAAAGATAGTAAATACCAGGAGGATGGAGGGATGGAGGAATAGAAAGGGAGAACCAACTTCAGGGATCTACACGTAGCCTCCTCTCTGGGACACGGGCAACAGGGAAGTGAGTGTTGGGACACATTGTACAGTGTACAGTATGAAAAAAACAGTATGTAAATTACTAAGGGTTCTAGGCGAGGGGGGGGAGTAAGGATAATATAGGGAGCTGATACTGGGGGCCTGGAAGGACGGAGGATGTTTTGAGAGTGATGATGGCAATGGGTGTGTAAATGTGGCCTGCATACAATTGATGTTGGTATGGATTGTGATGGGAGTTGTATGAGCCCCCAATAAAATGATTCATTAAAAAGGGGGGAGGGGAGGGGAAAAGGGAGCTTTTTTTTTTTTTTTAAAGAGGAGCTTGTACCAAGGGCTCAAGTGGAAAATGTTTAGAAATGTATGTGGCAGCATATGTGCAAATGTGCTTGATACTAATGATGTACTGAATGTTGTAGTAGCTGTAAGAGCCCCCAATAAAATTATAAAAAAAAGGATAGTAAAGAAGGGGGCTTACTATGTACCTGATATTTAACAGTTGAACCAAAAAAGAAAATAAATATGTGAGGAAAAACTAATATTTGTATGAGCAAAAGATTTTTGTGGTTGGTGGACAATTTGCTAATGGGAGGAGAAAGGTAGAAAAGAGATTAGCTGTGGGGTCTGCTAGCAATGTATGAGGATAGTAATGTTAGATGTAAAAATTATTATGTAGTGTTATCTAACTGTGGTTATAATTTGCTTTTCTCTAGGGAATAATATCAATATATTTTTCATATGCCTATTAGTCATTTCAATATCTATATTTCCAAAATGCCTATTAAGTCTCTGTCCGTTTTCAGAAACACCAAGTTCTCTTTTCTTGTATAGATTTATAGTAGTGCACCATGCATTTTGAATATAAGTCCTTTGTCTATAGCTGCATTGTTTTTTTTCTCCTGGTTTGTGCATTGCTTTCTTGATTTCTGAGTCTTTGACAAAAAGAAGTTCTCAATTTTAATTATCCTACTTTTAAATTTTAGTACTTTTTATATTTAAAAAGGCTTATCTACCATAAGGTCAAGAAAATAGTTTCTGACATTACTTCCATAGGCTTCATTGTTTTGCCTATCACATATGCTTATATTTATTTATTAATCTGTATTCAAACCCAAACCCTTTGCTGTCTGTCAATTCTGACTCTTAGTAATTCTATAGGGCAAAACTGTCCATTACCAACCACATTTAAATCTTTGTTCTATTATGAATCAATTTAGTGTATAATGTGAGGAAGGGATCAAAGGTTCATTTTTTTTCAAGTAGGCATCCACTTGATCTGAAACAATTTATTCAAAAGATCATCCTTTTCTCATTTACTTGACCTTTGTCATAAACCACAAAATTGTCTTTGTGTACTAATCCCTGTATGCTTTTATACAAGAGAAAACTTAAAAACATATGAAAAATTAAGATATTGGAGATATCCAAGGAACCAAGGAGTAGAAGCTGAAGATACAATGGCCTTTCTTCAGAAAGAGTAATTTGTCTGTTGGAGTTAGAATCTTGAATTTGGACATCTAGCCTCTTAAACTTTCAGAGAATTAATTTCTGTTTATGAAAGTCATTCATTTGTGGCATTTGTGTGTAAATAATTAAAAGAGAATTAATGGAAACTTCAGCACTAATCTTAACTTTTGCTGGTGCATTATCTTTGTGAAAAAATATGATTCTGTTTGACTTTTATATTTGTGTTTTATGTATCTTTATATTTTCTGATTTATGTATTTATGATGGAAATATATATTATATATATCTGATGGAATCTACTTTTGATTTTAAGTAAAATTATCAGAATCTTTCAAACATTATTACTTTTTAGGATTAGTCTTTAGAGATATAAGATAACTGATAAGCTCAGTTCATCATCCTGATCCAATTTTATTGATAGATTTCATTTGAATTTTAAAATACTAGATTTTAGAGCACAGAGATTCTATACTTCCCTATAGAACAAAATTTAAAAATAAGATTTGGAGAAGTAGTACAGATGTCCATCGTCTACTGTGAAATGCATCTCTAATTTAACACAAAGCCTTTGCAATGATACTTTCTGTAGGCTTACCTGTGAGGCACATAGGAAACTGAAGTTGCCTCTCAGATGACACAGAGTTCAAAGAGGAAGTTTGGAAAGGGTAGGCATTTCCAACTCGGGGCAAAACTCTTATCTGTAAGAATAAACTCAGAAGAAAGTAGTAGCAATTTAAATAATAAGACTTAGCAGACTCAAGTTGGTGTTATTATCCAAAATACAATTAGGGATAAACTGCAACAATTAGAATATCCAATGAGGTCTTTTGGGGGGATGGGGACTTGTATAGGGGGTTTCAGGCTTCAGTGTGGATTATAACTCAGTGTAAAGAAGACGAAAATACCCACAACTGGAACAATAGGTAGCATCATGATACATGGAGAAAAGACTGAAGTTGTCAAGAATATTATCTTGCTTAAATCTACAATCAATACTGAAACAGGCGTCAAGAGATCAAATTAGACATTGCATTGAACAACTCTGTTGTACAAGACTGCTCCAGAGTGCTAAAAAGGCAAGTACATTACTTTGAAGACTAAAGTGCACCAGACTCAAGCCAATTGCCTTACATGCACATGAAAGTTGGACATTGAATACAGAGAACCAAAATAGAATGATACATTTGAAGTGGTGCTGGTGAAGAATGTTGTAAGTACCATGAACTGTTGAAAGGACAAACAAATATATCTTGGAAGACATATGGCCAGAGTGTTCCTTACAGGTAAGTATGGTAAGACTTCATCTTTGCATACTCTGGACATGTTATCAAGACAGACCCATCCCTGGAGAAGGACATATTTTACCCTCTCTTGGTAAAATAGAGGGACAGCAAAAAGAGGAAGGACCTCAAGGAAATGGGCTTAATTGACACAGTAGCAACAACAATGGTCTCAGATATCAGAACAATTGTGATGATGATACAGGAGTGGTAGTATTTTGTTCTGTTGTGCATAGGACTGCTGTGGATCAGGACAGACTTGAAGGCATCCAACAACAGCCTGAGTTCTGGGAATTCTATCACATGACCAAGAGCTAGTGATCCCAGAGACAAGGACTGGCTTTAGAAATGGAAGATTGGCAGGAGCTACCCTGCTCAATAGAGACTAAAGCAGGAATGGAAGAAGAACCTGTCCAGATCCTTTCAGTGGATCCTTGACAGACTCACCAGAGACATGATGCTAGGAGATGCAAACTCATATTCCTGAAAATCCGATCAATAACTTTAAGATAGCTTTCTGCTTTGTCATCCACAGAATTTATCAAACTTGGTTCTGTAATATACATCTATACATGTTTGTTTAAATATTAAAATAACAGAAGAATTGGATTCAATTACTTGCCATTAAGAACATACATCATACTTATTTAGTGGCTTTTAACAACTTGAGAACTACAAAGTTGAGACCATTAGACAGTGTTCCTATTCCTTGACATGAACTTGAAGTCCTCTAAGAGTCAATCCTTAACTATTTCTCCAATCCAATTTTATGCCCCTCTGAACTTTATACTCTAGTAATTCTGAATTGTATCTACCAGTATATCAATTTATTTGTATCACCTTGCTTGCTTGCTTCTTGTCCTTGCTCATGTGCTCTTTCTTCCTATAAAGCATTTTTTTTTCATCCATATCCTCTGGCTGACTTCCTCCTTCCTCCTGTTTTAAGATTTAGCTCAGATATGTTCTGAGAGTTTTTCTGCCTTCTGTGCATGTCTCTCTCCTCTGCTCAGGATAAAAAAATGCCTCTCTCCCCTGTTCTCCTTGATCAAAGACATTTTTAATGTCTCCTTCATTGCAACAGGTTATTACAATTGTTTGTTTATAGTCTCTTGTGCTTATCTATTTAGCTCTTCAAACACAATGACGGAATAACAAGTTTATTATTATTATTCACGTGTCTATCAGATAACCTTCCTGAGAAACTTGCACGTGGTTTTGGCCAGCTATCATTTGAGGGTGGACAACAGAAAAGGCAAGGTCAGCCGTTCAGAACAGCCAGCCGTGCTACAGGAGGACGGATGGGACTTTCTACTCTTGTAACCAGCTACAGTCTGTGTGTGTGTGTGTGTGTGTGTGTGTGTGTGTGTGTGTATCACTGCCCCCTGATGGGAGTAGGAGGCCCAGCCTTGCTCTTGGAGCTCTGCTGCTGGATATGAACTGCCGACCCTGTGGGCCAAAGTCCTGCGCTCAATCACTATGCCACTGAGGCTCAGCCCCAGTTACAGTCTTGAAGTCAAAAAGAAGCCAGTTAGTTCTACCCAGTCCCATAACATCTTTGCAATTCGGTATTGACTCAATGGCAGGAAGTTTGTTCAGATGGAACAGCTTGGAGTTCATTGGTAATTTCTGTGTTCACTTGGTTTCTCCATATGGCTAGCTTAGATTCTCTCACATTATAGTGGATCCATGGTAATTGAACATCTTAGAAAACATTTGGTAAAAATTGTATGAAGAAACATAGAAGCCACAGAAATTCTTATAGCACAGTATAGAAAATTGCAGAGTATCAATTATTTCAAATACTATTGGTCAAGAAAACCACTAAGAAGAAAACAAACAAAAATTAAATTCACTAAAGCCAGTCCAACTTTAGTAGATGAGCTCTGTAGAGTTCACCTAGTGATGATATAAGCAGCACAGGGGACAGGGAATTGAGAGAAGACATTTTGGAGATATCTATTGTGGGGGTGTGCTTGGCAAGACCTGTGGATCTGGGAAAGAGGTCTAGAAAGTTCAGGATGCTACTGTGTCTCCTGGAATGGTCTTGAAGCCTCGGGGTATGCATGCCCTTAGGTAGCTGGAACAAGACCTCGCTTGTAACAAGACCCCAGGCCAGCTCACCTGCTATCCTTTGTCTTTAAACCTCTGAACACAGCCTATCAGAATGCTTCCAACTTCCCCAGAGTAACAGCTAAGATCCTGTAATGATTAGACAGTACAATCCTGTAATGTGATTGGATGGCTGGACAATTACATAGTCCACAGTGTGGGCCAATCATTTTTTCATGCTGCAAACCCATGACTATAAATGGAAATATATTTGGAAACCAGGAAGCATGATCTGATTGGTCAATGAAACCTATATAAGCCTTGCTAAAGCTGTATCAAAGTTAGAAATGTGTCATTGAGCCAGGTCTCCGGAGCCTGTGTGCATGATTGAAAGTGGCTCTGTTTCTCTCACTTCCCTGCATGCTGGACCTGTTCCCACAGTGATCACCTATTCTGTCTTCCCAAATGGTATTCAGTATTATGCCCTAATTTCTAACATCTAGTAAAATTTCAAAAAGTGATTTTAAAACTAGTCATAAATCCTATAAATTTATTGAAGCAATGGTGAGATGCATAGAAAAGGCTCAGGGTTCATGTCAGTTTAAAGGAAGCAACATCATCTTCAGATTCCCTCAGCCCATGTCTCAGAATATAAGACAATTTGAGTCAAGGGCTGAGTGAGGAAAAAGTTGATAGTTTGAACTTTCTTTTATTGTGTGTCTCCCAAATTTGCTTGGCTATAAGAATTATTTAGGGCACTATTTAAAAAAAATCATTTTATTGGGGGCTCATGCAACCTTATCACAATCCATATATAGAATCATTGTGTCAAGCATTTTTATATACTTGTTCCCCTCACCATTCTCAAAACACTTGATTTCTACTTGAGCCCCTTGTACCTGCTCCTCCGTTTCTCCTCCCTCCCCACTCCTCCTCCCCACCCCCCATGAATCCCTGATAATTTATAAATTATTATTATTTTGTCATATCTTATACCATCCAATGTCTCCCCTCATCCACTTATCTGCTGTCCATTCTCCAGGGAGGAGGCCATATGTAGATCCTTGCAATCTGTTCTTCCTTTCTACCCTCACCTTCCCTTTCACCCCTGTCACCACTGGTTCTAAGGGATTCTTCTTTCCTGGATTCCCTGTTTTCCAATTCCTCTCTGTACCAGTGTACATCTTCTGGTCCAACTGGATTTGTAAGATAGAACTGGGATCATGATAGTGGGTGGGGTGGGGGGTTGGGGGGAGGAAGTATGAAAAAACTTTCATTATTGCTACACTGCACTCTGACTGCCTTGTCCCTCCCCGGGCCTTCTGTGAGGGAATGTCCAGTTGCCCAAAGGTGGCTTTGGGACCTCACTCTGCACCACCAACCCCCCCCCCCACCCATTCAGAATGATAGGATTTTTTGTTCTTTGATGCCTGATAGGTGATTCCCTGAGCACTTTTTGATCACCCAAACTTCTGTGCTTCTTCCCTATGGGCCTTGTTACTTCTTGGCTAGATGGTCGCTTGTTTATTGTCAAGCCTTTTAAGGCCCCACACTGTACATCCCCTGATAGCTGGGCACCATCAGCTTTCATCACCGCTTTTGCTTATGCACTTGCTTTGTCCATAGTGATGGTGTCGGGGCAGGCTGGTGTGCTTCTTCCATATGGGCTATGTTGTTTCTCATCCAGGTGGCCGCTTGATTATCTTCAATCTTTTAAGACCCCAAGTGCTATATCTTTTCACAGTGGGGTACCATAAGTTTTCTTTGCCACATTTGCTTATACATCCACTTTGGTCCATCTGTTTCTTTAATATTAACCCTATAAATATATGTACATAGATCTATTTTCCCTTCGTCATATATTTACATATATATATATATGGTTAGATCCCTAGAAATGTCCTTTACCTCCTAGTTCTTTCCTCTATTTCTTTTTACTTTCCTCTTGTTCCACTATTATGTTCAGCCTACATTTGAGATTCTGGAATTCCTTTCGGTTATACTGTCCTTGATCTAGCCTGCCAGCCCTCCTACATCCTGCTTGCCATCAATTTGCAATCACTTGCTGTTCCCGTGTCCCTTGTCCCTTTCAATACCCACTCCACTACCCCCGTCTCCCCCGTTCCCATGTCCCACTGGAAACTTCACCCCTTTGTTCTCTTTTCAGGCTTATTTATCCTGCCTATTCCTTCCAGATAGAGATGCAGTGATAACAGTATGCCCTGACACAAGAAATAAAACAAAAGCTATAACAACAACAGAAAGGCAACAACATCAACAACAACAAACCCTAAAGTTCAAGGTCTATTTGTTATCCTTTATTAGTGTTTTCAGCCGAATTTGATGGGGTACCTCCCCCTGAACCCACAGTCTGTTTTGAGTGTTCCCTGGGGACTTCATTGCTCTGCTCCCCTTGTTGCTCTGTTGCTCACCCCCAGAGTCTGACTTCGGCATGATGAGTTCGGGGCGGGCACAATTCCTGCCGTGAGTCTCTAGTGTTGTCCCTCCTAGTGCTACTGGTCAGTGAGGAATGTTGTGCCTCGTGGTGGGGCTATGGTCCTCTCTGTGTATAGGCTTCTCTGAGCAGAAATAATGTCCTCAGGACATGGTGGGCCAGGATGTGCTTCACTCTTTTTTCCCTTCCCCTTCCCCTTTGGCTTCAGCGTGCTCTGATCAGAAGTGTCCCTTTCCTTGAGCAATAGCTGCAGTGCTGTCCTCTGAAGGGAAGCCTTCTGAGTTGGGGGTGGGAGCAGGAAGGTCCTGTCCACATAGTTGGTTATGGCACCAACCCTCAGCTCTCTCTATTGGTCCCCTGCTTCATGTCAGTGTGTTGCGTTCCTGTCTTGGAGCACTGGGTTGAAGCTGGTCCCTGTAGAGATATCAATAACACCATCCCCTTGGATGGGTTCGTGGCAGGACACAATTTTTTTAAAAACTTCATTACAGTTTTTGTGAAGTGTGCTAGTGGCATTGTAGTTACACATTAGTCTGCTAACCAGAAACCTAATTGTAACCTGCTAAAAGTAGCCTAATTGCCAGTAACCACTGGTGACTCCATGGGAGACAGAAGGGACTTTCTATTCTCCTAAAGAGTTACAGTTGTGGAAACACAGGAGCAGCTATAATCTGTCCTATCCGGTTACTGTAAGTTGACCTTGACTCAACAGCAGTTTGAGTTTGGTTGTTTCTGTAGTTTTTCTATCAGTAGATCTGAGGGGTCATATAGATTAAATCTAAGAGGGCAGCATTATGTCCATTTCAAAAATTATTCTTATGTCTACCACAGTGGATGAATAATCACACAGGATTGAAAAGCTGATAATAATTTGAATAGAGACATCATTGTCCCAATTATTAAGAACCTTTGGTATGCAGATAAAGCAAACTTGCTTGCTAAAAGCAAAGAGGACTTTAAGCACTTACTGATGAAGCTAAAAGAATGTACACATAAAGAAAATAAAAATCTTCACAACTATTAAAAGCATAAAAACATCAACATTGTCAATAATTTAATTTTACTCGGATCCATAATTAATGCTTACGGAAGCAGTATAGAAATGAAACCATGTATTGCATTGGGAAAATTAGCAGCACACTCACTGACTCTTTGAAATGTGTAAGAGGAAAAAAAAGTCACTTTGAGCACTACGATGTGCTTGACCCAAGTCATAGTATGTTCCATCACCACACATGTCTGTAAAACCTAGACAATAATAAAACTAAAGAAGAAAGATTCTTGATGGAATGGATCGACATAGTGGCTGTAACAATGAACTAATAAGCATAACAATTGAGACAATGATGCAGGATTGGGCAGTTTTCCCATCTGTTCTACATCAAGTCCCTATGGATGCGTGTCAACTCAATGGTACCTAAAAACAATATCATAAATATCACATGCAAGTTATGCTGAAGATAAGTTATGCTGATTGCAGCAGTACATTGACAGGAAATAAACAAAACTCAAAGCAAATGAGGACATGGAATGGGGCTGTGGCAGACAAATCTTGACCTAAAGCAGAGAATATCAGAAAAATATTTACCTGTGTTTTATTGACCAAAGTGACTCTTTTTGGAGCTTCTTTGGACGTCAGTGATTCAAACCAATCAGCCATTCTGCAGGGGAAAGATGAGGCTGAAGTATACCGGAATGAGTTCTAACTATGGAAACACTAAACAGTGTTGCAATAAATTGGAATCACCCTGGTGACTAGTGGATTTGGGTTTTTCTTTTTGTATTGATAATAAAATGAAACACTGCCTGGTGCTGAGACAGCTGTGTCTCGGAGTCCTTTGGTTCAGTCACTAGATCAATTCATATTACTCAGGGATTTCCTTACCTTTGCCTACTCTCTAACATTTTAAAACCTCTGTTTTCTAATGATAAAAATCTGTATTATAGGAGTTGATCCCCATTGATTATATTTTCTCTTGTGGATAATTTCTATCTTTCTGAGTGCTGTAAAAATTCCTTTTAATAAATCTATTTACTTTTAGTTAAATAGAAATATTCAGTCTCCTTCAGTACTTTCTTGCTTTTCTTATTCTCTAATGCTTTGATATAGTAATTTAAAACTATTTTCACACCTTTATAGCGGTTACCTATAGGTAGTGGGGAGCTGACAGAAGTAGAACCTGATATTTAAGCGTGTGCTTAAAATTACTGTGTAAAATTCCTTATTTAAATAATATTTGATGAACCGAGGTGTTCTTTAGAGACTCCCACCAAGTACAGATGGCTTTGTATAATACGTCATTAGTAAGATTTGTATTTCTTAAATAGATCATCACTAGTTCTGAAACCTGTTATTGGTGAAATCATAAACCGAAATTTGCTAGATGTTTTCTCTCTGAAACATTTAGATTATTAGTATGAAAATGGAGGGGGTAATATCTTAAGGGTTTATCTTTGGACAGTGGAGTGCTGACATTATTTATTTTCTCATGTATACTGTTATTTCCTAAAATTTTATAACTTCTCATATGACTGTGATAAAAAATATTGATTCTTTAAAAATAAGTCATCTCTGCTGTTGAGTTGGTTCTGACTCATAATGACCCTAAAGGGTGGAGCAGAACTGCTCCACGTGGTTCTGAGGCTGAAATGCGTGGAAGCAGACAGCCTCGTTTTTCTCCAGGGAAGTGGGTGCTGGATTTGAATGTCCAGCTTTCCAATTAGCAGCACAATGCTTAACACATTTTTGTCACTGGGAACTGGCAAGTGGATTAGCCAGTTTCTTATTTTAAACTTCTGTTTAAAAAAAAAAAACTGGGATAAGTAGTGTTAAGGTGCAAAGGCAACCTGGTGGCATAGCAGTTGCCATTGTGCTGCTAACTGCTAGGTCAGCAGTTCCAATCCACTTGCTGCTCCATGTAAGAAGCACAGCTTTCTACTCTGGTAGAGAGCTACAGTCTCAGAAACTTGCAGCGGCAGCTCTGCCCTGTCCTACAGGGACCCTGTGAGTTGGCATTGACTTGATGGCAGTAAGTTTGGGGGTTTGGATTAGCTTAATTGAGTAGATGAACTCAAGATATGCTTCAGTAACTGAGACGTAGGTGGGACGAGGTAGCACTCCTGAAATGTTCTCAGGTACTAAGTTTGATTTCTGGCCTCTCTGAGAGGGACACGTTCCCTATTGTCCTCACAATATTTTTGATGAACCTAACACTATAGAATCTTATTCTTCTGTCCAAGGATCAATGAATGAATTCAATCCAGAAGCAAGAGCAACATACATCTAATTTCAATTTTTTTCTTCTCACTATTCCAAGATGCTTATTTTTTTTTAAAAAAAGTAAATTTCAAAATCAAATGTTTGTTCTCTGAGAGAAAGGTTAAGTATGGAACACTCTAGGAAAAGAATAGGAGGACAAGCACATTCTTCTGCTCTAATTTCCTGAGGACTCAAAGCAGTGTCTCTGTTCTTGCCCTAGGCCTCACCTTCAGTGCCTTCTAGATAAAAATGCCTTGGCTTCTCTCCCCTAAGCAGGGAAAAAGTGATTGTATTGAGTCATGTTTCACCTGAAGTATTTTGGCCGCTTATCTGAACCAGTCATTACATCTTCGGCAGTTGTAACTAGGACTGCTGTAATGATCTGACAAAAGACCTATTCCTCCAACATTACCAGTCATTAACTCTCCAAGACAAGATATGACATGCCATATGCCTCAGACACTTCATCCAGGAGGAGGCTCTTTTTGACAAATATAATCCCTCTTCACCTTTGTTCATGACAATTTTATTTCTTCCACAGTGTCAAACTACCAATTTTTTCCTAGTCAGCACTCCCTAGTTGGACCAAGGGACATTTTTTCACTTCAAAGAGAGGTGCTACTATCTTTTCACATTTAATTGTATTTCACTTTAATCAGTTTTTCTTAGAATAGTAGTTTTAAGTAGATATATTTAAAGTAGCAAATCTTGATGCTGATACATGTTTTTGTTTCAATAATTTTTGCTAAAAATTTTACAGTAGAAATATAGAAGTCTATTTTAATTATATGCCACTGCTTCACATTTAGTGGCAGGTAATCATAAATACTTTCCCCACAGATGTGACATCAGAATGGATGAAAGCTAGTGATTGGGATCTTCTTCTGATAATTAAAGAACACTTGACATTTAGTTTTCAATTCATTACTTTATTTCAGTAACTTTTTCCACCTAAGACATTAGCCAACAATGTAATTTTAAAATAGAATCATTGTATCAAAAAATCACTTTTTTCCCTTCCATGAATAAACCTATACAAACCTGTAAAATAGATATTTAGCATAAGGACTGGAATTGAGAACCAGTTTTATATGAAGATCGCATTTCCTCTGTAGGGTCTCATTAGCCAGAAACCAGGTGCAACTTTCTGCAACATGAGCAAGATTCTGAACAAAAGTAAAATGAGGCATGGTGCTTTGTCCGTGGTCTTAAAATGTAGCTAGGCAAACAGTAAAGGAATTTATTTATTTATTTTTAAATAAATAATTTTATTGGTAAAGGAATGACTTAATGACAAATAGAACATGACTACTTGCTTCTCTTCTATAATCTTATCTTTAAGTCAGTTATTGAATACATATTATACAGAATGTATTCTATTTGTTATCACATCATGTGAAAGATAAAGGACTGTCTTCTACCAAATTTAGTTATGCTTGGGTGGTATAGCTAAAACTAAGCATTTGAAGGTATAAGGATCCCTCAGGGCAGTCAAAGCTAAGGGACAATAAGGGGCCCCTGTGACTACTCGCTAGGAAATGCATTTCATAGATATGAATGCATGCAATGGACAAGAATAAACAAGCAATGGTTTCTAAAGAACAGGAGCTTCAAGCGGCAGTTGATTTATAATTGACTGTATTTCCCTTGTGGCCACTCTAACTATGTATTCTAGAGGAAGTAGTAGTGAATTATTCATTTCTTATATGTATTTCTTTGTATGACAACACATTTACTATGAGGAAGTAGATATAGGGGGAATGTTATTCTATTAAACAAATGAAAATATTCACATAACCTCAATTAATTGAAAATCCTTCTACTGCTTACTTACTTGATCACTTTTTATCCAACTTTTCATGTTACGACAATAACTCAAAACACAAACTCTGACAAATCAACCCCTGGAGACTGGGTAGCAGTGCCCCTGTGGGTTCCCGAGACTGTAACTCTTCACAGGACCAGAAAACATGGTCCTTCTTTACTGCCAGACACACGTCGCTAAGTGGAAATAGGTTAACTTAGGACTCTCTGTGACACTACTAGCAAGACATTTTCCACATAAGCCTGGCAGTAAAGAAGGATGAGGTACACTGATCATTGGTTACAGTTAAGTGCCACTTTGGTGGGGCCATGACTATCCTTCATTTGGCAGTTATAGAATGCTATAATTCCTATTTTGTGATCTGGTGTGATCAGCCTATAGTTTTCCACAATGTGGATTTTCACATAACAACTTGGTCTGTGGAATTTAACCATGAAAACTGACATTGACAATACCCCTTTTAAATGTCTGTTAAGTTTGAGGAACAAAAGGAAGTCTGAAGGAACCAGATCAGAGCTGTAGGGTATATGGAGTAATGAACTTGTCATTGGACTTTCTTGCTACCCCCAAATGATCACTGTCTTGATGGAAAATGATTCTTCCTCCCCTCCCCTCCTGGTCTTCAAAGGATCTATTTTATTGGTCGGCGTGGTTTGGAAGGAGGCAGGACATCAACCCTACTGCTTCCCACCCCAGAGGAAGAGTGGTACACAGGACAGGCACAGGGTCAATGGGCACACAGGGACAGGACTGTTTTGTCCACCTCTTACTCATAGATCAGTCATAGCCACAAGACTTGTAGTCCGTCAGTTCCTCCGGCTTAAACCAGAGGCTGATTTCTTCCCCGGCACTTTTGACCCAACCACTGCCATGAATGATCTTCCTGCCAAGTTGAAGAAGGAAGTCCCCTCGGATGATGCCTGGCTTAGGATCCACTGGGTTGGTCTCTCCCAGCATCACCCAGCCCGTCTTTACCACACTCGGCCCTTTGCAGACAATGGCCACAATAGATCCTGAATTCATGTACTTCGCCAGCCCTGGGAAGAAGAGGCGGTCTTTCAGGTCAATGTAGTGCTGCTTCAGGTGTTCCTTGGAGGCCTTAAGTAACTTCATGCCCACCAGGTGGAATCCCTTCTGCTCAAAGCGCTTGATGATGTCACCCACCAGGCCGCGCTGCATGCTCTCGGGTTAGATGGCGATGAAGGTGCACTCCTTGTTGGCCATAGTGCGAGTCTGGTGGCGGGGGAGTGGGTGGCCGAATCTGGAAAATGATTCTTCTTTGCAGATTTCCTGACATTTCTCTCACCAAAGCTGTTTGCGGTTTTCTTAAAATTTCTTTATCATAAAAACCCTTGATAGTTCTCTGTCCTTTCAGAAAATTTATGAAGATTATCCCTTTGAGATCCTACAAAATAGTAACAATAACCTTGTTACCTATCATCTCTGATTGAACGGAACGGAAAAAGCAGATCCTCAAAGGAAGTCGTTAGTTTTTTTGGACCTACCTCTTTTTTGAAAGCACCCTAATGAGATGCCAACTAGCTTATTCCTGATATAATTTCTCTGTATCAGTCTACTGATTACAAAAACATGCTTAAACACTTTTTCTTTGAAACAAACCCATGCATGGATGGAACACAATCCTAGTACCAATACCTTTTCAAATGTATCCTGTCTTTTATGTTGTTGTTAGATGTCATCAAGGTGGTTCCAACTCATAGAGACCCTATGGATAATAAAGCAAAACACTGCCTATGTCATCCTCATAAGATGACATCCTCGATTGTTTTTATGTTTGCACCTACTGTAACAGCCATGCGCCAATCCATCTTATCCAGGACCACTGCCCTTCTACTTTACCAAGTATGATGTTCTCCTCTCAATGTACGTGAGACTAAGCCTCACCATCCTTTCCACTAAGGCGCATTCTGGCTGTACGTCTCCAAAGGCAGATTTATTTGCTCTTTTGGCAGTCCATGGTACTTTCAATCTTCTCCAGCAGCATCTTAATTCCAATGCACCAATTCTTCTCTTTATTCAATATCTAATATTCATATGCGAATGAGTCATGGATAATACCATAGCTTGGATCAGGCACACCTAACTCCTGAAAGTAATATCCTTGCTTTTCAAGACTTTAAAGAGGACTTGTATTGCAGATTTACCCAATGCTATGTGTCCTTTGGTCTCTTCACTGTAGCTTTGATGAGCATTGATTTTAGAGAAAACCTTTGAAACTTCAAATGTGCCTCTATTTATCATAATATTAGCTATTAGCCTAGTTGTGAGGATTTACATGGAGTTGTAATCCTAGATTTTCATGAGCAAGTGCTTCAAGTTCTCCTCTTTCAGCAAGCAGAATTGTGTTATCAGCACATTGCAGGTTGTTAATAAGCCTTCTTTCAATCCTGATGCAACATTATCAACCATATTACTCAGTTTTTCAGAATACTTGCTTAGCATACAGATTACATAAGTATGATAAGAGGATATAACCCTAATGTACATTTTTCCTGATTCCAAACCATGCAGTATTTCCTTCTTCTGTTCACATAACTTTCTCTTGAGCCATGTAGAAGTTTCACATGAGCACAATGAAGTATTCTGGAATTTCCATTTTTCTCAAGGTTATCCATAGTTTCTTATAAGCCACATAGTCAAATGCATTGGCATAATCAATAAAACACAAGTCAACATCTTTCTAGTATTCGCTGCTGTCAGTCAAGATCCATCTAACATCATCAATGATATACCCAGTTCCATGTCTTCTTTTGAATCATGCCTCTATATCTGGCAACTCCCTGTCAATGCCAACAACCATCCTGGGGTGATCTTCATTAAAATTTTATCATCGCATATAATATAAGTGATATTATTCTATAGTTTGAGCAGTCTGTTGTGCCACCTTATTTTGGCATGGGTACAAATGTGAATCAGTTGGCCAATAAGCTGTCTTCTAAATTTCTTGCCATAGACGAATTAGTAGTTACAGTGCTTCTTCAGCTTGTTGAAACATTTCAATTAGCATCCTTTCAATTTCTTGAACCTTGTTTTGGGTTAAAGATTATTTTTTATTATTAATTGGGAGTTAATACATATGTCAGTTCAATTATGTTGAGCAGAATTTTATTATTGGTACTATACTCAGTTTCTAAACATACTTTTTCTTCCATGACTCACTGAAATCATCACTTTGGCCCCTCCTCCCCACAATTCCCCTGCCACCCTGACTATATCCTTATTTTGTTTGGGGCTAATGCTTTCTTTCTTTCTTTTTAAAATCCTTTTACTGGGGGCTCATACAACTCTTATCACAATCCATACAAAAGTCCATTGTGTGTCCGCTAATCTTTCAATGCAGCCTGCACTTCTTTTGGCAACATTATTTTGCGTATGTGCTACCTCCTGAAATGGTGAAATATTGACTAGTTCTTTTTGGTACAGTGATTCTGTGTTCTTTTTTCATCTTCTATTGATGTTTCCTGAATCATTCAATGTTTTATTCATAGAATCTTTCAAGATTACAACTTTAGTCTTGAATTTTTTCCTGAATTCTTCCATTTGAAGAGATGTTGAGTGTGCTCTTCCCTTTTGCATCTATAATTCTAATTTTTTATTACATTTCTTTATAATACTTGACTTTGTCTTTTTACAAAGTACTCTTTGAAATATTCAGTTCAGAATTTTTACTTCATAATTTCTTCCATTTGCCTTAGTTACTCTATGATAAACAGCAAGTTTCAGAATCTCTTCTGATAATCCACTTTGATCTTTTCCTTTCTTTTTTTCCCAACAGTTTTATTGGCATATAATTCATACAACATACAATTCAATAGTTCAATCACATGAAGAAAAGTTGTACAAGCACCACCACAATCTGTTTTAGAATATTCTATTGATTCCTGTACTCATAGTTATTAGCTGCCTATTTCCCTCCTCCTCCCCTGCAATACCCCTAAGGAACCATTAATCCAATTATTGTCTCTATAAATTTACCTATCCTGGATGTCATGTACAGAAAAATCATTTAAAAGCAAATAAACCAAAAATCGAACAATAATGACAAAGTAAAAGAGGCAAAAATCCCAGTGGAGAAGAAAGCAGAAAATATTAAGAACTAAAGCAAATTTAAATGGATCATAAGGCGATAGAATGGTAGGGTGTTAAATTATAACTCAAGGGTCTCTGCACCAATCCACATTCCAATGCATTCTGCTTGTTAATGAGGTTCTTCACCCTCTGTCTTCTTCTTGAATAGTGTTCTTGATGTCCTCCCACAGCTCATCTGGTCTTTTGTCATTAATGTCCAATGAGTCAGAACTGTTCCTGACATGTTCTACTAATACATCTGGGAGAGACTCAAGATCCGATTTAGGCTCTCGTGGACTTGTTTGAATTTTCTTCAGCCTTATGTGGAACTTACATATAAGCAAATGGTGGTCAGTTCCACAGCTAGTCTCATGCTTGGTTTTAGCTGCTGATAAGGCGCTTCCTTAGTATCTCTTCCCACAAATGCAGTCAACTTGATTTCTGCCAATTGCATCTGGAGAAGTCCATTGGGAGAATCACCTTTTGTGTCGTTGAAAGGCATTTGCTATGAACAAGTCATTAGATTTGTCAAATTCTATCACATGATCTCCAGCATTGTTTCTTTCACCAAGTCCTTGTTTTCCAAATATTGTTCCTTCTTCATTTCCAATTTTTGCGTTTCCCATAGCCAATAATTATTAATGTATCTTGATTGCATGTTTGATCAATTTTCAACTGGAGTATTTTGTAGACTTCTTCAATTTCTTCCTCATTAGCTTTTGCAATTGGTGCATACATTTGAATAATAGTTGTATGATTGGATTACCTTGAAGAAGAATAGATATAATCCTAACACAGATAACATTGTACTTCATGAAGAATTTTGCAATGTCCTTTTTTGACAATGACTAAGAAAGCCAGGCCATTCCTCATCATTATATTATTCGCACAATTGTAAATCATATGATTTTTTTATTAAAAATGGCGAATTCCTCTCCATTTCAACTCACTAATACCTAGAGTGCTCACACTTTTTCAGCATGCAAGCTACTTGTAAAATGATCAAGTCAAATGATCTACCAACTACAAAAATGCAAAACATGTTTATTACATTTATTCATAAATGCATTGAGAATTCTTTATATGTACAATGTATGTTTATGCATCTTGCATAACTGCATGAATTCATATTGCACAACACAACACAACTAATTACGTACATTTTTTGTTATTAACTGAGCTTCCTATGATGACTTGCACTGAATGAAATGAGCCACGGATTCATAGTCTGGACAGTAGCTGCTGACAGCCAGTCTCAAGCACACTTGCAAAGGATCATCAGTCATCATGGAAAGGTACTTGGATTTAATGATCTTGAGGTGGGAAAAGGCTGACTCACATAAATACGTAGAGCCAAATAATGCAGTGCAGGAGGTAGCACCTTTTCTCATGTTTGGGTACTTTCCCCCTCAAGTAAATTCCAGAACTGTTCAGGCACTCTGGATTTAAGCTGTGTCGGCTTGTAGTGTCGAAATTCCCCATTCCATATGAAAGTGATACATTTTTGTCTTCTTACTTGGTCCAGCTCCTCCACTCATTTTAATACCCTTTTTTACACTTAAGAAAAAAAGCCAAGGTTTAAATATCAGTGATAACTTATCTTGTAAGTTTTCCTGCACTTCCCTCTTTTGACATTTGACACCGAAGATTGCCTCTGATTGGATGAGCGGTATATCAATTAAGTGAGGGGACTGAAGATAGACTACGTCTGTTTTTAATGTCATGCGATCTACGCACACTACATTTGCGATGGACTAGAAGATGGCGATCGACATGTTGAGCAGCCCTAACCTAGGATATCAATCTTCATGTGCTCCATTTCACTTTTGACCACAAGTCCTTTTCTAGATACATACCTTGCAGCCTACATTCTGAGCATTAGCAGATTTTTGCAGCTATGTCTCCTTGCCTTGGGTTGTTCCCCAACAGCAAATGAAGATCTTGGAGGCTCCACTTCCACAGGTTTTAGCAGACTCCTATCATGATGGTCCATTCCACTCTGAAAAATCAGCTCCTCCTCAGTCCCTTTTTGAGTGCCCTAGGACCTGGACCAGGACCTGGGCCAGGGATCCAGGGTGGCATAATACTTATGTGTTGGGCTGTGATCTGCAAGGTCACCAGTTTCCTACAGGGTCGCTATGGGTCAGTGTCAACTCGATGACAGTGAATTTGTTTGTCTGAGGACCCGAGGGTCCCCTGGCACTTTCTCCACCAGGGTTCTGTTTGTATTCATTAGGCTTTCAGGATCTGACAATGTTTTGAAGCTGTTCATAAGACTTAGAGTTTCTGTCCTCAGAAGTGGAGACCTGAGTCCATCTTATTGTCTGTTAATAGTCTAAATAGGCATCCTCAAACTTTTTAAACAGGGGACCAGTTCACTGTCCCTCAGACAGTTGGCAGGCCAGACTATAGTTTTTTTGTTTTTGTTTTTTTTTTAAAAAACAACTTTGAACTAATTCACTGCATGTATTGGGTGAGCTGCTAAGCAGGACAGCAGCAGTGGCAAAAGCACCCAGCAGGCTGGATAAGTGTCCTCGGCCGGACGCGTGTGGTCTGTGGGCTATAGTTTGAGACTCCTGAAGTTCTGTTGAAACCTGTTCATTTCGGGTGACCTTGCTGGCACGTAAAATACCAAATTCCAATGACATCTTCCAGCATCACAGCAACACACAAGCCACAGCAGTATGACAAATTGACAGACAAGTCGTAGACATGCATATGAGGAGATTAGAGACACCATGACTAGGGTTAGAAATACCTTTTTTCCTCATAGTGACATCTTTTCTTTTCATCACCTTAAAGACGTTTTTGTTCAGCAGATTGTTCAAACGCAATGCATCCTTTGATCTCTTGACAAACTTACAGACAAGGGTTGGATTGTTTGTATAGTTGCAATTCCTATTTATTTAAAATGTACGTCATTGTTTTAAACTTTTGATTGAAAATTCTTGGTTTTAAATGTGAAAGTCTCTAGACTGTCCTTTCAATAAGAAAGTATATTTTATAGCACAAAAACATTAATAGAGGTCCTACATTTTCCTTCTCTTTTTTTTCCTCATTTATCTGGGTGATAAATTTGGCATTTTTTGGAAACACTACATTTACCAAAAAAGTAATCATGTTCCTCTTTTCTTGTGTGCTTCAGAAAATAAGCAGGAAAATTTATAAAGCATTTATTAACCTGTTATCATGCTCACACTTTGCCTTGAGCTTAATGTTATGCATATTTATGTGTTTTTGAACAGGTGAAAAATAATTTTTAATGGTGAGAAAATATATCTTTTCCTGAAAGACCTAAGAGCAACAGAACAAAGAAAAATTCCCATTTACTTGCCATAAAATTTAGGTAGCATATCATTTTGGAAAAGAAGAAAAATAAAACAATTTTATCCCCAAGAGTTTGGGTTTCAAAAAAAGATATTTGGAGCTAATTAGAACCCCTGCATGGTACTGTTGATTAAGACATTGACTGGTGACTATTCCCAAATATGAATGTTGTAGTCCACCCCAAAATCAGATCTGGAAATTTGCTACTGAATTCTCAGCCAGTAAGAGCTCTGTAGCGCACGGTTTTACTCTGATGCCCACGAGGTCACGAAGAGTAAAAACCAGCTCCATGGAAACTGCTATTGGTGCAGAGCTTAGAAAGGGGACCTAACAGACACAATGGCAAAGATATAGATGCATGAGGTCAGAGCTGTCAGACTTAATTCAGCAGAACAAGAATAAGACACTGTCCTGGGACCCATAGTCTGACTGAACTCTAAGGCATATGGAGGTCCACAGCAGTTCCATGGAATCAGGACCCTCAAATACCAGACTGTGGGTACTATCTGTAATCTGATAAGCAGTAAGCAACAACTGAAGATTTTTGGGGAAAGAGATCAGTATAAGACAATCAATTCTTTAGTTATGAAGTGTGATGAACTGGGAACAAAAATAATTTAAAATGAAGACTTCAAAAGACTGTGTATAATCCAGGTAAGTACTAATAATTGTGCAATCTATAATTGGACTTTTCAATATGGGAATCTAACTGATATTCTTGAGGTGTAAGTGAAATCTTATGGAGAGAGATGGGAATGACAATAAACTGATCAGTGGTTTTCAAATAATTTTCTTATCAAAGAAAGTATTTCCATTTATAATTGGTAGTACTACCACCAACAATCTGAAACTTTGGTAAGTCATCATCCACGATACCTGTGTAAGATCTTAGAATGGCTCTGATGGCCAGGGTGAAGGATGAGGACATTTATATCTCCGTCTCTCTGCACACACCTACTGCTCTGTCCAACACAAAAGAAAGACTGCATAGGACACCTTCTCCGTATCAAGAACACCAAACCCTTTGTTATACGATTAACCCTGACTTTGTAGCTCAATGGGTTTCAGAGTAGAACTTCTCTATTAAATTTTCTTGCTATAATTTGTATAGTAACATTTTGGCAAACTTTTCTTCTATAGTACTACTTAGTGGCCTCAAATCACAAGCCTTTAGGTTAGTACCCTAACACAATATATTGTGCCATCCAGAGGCCTGATAACTTCTTCAGGCCCTTTAGCTTTCTTCATCAGTTCTAAACCCTTGTGGTATATATAAGAATGTGTCCTTAGTTTCTATGAAGGCCTCCAAATTAGTCAATACTGCCAAATAATTTAATTCACTTTGCTTTAGCCTAAATACAGTATGCTATTAAAATTTTATTAGAGTGATGGCATAAACAATAATAGAAAACAATGAAACCATTCTTAAATGACAATGGCAGTGCTTGGTAATTTGCAAGGCTCACTTGTTACCTACATGACTAGTTCCCTCCCATCAACCTTGCATAATAATTAACTGTTCAGATAGAGTCCTTTGTATATTCTTTCTACAGTCCTACTTCTGGTTTAATGTTGGATTTAGTATTTCTCTTTGAAATTGCATAAGCATAGTGGAAATACAACCCATAATTTCATTCACAGTACCAGGAACCATCACAGAAAAATAGTGAATGTTTCTGTTTTCAGGTATATATATATATATATATATATATATATATATATATATATATTCTCTTAAATTATCATGGTGAAGTTCATGGATCTATGAACTATCCAATTAGAAGGAATTGAGGCTGGCCATGACAGAATACACACACACAGACAAATAAAAATAAAGATTGCCCCCAAGGAATTCAAAATACTTCACAGATAATTCTTTATCATTCATGCTAATGAAGGGCAGATGATCTTCATTTTAGTTAATGACTTTAATTTTCCACTCTGCCAAATTTTTTCCTGACCCCATTGCTAAATAATTTAAGCTTAACTCCTTTTGCATCATCCTCTGAAAGAAGAGCTTGGGAATAATAAAAACTAAAATTTGTGCAACAGATCTAGTAAGGGCATGAAAGAAATCCTGAATGGTTCATAACCTGTATAATCAATAGGTGACTACCCTATTTAATCTCATTATGCTCTTGTGAGATAGAATGGGAAAATACAATTTGCTAATAAGAAAACAGGCAAAGAGAATATATTCACTATGCTAATTTCACATGATTTATCCAATGTCACCCTGAGCTAAAGCTCAGCATAGAATTGAGTGATTACTGAGATAATCCGAACCATATTATATTACCAAAAAACACATGGATTTCTGTCTGAGAAAAGTTAAAAATTGTATTGGTGTGCTCTTGCTACCTGTGCATAGAAAAAATTAGTCAAAAATATGATTATGAACTCTGGGGACAACACTTGTTTTAAATTAGCATTAAGTACTTCAATTCAAATTCAGGTTTCCTTTGTTGTTGCATTGTACTAGGATCAAAGCAGTGAAGTGAATAAGTGCGAAAGACAATAAAACACAAACCCTACCTTCATGGGACTTCAATTCGAGAAGACAGAACAAAATGTATGTAAATCACTAATGTTCTTAGAGTAAGGGTAGTGCTACTGCTTGTATGTCAGTTTGTCATACTGTGATGTCTTGTCTGATGCTGTGATGTTGAAATCTATGTCACTAGTATTTCAAATACCAATAGTCAATCAAAATGAACAAGTTTCTGCAGACCTTCCAGAATAAGAACAGACTATGAAAGAAGAGACCATCCATTTATGTGGAATTAGCCATGGGATCAGTGTCGAATTGGCCACAGGAATTAGTATTGAAATATCAGTCACTGAAACCTAGTGAAAAGAAGTAGAATATTGTCAGAGATTGTGCCATAAGATAAACTCCCTCAGTTTGGAAAACACTAAAAATCGGACTGAGGAAGAGTCACCTACTAAAAGAACTGCCCATAATCGTGCAGATGAAGTAAAGCCTGAGAGAGTAAAGACTTCAGTGTGTTCGCTTGCTGATGGGACTTGACTCAAAAGGAGGAAAAATAGCTGTAAATAGTAATTAATAATTGAAACTTGGAATGTACAAAGTATGAACCTAGGAAAATTCATGTAAATCATTAAAAATGAAGTGGAACAACTTTGAATCAGAAATTCATGTGGTTTACTATCCTGAAAACTACAAAATCAAGAGAAATGGCATTGCATTCAGTGTCACAAAGGACACCTCAAGATCTATTTTTATGGGAGAAGAAGACAAAATATAAAAAACAAAGCAAAACAAAAATCTATATGTGAATAGTTTTGTTATTACACAGAGAGGATTATAAAGTCAATGATGGCAGCTGTAGCTAGGTTAGAAAGAATTATCATTTGATCATCATCTTTTACCTGTTTTAAAGTTGTTTCCATTTTTAAAAAGTAAAGGGGAAAAACACCTGGATTCAACTCTCAGTGAAACCCCTCCCACTACGGAGATGACTAGCCTTGCTACTTTGCAGAATGCATTGGAAACTGGATTATTGCAGATGCAGTTAAGTTAAAACTTAACACCTTATCACTTGATTTTTTTTTCACCCATTTTAAACTATATTTTATTTTAAATAAACTGGAATGATATGATATATGTATTATCTGTCAATTAATAAAATATTTTTAAAATCCTAAAATTATATATATAAACATACTTGTGTTTGGTTTTAATAGTTTCTGCTTTATTTTCTTTTTAAAAATCATTTTATTGGGGGCTCATATAACTCTTATCATGATCAATACATACATCTTTTGCATGCAGACCACATCTGTACATTTCTTACCATCATTATTCTCGAAAAATCTTCTTCTTCTTAGGCCCTTGGTAACAGTTCCTCATATTTTCCCTTCCTCCCCACTCCCCGTCCTTCATGAATCCTTAATAATTTTCAATCTATCCTTATTTTGTCACATTGTATACATCTGATATGTCCCTTACTCACTTCCCTGTTGTCCATATCTCAGGGAGGAAGTTATATGTAGATCCCTTCAATTGGTTCCCCCTTTCTACTCCACTTTCCCTCCACCCTCCTGGTATCGCCACTCTCACCACTAGTCCTGAATCCCCTGTTTCTGTTTCTTATCTGTACCAATGTACAACCCCTGGTCCAGCCATATTTGTAAGGTAGTATTGGTATCATGATAGTGGAGGGGAAGAAGGATTTAAGAACTAGAGGAAAGTTGCATATTTCATTGTTCCTACACTGTACCATGACTGGTCTCCTCTCTGTAACCCTTCTGTAACAGGATGTCGCTTCTCCTACTGATGGGATTTGGGTCCTCAATCTGTACTCCTCCTCATTTATAATGATAGAGTTCTTAGTTCTTTGATGCCTGATATCTTCCACACCTTGTGGTCACACATGCTGGTGTGCTTCTTCCATGTGGTCTTTGTTGCTTCTGAGCTAGATGGCCACTTGTTCATTTTCATCTGCTTTCTTTTCTATTGACTTTTTTCTGGTTTTGCTTTGTGATTGTTGTTAGTTTTGGGTTGTTTTTAAAAATGTTTTTATGATTATGAAATCTGGGATAGGTGAGTCTATGGAGATAATAAGTTGATTAATGGTTCACTTGGGATAGGGCAGGGGAGGCTGAGGGGAAATAGGAAGCTAATAATGCTGAAAAAAAGAAGAAAATATTCTAAAATTTATTGTGATGAAGATTGTACAATTCCTCTTGAGATGATTAAACTATTGAATCATATAATATGTGAATTATATGCCAATAATACTGTTTTAAAAAGATCTACCTTGAAGTACAATGCTATCCGTTATGGGATTATATCTGTCCACTTTCAAGGAAATCCAAGAAGTACAACTATTATTCAAATTTATTTACCAACCATGAAAGCCAGAAATGCAGAACTTGAAGAATTCTACCAACATCTTCAATATATAATCGATCAAACATGCACCAAGATGCATTGAAAACTGTTGATGCATGGAATGCAAAATTTGGAAACAAAGAGGAAGAAACAGTAGTTGCAAAATATGGTCTGGGTCACAGAAATGAAGCTAGAGATAACATGGAAGAATTTTATAGGACCAATGACTTATTTATAGCAAATCTCTTTTTCAGTAACACAAATAGTGACTATATGGAGTTATGGAGTTTTACAGATGGTATATATTGAGATCAAATCATCTGCATTTTGGAAAGAGACCCTGCAGAATCTCAATATTAGTAACAAAAATGGGACAAGGATCTTACTGTGGATCAGACCACCACTTGGTCATATGTAAGTTCAGCTTGAAATTGAAAAAAAACCCCATGATAGTCTCATTCCAACTGAGTTTTGAGAATCTCTCTAGAAAGATTTCATGTGTTGAACACTAATGACAGAAGACTTCACAAGCTACAAGAGGACATGAAGCACATCATATATGAAGAAAGCAAAAGATCATTAAAAAGACAAGAATGAAAGAAAGGACAAAATCCAAATATATGTCAGAAGAGACTCTGAAACTTGCTCTTAATCATAGAGTAGCTTAAGCAAATGGAAGAAATGATGAAGTCAAAGGACTAAACGGTACATTTTAAAGAGCATCTCAAGAAGACAGTCAAATATAATAGTGAAATGTGAATTAGAAAACCAAAAGGCAAGAAAACACTCAAAATCCCTTCAACTCAAAGAACACAACAAAAAAAATTCAAGCCTTGAGTTGCAACCCTGAAAGATTCTATAGGCAAATTATCCTCTTCTTCCATCAGAAGATGTTGGAAAGAATACAGTCACTGTACCATAAAGGACTAGTCAACATCCCACCATTTCAGGAGGTAGGGGATGAACAAGGACGAAGGATGCCAAAGGAAGGATTTCAAGCTGCATTGAAAACATTAGCCAATCAACTGGAATGTGTCAACAAGCTGAAGAAGCACTGGAAGCATTCACTCATCTATGTCAGGAAGTTTGGAAGACAACTTCTCGGCCAACTGACTGGAAGAGACCTTATTTGTGTTCCTTCCAAAAAGGGGGTATCCAACAGAATGCTCAGAGTATAGAACACAATCATCGATATCACATGCAAATAAAATGTTGATGAAGATAATCCAACAAGAATTGTAATAGTACATTGACAGGGAGCTTCCAGAGCTTAAGACTGCCTTGAGAAGAGGAAATGTAACAAGGGATGTCCTTGCTGCTGTAAGATGAATCTTTCGTGGATGAAAGCAGACAGTAACAGAAAGCTGTTTTCTTGTGTTTCATTGGCATGCAAAGTCATTTGACTGTGTAAGTCATATAGCAGGCTAGAGATAGCTTTGAGAAGAATGGGGATTTCAAAACAATTGGGGGTGCTCATGCAGAACATGTACTTGGACCAAAAGACAGTTGTGTGAATAAAACAGGGAATACTGCGTGATTTCAAAATGAGGAGAGGTATGAGTCAGGGTTGCATTCTTTGATGATACTCATTCATCCTGAATCCTCAATAACTGGATTGTAAAAAGAATACTATGGAATCAAGATGGAAGAAGGCATAGTAACAACCAGCAATATGCAAATGGCAAAAGCTTGTTTGCTGACAGCCCTGCTTGAGGAAGAGATCACTGAAGATAAGGGTGCTACAGCAAAGTGTGGTAAAGAGAGCAGATGGCCCCAGGTATCAACTGGGAGCGTGTCTGGGGTCATACAGGCTTGTATTCAAACAAATAGGCTTCTCAGTGAGGCTCCAACAACGTCCATTTTGAGAAAGCACACCAGCCTGTGTAATCCCAAGGTAACAATGACAAAATTCCAACATGATGAAGGACAAGGCATCAGAGCTTCAATTGTGAACACCCAATTTGTAGAAGGCTACGGAGGACAGTGGGGACACAATTAAAGCCTCTGGCATATTCTCTTTGGCCACAGGCAAGGGACATGACTAGCTTTACCATTAGAGAGTTGCAACATTGATTATGGTGGGTTGAACGATGGTATAACATGCTATTTGGTCAATTGACCTCGCTATTGACCCAATCAGGATTTGTTTTAGGCTTAAATATTTTTCATTTGCTACATGACACAAATTTCTTTTCCAGCTTTCAAAAGTCTTGCTGATCGTATTTTCTTTTTTACTCTGTATTTTTCTTTAATTGTTATTATTGTTTTCTTCTCATCTCCTATTTTGTTTGTTTTTCATTGTTTCTGTTCAGTTTCCCAGTTTATGGAGCACAGAAGGAGGAAAGGCTGAGATAATAACAAGGAATGCAGGAGGAGAGGGAGCACTAGAAATGATTGTTTGATTTATACACAATGCTTTTAAAAATCAAACTATGGAAATGAGTGATATGTGAATTTTATATCAATAAAACTATTTTTTTTAAAAGACAGAAAACCAAGTTGACCCAGTGGCTACCAGGTGTGAATGAAGAAAAAGCTTGCTTAGGGGGCATTGAGTTTACATTAATGGGGTGGAATAATTTGGAAAAGGATATCAAGAATAGTAGCACAACACGAAGAGTATAATACATGGCACTATAAAAGTTGTTGAATTAGAGAATGCTTTGTTGTGTATACTTTTGCCATAATTAGGGACAAATAAAATGAATGACAATGATGACAGGGAAGAAGACAATGTTCTAAAATTGATTATGGTAATGATTGTAGAACCCTTCCTAATATGATTGAACTATTGAATAGTATGATATGTAGATGGTATGCCAATAAAACTTAAAAAAAACCTTTACTTGTTTAAAGTGAGGAGGACTTGAAGCACTTGCTTATAAAGATTAAAGATTGTAGACTTCAGCATGGATTGCGACTCAATCTAAAGAAAAGCAAAATCCCCACCACCAGACAAATAGGTGAAATCATCATGAATGGAGGAAAGACTGAGCTTGTCAAAGACTTTATCTTGCTGGAATCCACAATCAATGCTGATGGAAGCACGAGTTAAGAGATGAAATGAGCTCCAGTGGGCAAGTCTGCACAAGACCCCTGTGAAGTGTTGACAAGCAAGAATATTATTTCGAGGACTAATATTTGTCTGATTCATACCATAGTATTGTCCATGGCCTCATTTACATGTGAAAGTTGGACAGTGAGTCAGAAAGACAAGGAAAATGGATAAAGAATGTTGAAAGTACCATGGTCGGCCATAAGAGCAAACAGATCTGTCCTGGACGAAGTACAGACAGAATGCATTGTAGAGTCACTGATGGCAAGAGTTTGTCTCACTTAATTTGGGCATGTTATCAGGAGCGATCAGTCCCTGGAGGAGGACAGCATAGTTGCCAGAGAGACAGCAAAACAAAGGAACGTCCTTGAGGAGATGGATTGACACAGTGACTCCATCGATGGACTCAACCTTAAAACCAGTTGTAAGGTTAGCACAGAACCAAGCAATGCTTCATTCTACTGTACATAGGGTCACCACTAATCAGAATAGAGTGGGTAGCATTTAACTGTATTTCAGGATATAGCTCTACCAGTTTACTTAAACAAACTCAATGAAAGACTTCTGTGTTTAGCTAGTATAAATCAGGTTTCTATAATGACATCTGCACAGGGTTTCATGTGAATTAAAGTTTCCATTCCTTAGGAAGAAGCACTCAAGTGTGCAGTTCCTGGTTTGTAATCTATTTTCATGTTTATGTCTTTTATGAAACTTTTTCAGTGTGGCAGTTCCATTTTATGTTTCCACCAGTCATGGAAGAGTGATGACCATCCTATGTATCCTTCCCAGCACTTGGTGTTGTCACTATTATTTTTTTAGGTCTAAAAAAATAAGCCTAAATATTCAGACTTTATTTAATATCCTTCACTGTATTTCAGGAGCCCCAATGGCTAATTTGTTTCTAATTGAACTACAAGAGCAGCAGTTCAGAACTACTAGTATCCTCCATGGAGGAAAGATGCAGCTTTCTATTCCTGAAAAGATTTACATGATCAGAAATCCACAGGATCAGTTATTATAGGAACACTTCATGTCTGAATCTACTCAATAGCTGTGTTAGTCCGGGTAGACTAGAGGAACAAATTTCAAAGACACGCATATGGATATAAGGAATGGGTTTATACTCAAGAGGAACAGGACATTGAAAAAACATCCCAGCCCAGTCCAGCTAAAGTCACAAGTCCGATATTAACCCATATGCCCCAAATCAGTCCATAAAGTCTCCTTCTGACTCACGAAGTCACAGGTCAGTGGGTGCAGTGTCCTGGCACCGACAGGGGTCTCCCAATGGCTCTTCACTTCCTGGGCTCAGGGTCCATCAATAGCATCCTGTGGTGCCAGAAGCAACTCATCGCTGGCAGGGGCCTCCATGTAGCTGCCCCAGCCTCAGAGGTCTGGCTCCATCAGGGCAAAGCCATGTGGTTGCTCCACTGTCTACTCCAGCCTCCCAGACACCACCATTCTGTTTTGACTGTGGTTAATCATCTCTGAAACTAACTCCCTACAACTGGGGAAGATAGCTTCTCATCTTCACAAGGGAAATATCGTGAGATTTCCCAGGAGTCTCAGGTGAAAGCCATGCCCACACAGAGGCTTCATTGGTTACTCAATGGCTATCTCCAGATTAACAGGCCAGTCTCCACCCCTACATTGCAATCATAAAATTAACATAAGCACATGACTGCCACAATAGCTCTGAGTTTTCTTTTCTTTAATAGACATTTAATGACATTTCATTGTATTTTTAATTTTTCCCTTTTTTCATTGTATTTTTAATTTGCATTTTCTTAAGAGTTTATAATCTTGAATATTCTTTTCCAAATGCCTATTTGCTTCTTGTACATCTTCTTCAATGGAGAGTATTTTTATGTCTTTTATACCTGTTATAATTACATTCTTATGTACATATATTTTTATGCTGTGTTTTGATAATTCTTTATGTATTCTGGATCCAAGTACTTTTTCTATTGATGGGTTCAAACTTTTTCTCTCACATTTTAACTTGCTCTTTCACCCTTTTTACAAGGGTGACCAAATATTGCTGACCAAAATATTTCTAAGTTTATGTAATCCAAATAATAACTTTTTCTTTTTGAGACCTTCTTTTTGGTGTCAAGTCTAAGATTTATTGTCCCTAAAACATTCTCTTGTAGTCATCTCACCCCTCCACCCACAAAGTTCATAGTTTAACACTGTATTTTTAAAATCATATTTAAAGTTAATTTTTTTATATAGCCTGGGACTTTCTTTCTTCCTTGCTTTCACCTGTCAGTATCCAATTGCTCCAGCATCTTTGGTTGAAAAACTTTCCTTGATTGAATTGCTTTAATATCTTTGTCAGTTGGGCACAGTTGTGTCAATTTGGTTAGGGGTTCTCTGTTATTTCTTTTTTCTTTTTTTATTTTGCCTGCATTCTTTTTTTTTTTGGGGGGGGGCATCACTGCTCTCGGTGGTGGGAGTAGGAGGCCCAGCCTCACTGCTGGAATTGAACCTCCGTCCCAGTGGGCCGCAATCCCGCGCACAACCACTACACCACCGGGGTGCAGCCACTTCTCTGTTATTTATTTTTAAGGGGTTCTTGTTTTATTTCATTGATCTAAGTGCCTCTTTTCCCACCAATACCATAAAATCCCATTTCCTGCAGTGATATAAGACTGGCAGTCTGGTAGACAGATCCTTTCTCTGTAACTTATTTACTTTAACTATTCTAGTTTCTTTGACATTTCAAATAAATTTGGAAAGATCTTATTTTTATCAGCAAATAATCTTACTGGGGTTTTTACATAAATTAGATTAACATGTATGTCAATTTAGGGAAAATGGGTTTCTTTACTGTATTGAGTTTTCCAATCCACTGTACATTATATCTCTTGAACTATTTAGTCCTTTTAGATGCTCATGGTACTTTCAATATTCTTCTGCAGTACCACAACACAAATGTATCTATTTTTCTGCTGTCTTCTTTATTCATTGTCTAACTTTCACATGCATATGAGGGAATATATTCAAGGAAAGAGGGTGGGGAAAATTGACTTAAATGACATTGTAAAAAAACTAAATATTTGGGACATCATTAATCTCCAAATCCTTGGGACCAGACTGGTATGAATTTTCTCTAAAAAATAATTATTACTACCCTTTGGGAATGATATGATGGGTGAAAGTATTTTTCAGGTGGGGCAGACATAAACTTTGAAGGCCCCAAAGGGTGAGATGTCAAGGATTGAATTTTGTCCACTTAAAATATATATCATTCTGGCTGGGCCATGATTCTCAGGAGTGTGGCAGTTAGGTAATGATGTGATCAACCCCATGAAGTGATCTGATGTGTTTACCCAACCAGGATAGACTATAGACTATAGCCTCTTTTACAAATCTGATGTGATTTAGAATTTTTGCTGGAATATGGCTTTCATCAATTTTTTATTTTGCAAGAAACAAGTAGAGAAGAAAAACTAGGATTGGGGTATATCCTTTGGAACGGGGTCATTGTGCTGAAAACTAACGATAAGGATCTTCTTCAAAACCCAGCAATAGAAAAAGTCTTCCTCCGAAGCTAGAACACCAAACACAGACTTCTAGCCTCCAAAATGGAGAGAATACATTTTTGTTTGCTAAGTCCATCCCCTTGTGGCCTTTATGTTATAGTAACATGAGAAAACTAAGACAGAAATTAATGTCATATTTCCTCCCCTTACTATTAAGGACTTTTTGTGTTTTGTGCTTTGCCTTATTAATCATGTAATATTTGTGTATGTTCATTTGTATATTTAAGTTTACTCAGTACGTTGAAGTTAAGACACATGACCCCTCAGAGACAGAGACAGGAGGGTACAGGAAGAGGGGCTGAGTAGGAGATGCTAGCATTAATGATTGTATACTCCCAGCCAATAGGGATGAACAACAGAATTTTATGTAAATGGATATATTGGAATGTGCAAACTATTTCAATAAAAAACATCCAGCTCAGAAGCAACAAAGCCCATATGGAAGAAATGCACCAGTTTATGGGACCAAGAGATACCAAAGGGATCAACTATCAGGTTTCAAGAACTAATAGCCATAACATTATATGCTTACTTTCCTGATAGGATCACTGATGACAAATATGTGCATAAGTAAATGTGGTGACGAAAGCTGATGGTGCCCAGCTATCAAAAGATGCGCATCTGTGGTCTTAAAGACTTGAAGATAAATAAGTGGCCATCTAGCTAAGAAGCAAGCCCACATGGAAGAAGCACAACAGCCTGTAGGACCATTAGGTGTCAGAGGGATCCGGTATCAAGCGTCAAAGACCTAAAAATTATATTATTATAAATGAGGGGTAGTTCAGATTGGGGTCCCAAAGCCCATCAATAAGTGAAGAGACCTCCTCTTACAGAGGGATTGTGGCAAGGAGAGGAGTCAGTCTAGGTGCAGTGTAGTAGCAATGAAATGTTCTCAAATGCTTCCTCCACTGACTATCATTATCCCAATTCTGCCAGACAAATGCACATTGGAGTCGAAAATGTGGAAATTTAGGATAGATAATCCCCTGAGGCTAGTGGGGAGTGGTGACACTGGGAGGGTGGAGGGATGGTGGAGTAGAAAGGGGGAACAAATTTCTCAGATCTGCATGTGAGCTCCTCTCTGGGGTGCAGACAATGGGAGGCGGGGGGTGAGTGAAGTGAGACATTAGACAGTATAAGATATGAAGAGGTAATAACAATTTGTAAATTATTGGAAGTTCATGGGGGAGGAAGAGGGGGGAGGGGAAATATGGGGAGTTGGAATTTAAAAAATAAAGAACTAGAGGAAAGAGGGGAAGAGGAGCTTATGCTGGAAGGGTTCAAGTAGATAATGTAGATGAATGTGGCAACATGTGTACAAATATGCTTAATATGAATGATATGTTGAATGTTGTAAGAGCCCCCAATAAAATCTATGTTAAAATAGTATATAAGAAAGCAGAAAATATTGAAAATTAGAAAAAATAATGGGCCATAGGAGAGAAAGAGTGCTAAATTTTAACCTTATTGCATCTGCCAACAATCTACTTTCCTATTCATTCTGAATGTTAGCAAGGTGATTCGTATCCCTGGTCCATGGTCACAAGGCATTCAGCAGGGAGATTAATTCTCATGTATTTCCTCTTACTTTTTTTTTAAAAAACCAAAACAACTTTAAAAGGGAGAACAAATTTCTGCTTTCTTTTCTATTGACATTTTTCTCTGTTTTGTTTTGTCATTGTTTATGTTTATTTCTTTTGTGTGTTTTGTATGATTCTGTGTATATGAGACCTAAGATAGATAAATCTATAAAGATAACATCTGGATTAATAATTACTTAGGGTCATGACAGGGTTGGTTGGTGGGGAATGGTGAGCTAACAACAATGAGTACTGGAAAGAAGAAAAATTCCTGAAATTGTGGTGATGATTGTATAACTCTTCTTAATATGACTGAGCTATCAAATGGCAGGATGTGTGAACATATTCCAATAAAACTATTTTTAAAAAGAAAAAATTAACAGTAGGGATATGACCATTACCTAAAACAGATGATCAAGTTTAATATCAGCAGTGGTAAGTCATATTAACAGAATGCAAATTAGATATGCATGCAGTCACATGTAATGATGCAGAATGCCAGTGGGTGCAGATCACAGACCAGTGAGTGCAGACATGTGTGGATCTAAGGCCAACGGTAAGATGGCAGTGCTCTGGTAGCTTCATTGTCAACGGTGGCAGTGGGATGGGGGGGGGGTAATCCTCATGGCCCTCCATATGAGAAGGTTACGGCCCCAAGGAGCACCACCAGGCTGTGATCTGACTGACAGGATAGATGACACCCTAATGAGGAGCATCCAGTTGACATAAAATCTATAAGTAGCACAAGTGCTGTTCAGTTGACTCAGTTCATAGCAACTCTGGTACAACAGAATAAAACTGTCCATTCTAGTGCCATACTCACCATCATCCTTATGTTTGTGCCTAAATTTGCAGGCAATGTCTATTCATCTCATTGAGGGCCATCTTTTTTCTGATCTTCTCCTCTACGAAGCATGACGTCCTCCAGGGATGGATCTATAAGCTTGTAAAACAAAGTCTCACCATCCTCATTTCTAGGGATCAACTTTAAAACAGATTTCTGGGTCCTTCTAAAAGTCTATGGTATATTTGATATTCTAAATTCACAATTCAAAAGGATCTGTTCCTTTTTAGAATTATATATTACATATTATGTAGTGCTGATATAACAAATACTACAAGTATATAGTTTAACACAGAAATTATTCTCTCAGAGTTTAGGAAGCTAGAAGTTTGAGTATCCATTCCAGGTGCAGAGAAGTTTTTTCTTTAATCAATGCTGTCATCAATTTTCCCCAGGGATTAGTAGTTTCTCCCCATAGGGACCTGTGCTTTTCTCCCATTTCTTCTATCTTGGTGGTATAAGATCCTCTTCCCTGTGACTTCTTTTTCTTTTTATCTCTTGTAAAATATAAGGGTATACAGGCCATACCCAAGAGAAAATTATTTTCATTGACTCAAGACTGAGATCTTAGTAAGCATATTTCTTCTCACCCCAAACCCCATGCAATTGATTGGCAGATAACATCAGGTCAAATTACTAGGATAATTACATCTTTATGCAACTGTCAAATTACATCATTATGTAATTGCCAGCCTCATGAGAATCATGGTTCAACTAATGACATATTTTAGGGGGACATAGTTTCATCCATTACACATGTATTTCCTCTGACTTCAAGAAGAAAAGGAGAGGGGGGAAAAATATCATTGGTCTCAGACCAAGACTGATTTCTGTCAGACAGGGATAAAACAGGTGTCTACCCTCCAACATTTCTTATTAATTCTGACACCAACTGTCCCTACCATAGCACTCTCTACTTGTCAACTGGGTTTGATAATTCAATGTAATATTCATGTGTTAGACTGGATTGTCAAGAGAATCAATGAGACTCATATATATATATGAAAAAACTTTATATCAAGAAGTAATCTTATGTCAAGAAGATATTCCAGTCTAAACTCAAAGTCATAGATCTGATCAAGCCAAGGTCCATTTCAGACTCATGTAACTATAAGCCAAAGATATTTAAAGTTGACATGAGAAGCAGGAAAATAACAGTCTGAGGGGTGGAGAGTTGAGTGGGGCCAAGTGTATGGAAGTATGGTGGGTTTCTGACAACTCCCAGGGTTGTGTGGAGGCCAACACAGAGTTCCAGCATACAAGAAGTGAAGGGGTAGAGAGAATAAGAGTGAAATTCAAGTTGACATAAAATGATCCAACTGCTGCACTACACAAAACTGAGACCGTATTCCCAACTATGCATTTGATAAGGGAAATTAACAGGTTACAACTGAAAATGCTCAAGACTCAGTTATTTCAGTTAAACCTCTTCTCAGCCATATCCTTGAGCAAGCCTCTCTCTGGTCCTCAAACACTTAGACACAAGGCTCTTTTGCCTCTGTCTTGCATAGGCAAGGCAACAAAGCGATTTTAGTGTTGCTGATACATACCTAAGCAGCACTCCACTCTTTAATATGTCTTGGTCCAAAGGTGCTCAGATCTAGCCTGGTGGATCAACAAACTTAGTTCTCAAATTAAGTGCTTGAAGGCATTTTACTTGACCCGCCGGTTTCCTATACAAGACCCTCAGCTTTTTTCACTCAGTAGACCAGGAAACCCACTGCTCTGTCTCCTGCTCTGGTTCTTGTTTCTGCTGTTGGAACTTCTTTACAGCTTCTCTGGAGTCACAATGTTCTGTCTGTGGAATGTGCAGGAATCTCAGGGACCAAGGAACACATGTCATTCCTAGCTTTTCTTTCTTTATGATAGTGGCATCTCACCTTCCTGCTTCTGAGACAGCATAGTTTACTTCTGGCAGGGTGTCAAAACTAACCTATTCTATGTGTGCATTACATTTATTTTACAACCACAATTAACCCATTAACTATCACTCACAAGAAAATCATATAACCTATCAGTATGTGTTAGTCTGGGTAGACTAGAGGAACAAATTCATAGACAAGCATATGGATATAAGGGTATAGTTTATATATAAGAGGAAGAGGACATAAAGAAAGCATCCCAATCCAGTCCAGTAAAAAGTCACAAGTCCGATATTACCTCATATGTCGGATACCAGTCTATAATATCTCCTTCCAACTCATGAAGTCACAGACTAGTGGGTGCAGAGTCCCAGCGCTGGCAGGGGTCCCCTCATGGCTCCTCACTTACAGGACTTAGGGGCCATCAACAGCATCCAGCGGTGGAAGAAGCAACTCAGCGCTGGCAGGGGTCTCCAGGTGGTCTCTCCAACGTCAGAGGTCTGGCTCCATCAGGGCAAGGCCGTGTGGCCCCTCCTCCGGCTCCCTCCGCTCCTTGGATGCTGCCATCCTCTCCGGTTCGTAGTTCGTTGTCTCTGAGACTAACTCCCAACAACTGGGATGATAACTTCTCATCTCCATGAGGGAAATATCATGAGATTTCCCAGAAGTCTCAGGAGAAAGCCATGCCCACACGGAGGTCTCATTGGCTACTCAATGGCTATCTCCAGATTAACAGGCTAGACTCTACCCCTACATCTCACTCGTGAAATTAACATAAGCACATGACCGCCACACTGTATCTTCCCTTCTCTTACCCAGACGTATCCATAAAGGAAAAAAGATACTTTGTCACTTGGCAGGAGTTACAAAGACTCTGGCTAGAAGAGCCAGATAAAGCCAACTCTTCCCTCCTTTCTATACTGTATTACCCATTACATTTTAATCTGTGCACATATATTACTTTGATGAAGGTAAATTTTTGACACTATGTGACGTTTTTCTAGAATTATGGCCAATGACATGTAAAAATACAAGACAAACAGTCAAGAGCGAGCCATAGTGAACATCATAGGGCATGTACACAATGAGAAGCAGAGGAGTTTTTGGTATAGCAGCATGAACTAGAGTAAAATCATAATCAGGTTCAATTTTAGTTGTGAGTTAAGGTACATATGACTAGTGTCTAAGTGTCCATCTATTAAGAATTGAGATAGACTACAGTGTCACAAGCTATTGAAGTGAATAAGCCAATGATAGGTTCCCTGGAAAAGGGTTTTGACCAACAGGAAGCCTGATATCTAACTAGCAGTAAACATTTTTAAAAGGCCAGGGCGATAGACCAGGAATTTGAGTAACATGGATAGGATATCCCTGAGGATATCAAGGAAACACAACAAAATGTGGCCTTCTAAAAATTTTTAACTCAGCACAAGGACTATATCTTAACTCTTGTATTATCTTCTATATTATCTACCTTGAAAATTTCAGCTGGAGTCCTTGAGGCTAGGTTGGACCCTTAAGTGGAGTGGGGAATGAAGAAGTAGCATTTTTGATGTCATATAAATCATATCTTGGTGATGTATGTCATAAAGGCTCAATAAAATGACACAGTTAACATTTTATATGCTTGATAAATGGAAGCTAGTATTCCTTCCATCTCCAGAAGTTTATAAGCCACTATTTTTTGCTGGAAGGAATAAAAAAAAATTTCCCCGTCTGCGTTATTTTTTTCTAGAACTGATGGCCTATCCAATAATAAATAAAACAATTTCCCATATCATTTTATCAGGGACAGGTAGAGGATGGCAGTAGGTGGTGCCAGATCTTTGCCTGATATATTGATACTCCTTTAAGCTTTGCTTGCTACTAAGCAGACCAAAGATAATCCCCACTTTGGCCTCTCTCTCCTCACCCACCCCTGCCCGTCCACCAAGGAAGTGACTACTTATAAATGACTTCTCAGATTACTTTGAGTGCACATCTCCAGGGGCAAAAAGGTGTCTGTTAATTTAGTTTTATTCAGTTCTTAAACCTTACTGGCACCTCTAAAATGTCCTACAACTTTGCGCAGCACCAGGGCTACAAGCTAAATAGAACACAGTGCCTGCCCACACGAGGCTCATGTTCAAATAAGGAACCAGCAAGAGACAGAATAAACAGCGCATTCAAGGAACATGATGTATTTGTGTGTGTGATTATAGAAGTAGGAAACCATTACAAGGCCACAACAATTCAGAAAGAAAAGTTAATTCAAATCACGGACTACTACTGGCATGTTTCCCATAATATGACACAGGGCATTGTATGATCTGAACATTTTCCAAGCACCATATTAAAACCTTAGGGGATCCTGCAGAAGGTCGCCCTCTTCATTACGCCTTCTGGAGAAACTAGCAGTGTAGCGACAGCAGGAGCAGAACAAGAGGAAGTGAATGGGGCAGGAGAGAATGGAGTGTGTCCTGCCCACTCCTCTAATTGTTCTACCCACCTGAGCAGCAGCCCAGCAGTGCAGCAGTACTGCTGCTGTCATCATTGCCACCAGATTTCCAGATGAAACTCAAGAGCTCCTGCCCAGAGCCTTCCCCTCTGCTGCATCTGTTTGTATCCCATCTATGGACCCGAGCTAGAAGCCTTTGGGCCTTGAGAGCTTTAAAACCATTGGGGGAAATAATGAAAAGAAAGAGAGCTACTTTCCCTTTAAAATAAAATAAAACTTATGGGACCTTGGATAGATACATGGTAGGATGTTGCCCAAATGGAATGAAGTGATGTACCCCTGTAGTAAAATTCCCAGGCAAATACTATGGTGCAATAGTTAAGTCTTCAACTGGTTGTCAGTTTGAGCCCATTGGTTATTCTGTGAAGGAAGCATGTTGTAGTCTGCTAATTTAGAGCAGGGATTTATATATCATATATAAGAATAACCAATAATCTTGTACATCATTGTAAACAGTAATCTAATAAAAACCAGTCCTTAAAATATGGTCCTGCTCAGTACTTGCGCACAGGAAGTGGTCAATGAAGATATGGGTGCTAGAATAAAGTGTGTGGAAGAAATCAGATGGTGCTTTGCAGTGTCAGACTGCATTGACTAGAGAAACAAACCCAGGGGCCCTTACATATGTATAAGAAAGAGCTATACTCTCAACGCACAGAATCCAGAAACTGATAAACCCCTCAGGAATAATACTGGGAGTAGTGATACCATGAGCGTAGGGGGAAGGTGGGAGGAGAAAGGGGGGAACCGATCACAAAGATCAACACCTTTGGGGACGTACAACAGAAATGAGGGTGAAGGGAGAGAGCAGTCAGTGTAAGACATGAAAAAAAGAGTATTTTATCAATTATCCAGGATTCATGAGGGAGGGAAGGTGGGGAGGGAGGAAAAATTGAGGAGCTGAAACCAAGAGCTCACGTAAGAAGGAAATGTAAGAAGGAAGGATGATGACAAGACATGCACAAATGTGCTTGCTTGACACAATGGTTGTATGGATTGGTATAAGAACTACAGGAATCCCCAATAAAATGATTTTTTTAAAAAAATAAGAAATAAAGAACTTTATATCAAAGAGTAATTGTATATTAAGAAAACACCTCATCCCACTCCAATTCAAATTCATTAGGTCTATAGTAGTCCATAAATCCAATTCTAGTCCACAAATCCCTCTGCAGACTCACAAAGCAACATCACTGATGCAGAAAGATCACAGGCCTGTGGGTACAAAGCCTTGTGGATCCGATGGCAGTGGATGCACCCCCAGGGCTTCTGCAGGCAGGCCTCAGCATGACTTGACATCAGAAAGGTGAAGGCAGAGGGGGAGAGCCCCTATCTCAGTCAAGCCTCCAAATCAGGTCACCAAGCCCATTGACAGAACTCTCCACCCCCCTGCACTTTATTTATCAAGTTGATGTGAAATGAAGTAACGACCATACGGGCCATCAGAAAAAATGGTGAGAGTTCATAAGGGATTATGCTAAAATAAACAGTCGTCTTAGCGAGGTGTTGTGAAGCTGCACAGAAAGGAGCATACCAGCCTGAGTTATATTAGAGCTTAAGTTCTGAGCACCTGGTGTACAGAAGACTATCGATGGACACGAAAGCCCAAGTTCTATTTCCAGAGTTTCTATGAGGATTAAGCCTCCACTGAATTCCCTCATATCATTATTGATCAGGGATGTGAGTAGGCTTGCCTTCGGACGAAGTGCATGGAAAAGTAGATTATTATAGATATAGTTAAATTAAAACTTAGCATATTGTCATTTGTTTTCCCTTTTGATCAATTTTTAATTTGGTATAGTTTCTCTCTCTCTTATTAGATTTCTCCTGGATTGAGATATTTCTGTGTTTTGCTTTGTTGTTGTAGGGATTTTGTAACATTTTTAAAATATGAATCCCAGGACAAGAGAATCTCTAGATTAATATTTCCTTAGGGTGATGGTAGGGGAGCTTAAGAATAATGGGGGGCTAATAGTAATGGATATAAGAATAAAGAAAATATTTTAAAATAATTGTGGTAATGATTGCACAATTCATTTTGATATTTTTAAGATGTTGACTTATATTGTATATGAATGATATGTCACTAAAACTTCAAAATATGTGACAGCATGTTTATAAAGTTTTCCAGCTTTAGAAACCCAATTGGGTATCTCTGAAGGAATGACACCTCTTATTGGTGTTGTGTTAATTCTGACTCAGAGCGACCCTGTGCCTCACAGAATGAAACACTGCCCGGTCCTCTGCTATTCTCACAATTGTCTGTTCAAACCATAGTTGCAGTCACTGTGCCAATCTATGTTGAAGGCCTTCCTCTTTTATGTTGTCCCTTTACTTTATCAAGCATGATGTCCTATGTTAAGGACTGCTCTCTCCTGACAACATGCCTAAAGCACATGCGATGAAATCTCACTATCCTTGCCTCTAAAGAACATTCTGGTGTATTTCTTCCCAAACATATTTGCTTGCTCTTTTGGCAGTTCGATATGCTAAGCAAATAATCAGAGAAGCTGGATTATAGGAAAAAAAGAATGCAGTATCAGGATTGAAGAAAGTCTTTTGATTTGCAGATGACACAAATTTACTTACTGAAAGTTAAAAGGACATTAAACATTTGCTAATGAAAATCAAGGATCACAGCCTTGGATTATGATTCAATGTAAAGAAAATTAAAATCATCACAACTGAACCAAGAGGTAACATGACAAATGGAGAAGAGTTTCAAGTTGTCAAGGATTTCCTCTTGCTTGCTTGATGGAATAATCAAAATCAGTCCTCATAGAAGCAGCAGTCAAGAGATCAAACGATGCATTGCCTTGGGTCAATCTGCTGCACAAAACCTCTTTAAAGTGCAGGAAAAAAATGTTACTCAAGGAAAAGAGTGGTTTCTTTCCAAAGTCATGGTATTTTCAATCACTTCATATGCATGTCTACCACCTATCTGTCAGTTTATTGTATTGTGGTGGCTTGTGTGTTGCTGTGGTGATGACTGAGCTTTGTCACTGATATTTGAAATGCCATCAGTGTCACCCAAAGTGAAGAGTAGCCTCAGTGGAGCTACTAGACTAAGAACGGACAGTGAAGAAGGACTCTGCTCCCTACTTAACAGGAAGAAGCTGCCAACCTTCTGCATAGCTTCAAAGGATAATCAAATACTGAAAGCCTGATGTCAGGAAGAACTTTATTAGAAATATTGACAAAGGCAGAGAGTACTCAAATTGTGCCTAAATAGGAATTGAATTAGGAAGGGAATCAATCATGGTCATCTGAGTCAGGTAAAGTCTGTGGGAGAGGAGTCTTTGGGATCTTTATTTACTGATGAAGCACAACTCAATGTAAGGAGAAATAACTGCAAAAATATTCTAATGATCTGAACTTGGAGTGTGTTACATATGTATTTAGGGAAAATAGAATTGATCAAAAATGAAAGAAATACATGAAGATTGACATCTTAGATATTAGTGTAGACTGATTTTGGCCATTTTGAATCAGACTATCATAAGATTTACTATGGTGGGAATAGCACAATCAAAAGGAATGACATCCACTGTCAGAAAGGATCTGGATGAATCTATTATAAAGTACAATGTTGTCTGTAATAGGATTATATCTATCTGTCTTTAAGGAAATTCAATAAACGCATTGTAATTCAACTTTATGTACCAGCCACAAAAGCTAGTGATGAAGAAATTGAAGAATTCTACCAATGACTCATCTGAAATTGATCAGCCATACAATCAAGATGCGTTGATAATTATTGATGATTGGAACAAAGAGAAAGAGGTAGTAGTTGAAAAAATATAGTTTTGGTGAGAGAAATGAAGCTAGCGATTGCATGATACAACTTTGTCAAACCTGTGACTTGTTCATAGCAAATACCTTTTTCAACAACATAATAGGTAACCATCCACATGGACTTCTCAGAATACATAGAAATCAAATTTACTCCATCTGTGGGAAAACATTATGGAGAAGCTCAGTATCAGCAGGTAAAATCAGATCAGGGCCAAATGTGGAAGAGATAATTAATTGGTAAAGTATAAGTTCAGGATAAAGCTGAAGAAAATTAAAACAACTCCGTGAGAGGGAAATTACAACCTGGAGTCTCCACCTGAATTTCAAGAACAACTCTGGAAAAGATTGAATGCATCACTAATAACAGAAGACCTGATAAACTATAGGAAGTCATCAAGATCATCACACATGATTAAAAAGACAAGAAAGGAAAGAGTCAAGTGTATGTTAGAAACTTGCTCTTAATCATAGAGTAGCTAAAACAAAATGGAAGAAAAGATGAAATTAAGGAGCTGAATAGAAAATGTCAAAGGGCATCTAGAGAAGACAAAGTCAAAAATAACAAAATGTGCTGGCATCTAGAATTAGAAAACCAAAAGGGAAGAGTATATTCAGCTTATTTGAAACTGAAAGAACTCAAGAAGAAACTCAGGCCTTAAGTTGTAACCTTGAAAGAGCCTATGGGGGAAAATATTGAATAATGCAGGAAACATCAAGAGAAGATGGAAAGAATGCACAGTCTCTGTACTAAAAAGAACTAATCAACATCCAACCATATCCAGAGGTAGCATGTGAGCAAGAGCCAATTTTGCTGAAGACACCAAATGCTATGTCCTCTGGTAACCAACTAGGCGCTTCAGCTTTCTTCACCACATTTCTTATGCACCCCTTTTGTCTTCAGAAATCATGTCAGGAAGGTCAACATCACAGAATGCCAGATTGTTAAAACAAAATGTCCTTGTGTTAAGGAAGTACTTGAGTTGAGGCCCAATGTCCATCTGCAAACTTAATTCTTAACATATAGATGAGTACATAGTGCTATTCCCCTCATTATATATATACACATATATACATAGGTACCCCTCTCATTATATACACATTTACACAGGTATTTAGACCTCTATAAATGTCCCTTGCATCCTGGTTCTTTCTTCTATTTCCTTTTACTTTCCTTTGCCCCACCATCATGTTCGGCCTTCATTTATTTTTAGTAATTCCTCACTACTACATTGCCCTGATCAAGTCCCACTGAGCAGCCTACGTCCTTCCTTCCATTGACTTTAGTTCATTTGTTGTTCCCTTGTCCCTGGCTTGGTTCCCTACTCTCCTCTCTTTTTTCCAGCTCATCTACTCCCATACCACCCTCCTCCACTACTACCTGGAACCATTCCTGTTTTTTCATCTCTGAATTATTTATCCAATCTATCTTATCTAGATAGAGATGCAGATACATTAATAATAATAAATGATAAGTGCAAAATCCAGGCAAAGCCAAATAAAACAACAAAGGGAGTTAGAACAAACAAAACTATAATAATACAAAAAAAAACCCAAAATAACAATAGCGAAAAGAAAGCCACTGACAAAGATGGAAAAGCCTACACATAATTCAAGATCTCTTTGTTGACCTTTATGTGTGTTTTCCAGTTGAGTCTGATGGTGGCCACACTCTGTCTCCAAAGTTTATTTTTGGTATTCCTCGGGGGTTTCATCACTCTGCTCTGCCGACTGCTCTGCTGCATGCCTTCAATGCCTTGCTGCAGCATGATGGGGCCAGACTGTGCACCTGTACTGTGTCTCCAGTGTTGTCCCCCACAACGCCATGGTTCAGTGAGGAACACCATGTCAATGGTGGGGACAACTCTAAGGTTCTCCCGTGCATTGTCGGCTCCAACCAGAAACATTGTCCTTGGGACTTGGTGGACCAGGATGTCCTCTTCTTCCTCTCCATCCCTTTGTGTTTCTCCCGTGTGCTCTATTATGATGTGCCCCTATCCCCAAGCTGTAGTGCCAGTGCTGTCCTCTGAAGTGCATTTCTGATGTGTGTGTGTGTGTGTGTGTGTGTATGCCCATATAGTTGGGGTGGGGGCTGGCCACACAGGCCTTTCTATTGGTTCCCTGGTACATGAGATATGTTGTATTTGTCTTGGCCCATTGGGTAGGAGCTTGTTCTCTCTCTCCCTATCCTGTATGTAGATATAAATAATACCAACCCCCCCTTGGGTAGATGAGTGCACTGCTTGCCTCATTGTCTTTCTTCTCTCTCTCTCTCTCTCTGTCCCCCTCTTATTTAGTGGGCTGCCGTGTGTATCCATGGATTGGGTTTGGCCCCTCCCATAGTTGCTGGACCTACCCCAGTGATGAATGTATATAGTAGCTTTTCCCCTATACTCCGTTTTTTTTTTAAAGCTTATCTCACTGAACTCATGTTGTATTTATCCTTTTGTGCTCGACTTATTGCACTTAGCATGATTTCTTCCAGTTCTTTCCAGGTGACAATGTGCTTCATGCATTCTTTTCTGCTTCTTAGGAATGCATAGTACTCCATTATATGTATGTACCACAGTTTTTTGATGCATTTTTCTGTTGATGGAAATTTGAGTTGTTTCCAAGTCCTTGCAATTGTGAACTGTGCCACAATGAATATTGGACCACAGATGTCTGACTATTGTTTGTTTCTTTCCTCTTCTGGTTATATGCCCCGTAGGGAGATTGCTAGGTTGTTCAATATCCACCTGTTTTAGATATTGCCAGATCAATTAATGTTACAGGCTGTTCATGTCTACAGGACCACCAGCAGTGGATGAGAGCTCATATCTCACCACAGTCCCTCCGACAGTTGTTGCTTTTTGATTTTTTGAATTGGACAATCTTTGAGGGAGTTAGGCGGGATCTGACAGTTCTTCTAATTTGCATTTCTCTTATGGCTAAGGATTGGGAACGTTTTCTCATATGTTTATTGACCATTCAGATTTCTGCCTCTGTGAAACTTCTGTTCAGGTCCTTTGCCCATCTGCTTAGTGAGCAGTTAGTTTTTTCCTCACTGTAAATTTGCAAAGTGTTTTAGATTTTAGAAATAAGGCCTTTGTCTGATGTGTCATTGCAAACGATGTTTTCTTAGTCCATGGGATCTTTTATTACTCTCTTGGTAAATTGTTTTGATGTACACAGGTGTTTGGCTTCAGTATATCCCACTGTGACTCCTCTGTATTTGTATCCGTCCCTGTTTCTGATAGCCTATGTATTTATTCCCTGTGCCAAGGTTCTCAGGTTTGTCATAGTTTGAGGTTTTATCTCAAGGTCTGATCTACCTTGATCTTATTCTTGTGCATGAAGTGAGGTAAGGGTCTTGCTTCATTTTTCTGCTGGTAGATATCCATTTTTTCTAGCACTATTTATTGACAAGGGCATCTGCTTCCAGTTTGATATTTTGGGGGCCTTTATTAAAAAAATCAGTTGCCTGTATCCTGATGTTTTCATTTCTGGGTCTTCAGCTCTTTTCCATTGGTTTGGATACCTGTCATACCAGTACCACACAGTTTTGACCACTGAGGCTGTATAGTATGTGCTAAAGTCAGGTAGAGTAAGCCCTCCCGCTTGATCCTTCTTTTGAGGAGTACTCTGCTGACTCTGGGCTTCTTGCCTCTTTATATGAAGATGGTTGTGGCAGTCATGTGCTTATGTTAATTTTATAATTAAAATGTAGGGGTGGAGTCTGGCCTGTTAATCAGAAGAAAGCCATTGAGTAGCCAATGAGGCCACTATGTGGGCATGGCTTTCACCTGAGACTCCAGGGAAATCTCACGTTATTTCCCTCATGAAGATGAGAAGCTATCTTCCCCAGTTGTTGGGAGTTAGTTTCAGAGATGATTAACCACAGGCAACACAGAATGGCGGCATCTGGGAGGCTGGAGTAGCCGGTGGAGAGACCACACGGCTTAGCCCTGATGGAGACAGACCTCTGAAGCTGGAGTGGCATGCTGTTGATGGACCTGAGCCCTGGAAGCGAGGAGCCATGGGGAGACCCCTGCCAGCTCCAGAATTCTGCACCCACTGACCTGTGACTTCCTGAGTCAGAAGCAAACTTTATAGACTGATTGCAGGCATATGGGTTATTATTGGACGTATGACTTTGCACTGGACTGGATTGGGGTGCCTTCTTAGGGCCACATTTCTTTTGTATATAAACCCTTTCCTTATTCCTATATGCATGTCTCTGAAATTTGTTCCTCTAGTCTACCCGGACTAACTCAATGGTAATCAGTTTTTCCAATTCTTTGAGGAAGGATGATGGTACTTGTATAAGGATAGCATTAAACTTTTATAGTACCTTGGGCAGAACAGACATCTTTACTATATTGTATCTTATAATCCACGAGCGTGGGATTCATTTTTTGAGATCATTCTTTGTTTCTTGTACCAGTGTTCTGTAGTTTTCCTTGTACATTTTTTTTTGTTTTTTTAGTCAGGTATATACCTAGATATTTCAGTTTATGCTTGGCTATTGTAAAGAGTATTACCTTTCGAATTGTCTCTCCTGTGATCTTGTCTGATGTGTATAGCAGTGCAATAGACTTATGTTTGTTGATTTTGGATCCTGCCACTCTGCCAAATTCCTCTATTGCTTCCAACACACCACTTGTGGAGTTTTGGGGATTTTCAATGTATCATCATATCATCTGCAAATAATGATAGTTTCTTCTCTTCCTTCCCCAGACAAATGCCTTGAATGTCTTTTCTTTGTCTTATGTTGTTAGTTTGGACCTCTGGTATGATGCTAAATAGGAGTGGGGACAAAGGGCATCCTTGTCTGGTTTCCTTTTACAGTGTAATTGTTTTTGTAAGCCATCATGTTTTTAATGACCAGATATGCATCAGAAACTGGTCAATGAATAGAGAAGATAGCAGAAGAATTGATGTATTTCATTTGAATTATGGTGTTGGTAAGAAATATTGGGTAAACCACATGCTAACAAGCAATAAAAAACAAATCTTTCTTGGAAGAAATATTGACAGAATGTTTCTTTTAAGTGAAGATGGTAAGATTTTGTCTCAGTTACTTTGGACGTATTTTCAAGTGGGACCAGTCCCTGAAGAAGGACATCATGGTAGGTCAGTAAAAAAGTGGAAGACTTCAATGAGATAGATTGTTACAGTCCTGTACTAATGGCTCAAAAACAGGAAAGCTAGAATGGTTAGAGACTGGTGGAATTCCATTTGGTTGTACACAGGGTGACTGTGTGTCAGAACCTTCTTGATGACACCTAATAACAATATCTCTGATTTACTTTTTCTTAGCAGACCTTCTTCATTTAACAGTTATTGAGTGAATGTGATGTTCCATGAAATGGCCTGGACCCAAGATTTTTAAAAAATGAATAAGAGTATGCTAAAATTGTTCATAGTAATGTAAAAAGTAAATATTTATATACTTGCAGTACATTGAAGATGTATTATGTACTAATTTATTCACTACGATGGGAACACTTTTCTTTTCTAGAGTGACATTTTGCCTCTGGCTTGTTTATATATTTCTAGAAAGCTAATGATTAAAAAACCATTTTAAATAACAATAATAATGAAGATGATGTTATGGACTTTTTGCATAATTTATAAAAGCTAAAATGTTTACTTTCTGGTTGTTACAGAAAAAGTTTTCTTGTCCCAACTTTTGTTCAAGTCTGTTGATTCTGAAATGAGGATTTCCCTTATGTGCACAGTTATTTTAAATATATAAGCTGGCTGAAATGAAATGGCATTTGGTATTTTCACCAGAATTAGGCAATTTTTGCTTTTTCTAAGTCAGTTTGGATCACTCTTTTCCTAGAGAATCTAGGAAAATAAGTTGTTTAATGGCACAGCTTACCCTATACAATATAGAATTTCTCACTTTATTTTAGGTATCTTAGTTGAATACTTCTCATATGTTCTGATGTAACCTTGTAATAATAACATTTTAAGTTAATAAGGATCTTTGAAAGGCATAGATGCATTAATTATCTAATGTGATCCCAACAATAATATAGCCTAGAATTACTAGTTATAGATAAATAAACTGACATTCAGAGAAGTCAAGTGGCTCAAGGTCATAGATGTTTTCTGACTCACATTTCATTGTTGTTTTGTTGGCTTTTTTCCAACGCTGTCTCTTACTTACCTCTTCTGATTCTTCATTGAAATAGACTATGCAGTCTATTCTTAGTAACCAGTAGCAAAATTTCATTACATTCCATAAATCTGTTAGCTAAAGAACATAATTCCTTTTTAACTTGAAAGCCTGCATGTCTTAAGGCAGACTTGTGTTACAATAATTCCTCTAATTTGCAAGCACTTTTTCACATATATTATGTACTTGAAATAAACTAGAAGCTAACTCCTACTCGGGTATAAATGGAGAAAAAAGTATCTCTCTAGAGCATTATTCAACATAAAGCTCATGAAATAATTTGCAGAGGCACAAGGTTCATCCTGCCTAAGTAAATTAAACAATTTTGTTAACCCTGATGTCTTCTGTTACAAGTTAAATTTATGATATCTATATTGGCTCTGTACTACATAGTACCCAAAAGCTTTTGTTTGCTTTTAGCTTGCTTTTAGCTAGAGCCATTTATATCCCCAGAATATTGATATTCCTCTACTTAATCAAAAAGCATTTCAACTAAAAAATAAATATAAATTGTACATTCTTTTCACTATGCTAAACTAAAACAAAGGAGAAGTAATATTCAAAGAATTTCTCACATTTCAGATATACACATTGTTACTTCTCTCTTGCCAAAATGGTTAGTTTGACCAATCACGGTATTGAAAGGAAGTTACAGATACATGACTTGAACAAACTCCTTGTTCAATTGCATATTTGTTCAGAATGTAATTGGAAAATAAAGCTGGATAATGTTTGGATGGCATAGGTGAAAAGAGTAACACATTTTCCCATTAAGTGGCACAATCAAGGGACCCTGGTCCTGCGATAGTAGAGGTCAGGGCCTGGCTGCTCTGCGCCTGGCTGCTAAGCAAGAGGTCATCAGTGAGAAGGCACTGGCCACTTTTAGGAAAAAAGATATGGCAGTCGGATCGCAGAAATATGACAACCTTGGAAACTATGGGGAGTTCTACTCTGTCCTATTAGATCAGTATGAGTCAGGGAATTGTCCCTTGGGGTTCCTAAGGGGTTTCTTTTCTGAAGCATATTGCCAGGTCTTTCTTCAGCAGTACCCCCTATAGGTTTACATGGGCAATCAATAGGCGCATAGTGGAAGACAAAGTGTTTGCATCCTCAAGGATGTTTTCACCCAAAGCTAGTCTTCCTTTGTACACTAGACATTTTGCCACGATCACAAAATGAGAAAGCAGGCCATAGAGAAGGGAAGACAGGACATTAAAAAAAAGAGACACAAGCATATGATGTTTTGACTACTTTGTGTCTTCAAATCAAGCCAGTCCTGAAGCCCACTTAAGCTATCATACTGTGCAATCAGACAAGCTAGTAAATCTGCTTTACTCTTCAGTATCTTGTCATTGGATGGAGATTACTTGTAGCATTTTGTTGCTTGTGTTTCTGTGCCCTGCATTCAGTTCCAACTCACAGTGACCATATACCCTACGGAAGGGAGCATTGCCTGGCCCGGGACCATCCTCACAGTGGTGATGCTTCAGCCCACTGCTGCAGCCATCATGCCAACCTAGCTCATTGAGGGTCTTCCACATCTTCACCAACCCTGACTTTACCAAGTATGGTGTTCTTTTCCAGGAGCTGGTCTCTCCTGATAGCACGTCTAAAGTACATAAACAAAAATCTCACCTTTCTTCTCCTTGCTTCTAAGGAGTATTTAATTGTCTTCCCTACAAGACAGATTTGTTTGTCTTTTTGACAGTGCATAGCATTTTCAATATTTTTCTCCAACACCACAGTTCAAATGCATTGGTTCCTCTTCAAACTCCCTTGTTCCATTTCCAGCTTTCACATGCACAGGCCATTGAAAATGTCATGGCCTGGGTCAGGCACACCTTAGTCCTCAACACAGCATCCTTGCTTTTCGATGCTTCATTTTTTAACTGTTTTCTGCGTTGGAGATTTATTCTAAATAGTTTTATTGGCATATCACACAGTTTAACCATTCGACTCAATTCAGAAGAGTCATGTCATCATCACCCCAGTCAATTTCAGAACATATTGTTCTTGTGCTCATTGTTTGTAGCTCCCCATTCCCCCACCCCCCAATCTTCCCTGTTAGGCTCCTAACTAATTATTAATCCCGCTATTATTTTTAGAGATTTACCTCACCTCAACTTCATATACACAAAAACCCCAACAAGAAGAAATCCAAAAATCCAATAACAATGACAAAAAACCCCAGAAAAACTCAATTGAAAAGAAACCAAAGCATATTAAAAACAGAAATAACTTGAAAGTGAATCTAAAAGGAGATAAGTTGTTCTGGTGTTATAGTTTATCCTAGCTAACTCTTCACGACTGACTTTATAATGCTATCTGATAACTAGGTCTAGTCACACTCTTCCATACCTCACAACGCTTTTCACATCATCCACACAGTCCCATGCCTTGGCATAGTTGATAAGATCCAAGTAGACATCTTTCTGGTGTCATCTGCTTCCATCCCAGATCTATCTGACATCAGCAGTGATATCCCTTGAGGTACATCCATTTCTGATTCAACCTGAATCTCTGTCCGTGCCCTGTCAATGTACTGCTGCAACTATTGTTGGATGAACATCTGTACAATTTTACTTGCACGTGATCACAATGATGCTGTTCTATAATTCGAGCGTTTTGTTGGGTCACCATTTTTTGGAATAAGTTCAAATACAGATCTCTTCCAGGCAGTTGGCCAAGTAGCTCTTGTCCAAATTTCCTGTCATGGACGAGTATGTGCTTCCTCACCTTGTTGCAACATTTAATTGGCATTCCATGAATTCTAATTGGCATCGCACAAATTCTAGGAGCCCTGCTTGTAGCTAATCCTCTCATTGCAGTTTGAAACGATGTCCGTCCATCTGGCCAAGGGTCTTCCTTTCTTGGGGCTTGCTTTCTCCTAACAACAAGCCCAAAGTACATCAGATGAGGTTTTGGAACCCTCATTCTAGAGGGTTCTAGAGGATTCTGGCTGAACTTCTTCCAAGACTGATTTACTTGGTTTCTTTGGCAATCCATTGTCCTTTCAATATTCTTTGACAGCACCATAATTTATATGCATCAATTCCTTTTCTGTCTTCTTTAGTCAATGTCCAGTTTTCACAGGCAAATCAAGCAACTGGCAATACCATAACCTGCAGCTGGATGCACCGTAGTTCTCAAGGAAGGAAGGAACCTCCTTGCTTTTCAACACTTTGAAAAGGTCTTGTGCAACAAATTTTCCCAATCCAATGCATCGTTTTATCGCAACTAGTGTATCCATGAACATTCATTGTGAATACAAGCAAGATGAAATCCAATAATTATTAATGCATCTTGGTTGCATAGATTAATTTCTGACTGAAGATATTGGTAACATTCTTTAGTTAAAGTGCATAAAAATTTGAATGATGGTTGTATTGACTGTATTCCTTTGCATTCAGATACATATTATTCTATTACAGACAGTGTTGTACTTCAAGATAGATATTGAAATGTCCTTTTGATGATTAATGGACACTATTCCTCTTGAATTTGTAACTCCTGGGTTCCAGTGCTGGGGAAGTGTTAGAAAGATCGTAACGGTGCCTTCGGAATGATTCTAGTTCGGTCATATATCAAGAAACAATGGCTTTACATTTTGAAATTTCATTTAATAACATTTTTAATGATTTTTGTCTCAATACTCTTTTTACTTGCCTTCACGAATCCATAAGTTATGCCATACAGACACATTTGATTAATTCTAGAAATTACCTTCTCTCTTCAGCTAATTATTCTTGTTGTAGCACAGAAATATTCCAAATCCTTTTGTATCGCAAAGAGGCCCCCCCCAAATTGGTGCTATTCAAATTTTAAAGTAAAGGAAATAAAGTTTTAGAGTTGTGAGGCTGTCTCAGTCATGAATATTTACAAAATAACTTTTTACATTTCAGACAAGCAAATATTTATTATTTGACTTAGTAGTTTTCTTTTAATCCTCCCATATAAAATTTACTCTCTAAATTTCATTTATAGAATACTTACTTTTCTTCTAAAGCTAACTTTTAATTTACTTATCAATGGTGAAACCAATTTTTCTTCAGCAAATTACAAATAAAGTCATTCAGCAAAAAGTGGCTTCTTGCTGACAAATGATAAGACATACAGAAAGGACCTGCAGTGTGTTATGACTTGGTTTAACTACTAAACACTAATACACTTTTCACAATAACTCTCATTAGAGGAATATATTTCTTTTGAAATAAATATTAGAGGTCTTGAGACTTTCTTCTACATTTATCATTTACATTGGCTATTTCATTTTAAAAATATTTACAACATAAGTTCATTCAAATTCCTAGTTTTTGAGAATGACAATAAGTTAATTAAGGCAAATGTAGTCTCTTTTCTCACAAGTGCCCTGCATGTATCAAAGTCCGGAAATGAGTATGATAACTTTAAATTGAGAGAAGAGTTCTATATGTATACTGAAGAAAATGTAAAGTCCTTTTCAATATGTGTAGCTAATAGATGTGAACTCCTACCTGAAGATCGTGAATGGAAAAATTAGTTTATGCAGGGTGCAATGGCAGGGTCTCCAAGGATCTTATGGATAAGAAATGACATTTTAAAGCCACTCCCCCCTTTCATAAGGAACCCATGTCAATAATAAAGTCAGTACAGTGGTCTCTGAGGCTGGGAGTGCATTAACAGCTTAATGGCAACTGCATTCAAAACAATGCAGAAGTGCTCTTGGCCCCCTCTTCAGAATATTCCAAAGCTGAGTTATAGCATTCCCACCTATGGATTCTCAAGTCTTACGAAAGTACAAATAAAGCACTTTACTACCTTCAATCTTGATTTCTTTGGGGCCTTTAGGAAAGCAAACTATAAGCCTTGCTGTTATCGTGAAATGAAATCAATTAGATTCAGAATCAGAGTCTCATAAGATCAAGAAAACGAGACCTTGACCAGTCCTCCATATCCTCTCACTTTCTGCCTTCTTTAAGTCCTTTGTTCAAGCTACTATGGGTTTCTGAGACTGTTACTGTTTTTAGGAGGAAAGGGTAAAAGCTAACTCAGGGAGGTTCTTCTTTTTCCCTAGAATGAGGCCCTTCTTCAAAGACATGCTCTTACTGATGACATGCCCAGAGCATATGAGACAAAGTTTTGCTATCCTCAGTTGTAAGAAGCATACCTTCTGTACTTCTTCCAAGATAGATTTGTTTGCTCTTTTGGAAGCCCATGATACTTTCAATATATATTTTTGCCAACAATATAATTCAAATGCATCAATTCTTCTCAAGCTCCTTATTCATTGTTCAGGTTCTGTATGCCTATTAAGAGATTAAAAATACCAAGGTCTTTGGTTAGATACACTTTGCCTTAAAGCGACATCATTGCTTTATAACATTTACAGACATTTTTTGGTAGCAGATTGACACAATGCAATATGTTGGTTGAGTTCTTGGTTGCTGCATCTACGGGTGTTTATTGTAAAACAAAATTCTTGACATCATTGATCATTTCTCCCTTTAACATGTTGTTGCTTATTGGTCTAATTGTGAGATTTCTGGGTTTTTTTAAACCAGAAAGTATAATCCATAATTATGTCTACAGGCTTTCATTTTTATCAATGAGTACTCCAAGTTCTTTCATTTTTAGAAGCAATGTTACATTATCAAAATATCAAAGGTTGTTAATAAGCAAACCTTCCTCCAATCTTTCTTTGTATAGTCCTGTTTCTCAATTATTTACTCAGCATAAAAATTAAATTCCATATATACTAGTGTATTAGCCAAGTTTTTCAGTACATTCTTAATGAGTGTTTGTGGTAAAATTAGGTGCCATGGGTGATACTAAGGCCGGCTTATATTCGACTATATACTGAAAGTATGGTAAAGGATACAATTCTGATGTTACCTTTCCTTATTTTAAATGATGATGTAGCCACTTGTTTTATTTGAATGACTACCTTTTGGGTCTGGAATTTCCATTCTTAACAGTGTTATGATACACTTAGTTGAATGCCTTTGCATGGCCAACAAAACACAAGTATATTCAATATCTTTATGATATTCTGTATTTTCAACTAAGATCCAACTGATATCAGTAATGATAACCATCATTCCACATCCTCTTCCAAATTGGTTTGGGTTTCTGGTAGTTCTTTATTTGTGTGCTGCTGCTACTGTTTTTGCATTGAATTATGTTATCTTTGGGGTGAAATTAATGTTATTGTTAAAGAATTTCTGCAATCTGTTAGATCACCTTTCTTTGGAATGATCCCAGATATGAATCCCTTCTGGTTATTTGGGGAGCTCTGGTGGGGTAGTGGGTTACTGGTTGGGTTGTTAACTGAAGCTCAGCAGTTGGAACCCATCAGCCATGTTCCATGGGATAAAGATGAGGCTTTCTGTCCCATAAAGATTTACAATTTCAGAAGCACCTAGGAGAAGTTCTACTCCTCTAGTGTTCTGTAAGTTCACTAATATTCAGAGTTGACTTGATGGCAGTGAGACTTCCAATCCTCACTTCCCCACCCTGTTATTTGGCCAGTTATCATCTTCCCTTTCTTACTATACACAAATGAGCACTTTTAGCATTGTATCAGTTTGTGGAAACATCTTAGATGTTAGTCCAGCAATTACTGGAACTTTGTATTTTCACCAATGTCTTCAGTGCAGCTTGGACTTCTTCCTTTAATGCCGTAGATTCTATGATAATATGCTACCTGTTGAAATGGTTAGATGCTGATCAATTCTTTTTGGTACAGTGAATCTGTGTGTTTATCTTCATTTGCTGCTTCTTTTGGCATTCAATGTTTTCCTCATAGAATCTTGGAATAACGCAACTCCAGGCTTAAAGTTTACTTCATTTCTTTCAACTTGTGATATACTGAGCATCTTCTTTCTTTTTGACTTTCTAATCCTAGGTCTTGCACATTTCATTATAATGCTTTAACTTTTTCTTCATGAGTAGTCCTTTGAAACCTTCTGTTCAGTGGCTTTAAAACTATCATTTCATCATTTCAGTGAGGGTTATATTTCAAATAACCAATTTTTTGTATGTATGATTTTTTAAAAAATTAAATAAATCATTTTATTGGGGGCTCGCACAACTCTTATCACAATCCATACATCCATCCATTGTGTCTAGCACATTTGTGCATTTGTTGCCATCATCATTCTCAAAACATTTTCTTTCTACTTGAGCCCTTGGTCTCAGCTCCTCAATTTTCTCCCTCCCTCTCCAACTTTCCCTCATGAACTCTTGATAATTTATAAACTATTATTATTTTTCCATGTCTTGCACTAAGCAACAGATCATCAGTTTTTTATTCAACATTTTACACTACTAGTCAACCCCCCCAAATTTTACTCTACCACCTTCCATTGACTTCTCTTCTCCCTCTAGTGCATTATTATCTTTCCCTTCATCCAAGTTAATACTGTCAGCCCACTACTTTATTACTTTTCCCATCTGTTTTAGCTACTCGATGTTCCAGAATGAGTTTCAGAGACTCTTCTGACATTCACTTTAACCTTTTCTTTCTTGTCCTTTCAATGCTTTCTGCTTTCTTCATGTTTATGTTAGGCTGGGTTCATTGGAGAAGCAAAATTTGTGACTTATATGTATCATGTGTGCATATGTTCCATAAAGAAGAACTTTCTAACAAGTTTGTGGCTCCTACAGTTATAGAAGAGATTAAGCTCAACTTGTTTGCTTCTTCTGGATCAATGTTCAGTTCTTTGGATTTGAGTTAGAAGCTTGCCATATTACCTACCTGCTGATGCTGAGAGTCACTGATAATTTACCATCTGACCTTGCTTTGAGTTGCCTCACATAACATGCCTGATCCACTGAGCTTAGAATCATCTGTCTCTGTCATCAGCAGTATATTGTTTTTCTGCTGGCCATCAACCCTGACAACTACAGAAGTTAGTAGAAGCCCTTAGCCTAACATCTGACCCATGGGCTTGAACTTGTCTTCTACTACAACTGTGAATTATTTCTTGATATCAATTTCTCTCAAACACACACACACACACACACACACACACACACACACACACACACACATATATATATATATTTAAGACAGGAAGTACCTGTTTTACTAATATCACACTCAAGAAAGTAACATTTATGCCACAATTGTCAATGGTTCTATGAGGTAATACAAAACTATTTTTTAGCAATTCATGAACTATAGTCTTCAAATATTTTGGTTATTTTTACATATTTTGTTGTTTTCCAGCATTGATATTAGACAGAAGAAATATTATCCCTTTTAATGTAGAGAAAATATTGAAAATATCTGATGTAGATTATAGTGCCTCTATATGACAGAGTAAAAATTTCTCATACAGGATCACACAGTGGGGAAACAAGGTGGTCTGAGTCCCCAAAATGGACCAAATCAAGAAGGGAGCACTCCTGGTTGGATAATCCATAGGAGAGAATGACTAGACTGATGGTTCCTGGGGGCCGCGGGGGGAGGGGGTGAAGAAGGGGGGGTATAGAGAGACTCATGGATGGGGGAACAACCAGTGGTCCGCAATCGGTGAGGAGGAGGAGGGGGGAGGCTGGTAGGGCCAAAGTAAGTGTAATATAACAGAGAAGAAGTTCGGAAACTCAAATGAA